>CM076578.1:996682481-997011245 GCA_034641835.2 Pinus albicaulis
GATATGGTTGGGTGGAAAACCGGATGGTTCAAATGAGTTGGTTAAGGGATCGAAGGTGGATCATATTATCAACGATTGGAGCTGAATATCTCTTCAGGTATAATTTCCATTGTCCTAAAATTATAGTATAGCTTTAGCATAAAATAAAAAGTAGACATTTAAATTGTTGTAAGCATCTAATTTTGGTTTCGGCTTATGTTATCTAGAATATTATTGATTAGTTAAAAATGAAGACTAGATTAATCTATATGTATGGATGTTTAGATCTCAATGTTGGAGTTATTATTGGTGTAGTTTATGGTACTAATCTTGGTATTGTAGCATTTGAAAAAGGAAAGCCAAATATTGTTGAAGGTAATTGCAATAAATTTATTCCAAAGGACTTGGGTAAGTATTTCATGATTTATGGTTTTGTTTCAAATAATTAATAGATGCATGATTCATAAATGGTTTTAGGATAGTTTGCAAAGTGTTTGACAAAATCTGTGAATGAGTAATGTTATCAATTTATTTATGCATGAATAAGTGCTAACTTGCAGCTTACATCAGAAGTAAGAAAATGGACATGTACCCAAAATATACTTGGAGGAATTACATAATCAACCCTTAAAAGAAAATGCAAAAATAATGGCAACTAAAATATAGTTTGGAAGATCAAATGCTTGAGGTAAGTTGGAGATAAATTTCAGTTATGGCTTATGTTTCATATTCTTATTAATAATTCAATGTTTTGTTATTCAAGTTGTTGTAATAGTACTATCAGAATTTTTATAGAAAGCCTTAATGGCTGTAGCATTCAGGGCTGCCATGTGTTTGTCAAATTGTAGCAATTAGTTCAAAAAGCTTGTCAAATCATGTCAAATGAATTAGCTTGTGGATGGTAAAATGTTTTAAGGACTCATATGGTGGATTTAGAAATGTGTGATTTCAATGAGCATATCTTAGTAGCATAACTTTGGGTTTTTTTTCCTCATGTAGAGGTGTAGTTGTAAGTTTTCATTCCATGTGTTTGACAAAAGTCATAAATGAAACATTTAGGCTATAAATTTTATTGTTTTCAAGAATCGCATTTCTGGGCGTTTTGAATTCGATTCAGCCCAACATCAGGGGGTATCCGTGCCTAATGGTCATGTAACCCTTGATTTCATTCCAAAAAAAATACTTTTCAGAATCCAGATCGGAAATCTGGGCGATTTGGAAAATTGCTGCTCTGAGTTATGTGTGCATGTTGTTGAGTCTTTGATGAAAAACTAAGATTATTTAGTCCTTGTTTTAAGATGGAAACATTTACAGTTTAAATTCTGAATTTTATGAGATAAATATGTTGAAGAATAATCTTAAACTCATTGTTGCTAAGTGTTTGACAAAATGCCTCAATGACTTTTAATTGCGTTCTTGCAAAGTGTTTGTCATAAGGGCTAAATGAGTGTAGAGTGCATGTCTGCAAAGTGTTTGTCAAAAATCTTGAATGGCTGTAGCTTTTGTGCATATAAATTGTTAGTGTAAAATTCTTAGTTACTCTTGTTTTTTTATGTTACTATAAATTATAAATAAACTATTTAATGGGTGTAGCTTCTTATGTCTGCAATTTTTTGGTATGAATGTGAAAATGAATTTAATAATTTGCTGAAGTGTGACTAAGATAGTTGTTTCTTGTATTATCTAAAGCTTTCAAAATAAAAAAGGCCTTTTGTTGGAAACAATTTTTCAGTGACTAATTCTTTAGGATTTTGTGCAAATGAGTATTAGTGATTATGTGACATCTACTTCTCTATCTTACTGATGGTGGGTAAGGTGGGACCTTACAGTGCTTCAGAAATTTTTGTTTTCAGGGTCTCAAAGGCTAACTGGCAATCAGAATTCCATTTGAATTCACAGTCTTTGGTAAGTAATTTGAAGAGTGGAGATGCTATCTTAGTGAAGTTTTCTATAAATCTTCGATAATATCATGTAAATCCAAGAAAACTCCTAACATATTTTTGACAATTTGGAATAGATAAGTTAGATATGACTTCAACTTTTGACTCATCAACTCTACTCCCCTCCCCTGAAATGTGATGTCCTAAAACAATTCCTTCAGTAAACATCATAAAACACTTCTCATGACTAAGTGAAAGATTTTCTTCTTTACATCTTTTTAAGACTTTTTCCAAGTTTACTAAGGCTTCTTCAAATGTGTTTCCATAAACTGTGAAATCATCCATATATACCTCTACACAATCATGTATTAGATCTGAAAAAATTCCTAATACTACCCTTTGAAATGTTGCAGGTGCATTGCATAATCCAAATGGCAATACTTGGTAAGCATAGGTACCCCAAGGACAGGTAAATGTGGTTTTGTCTTGGTCCTCAAGTGCTACTTGAATTTGATTATAACCACTAAACCCATCTAGAAATGAGAAGTACTTTTTGCCAGCTAAGGTATCTAACACCTGATCTATGAAAGGTAGGGGAAAATGATCTTTAAGAGTAGCTTTGTTTAATTCTCGGTAATCAATACATACCCTCCATTTACCATTTTTCTTTGGCACAATTACCAAAGGAGAAACCCACTGACTATCTAGAATAGGATAGATAAAGTTGAAATTCAACAATTTCTGCAATTCTTCTTTAACAATCTCCCTAAGATTTGGATTCATCCATCTTTGAGGTTGTCTGATTGGTTTACAATTTTCCTCTATGTAGAAGTGATGAGTGCAAGTCTTGGGGCTTATCCCTTTCATATCAGTGTACTCCCATGCATATGCAGAAGAATGTCTCTGTAAAATTTTGACTAGCTCTTCTTGTTGAGATTTTTCTAGGTTCTTGTTTATGTTTAAAGTTTTGCCTAGAAATATCTCAATTGTAGAGCTGCCAAATTTATCCATGGAATAGAGAGACATCTGCCTTGATGACAAAAACTCAATTTTGGATTCTTCTTGAAATTGTTCATGTTTATGTTCTAAAGAGGATTCAAAGTTTTCTAAAGTATTCAGAATTTGACTATCTTCACTAATTTCTGAAATTGTGAAGAGAGGTTGTAAGTCTTCTTCATCCTCTATCCATTGAGTATCATCTAAATCTGTAATTTTCCTTGCCGGAGGATACAAAGTGAATTTCTTAGTTGAACTACCATCAGAGATGTACATATCACCGGATCTACAACTAATGAAAGCATCAGCTGTAGCTAACCAAGGTCTTCCTAATATAATTGGATGCCCTCCTAGATTATTCTTAGGAGTTAGGATCATGAAATCCATAGGGTACTCCCAAGAATCTAAGGACACTGGAATGTCTTCTATTACCCCATCAGGTTTGATCACAGATCTGTCTGCTAATTGTAATAATGTGGGTGTAAAGAGAATATTAGGAAGTTTCAGTTTATCCATGATTTGTCTACTCATGATATTGATTGCTGCTCCTAAATCAATGAGTGTGTTTTGGATTTCAATTCCATTGATGTGAATTTTAACAACTGGATTTCTTGGGTCTAGATACTTTGGAATAGAAATCTTACCCATCATGATATCTGCTATTTTTCCTGCCAGTTGAATTTTCTTTGTTTCTCTTATTCTTTTTCTTGTTTTCTTCATGCTCAACTCCTTTATTGTCTTTGTTAAAATTGGAATTTCTTTGATAGCTTGTAATAATGGAATCTTAATACAGACATTTCTTAGCTCATCTAGGAAATCATAATTAGGCACCATAATTTGTTTTTCTACACCTCTAACAATTTGTAATCTTTCTGGAACGGGAGGTGTAGGAGTGGATGTTGATGGTTGCTCTAATACAGGAGTTGAAATTATTGGTTCTTTTTGTTTTGATTTTTCAATGTTTGGGTCCTTAAAAGATGTGTCTTCTTCAAGACTTTTATTTTCCCGTAGAGAATCTTCCTCAGAGTTATCTTGTTCTTGTATGATCACAGAAGGTTTCCTCTTTTCAAGTATTCTTCCAGACCTAAGTTGAACATCACTAAGGTCTAGAGGAGTAATTAAATAAGTTGGAAACTGTTGGCCTTCTATCATGTATGTGTTCTGAGGATTTTTGTTGTTGGCGTTTGGTATGGGTTGAGCAGGAAACTGATTTGATTTCTGAGGAAATGGTAAGGGGAGTGGTTGATTTTGATGTTGTGGATTTTGAGGATTCTGTTGAGGATTTTGAGGAGAAAAATGTGGGTATGGTGGATAGGATGGTGGATATTGATAATACTGGGAGTATCTTCCATAGGTATTTTGTGCTCCTTGTGCCCAAGCTTGAGATTGATTTTGAAATTGGGGCCAAGGTTGCTACTAAGAATTCCAGTTTGGTGGGGGTTGATTATACATTTGATCATGAAATCCTTGTGTTTGAGGTCCTTGCCAAGGCCTTCTAGAGACAAAATTGAGAGATTCTGTGGAACTTGTAGGAGTATCTTCTTGAGAGACAGCTTTAAGACCAGGAAGTGAAGGACAACTCTTGGTCTCATGTTTTTCTGAACAAATTACACGGGTATCTACAACTTTTTCATCCAAAGGACATTCTCTCAAGGCATGCTTCTTTCTACATTTGGGAAAAAATATTGCTAAAGCATCAGATTCAGCTTTTTGCCTGTTTTGTAACTTAATGGTGTCTATTTGTTCACTAAGACTCCCTAATATATCGAATTTTAATTCATCAAGCATATGCCCTATCTCTACCCTACTTACTGTCCTAGAAGCAGACTTACTTACCCTTGCAAGAGCAGGGTCTCTTGGTCCTTTCACAGTTTTAGATTTCCCTATTGAAAGGCTGATACATAACTCAGATATTTTAGCTAATGTGAGCTGAGATATATCCCCTTTTCCCATCATGTTAAGGATATCCAACCATTCATCCCTAATTGTCTTCAACAAGAGAGCTCTTAAGGTGTCTTGGTCTAAGTTTTCCATTTTTGCTCTTTTGATGTTGTAATGAAATCTCTCCAACAAATATTCTAGGTTTTCATCCTCTTTTTGTATCATCTTGAGCACTTCCTCCTTATGATTGACTGGCATACAATAATCCAAATACCTTTCTAGAAATGCTTGTTTCATGTCTTCCCATGTCCTAATATAATTGTTGATCAAACTCGTAAACCACTTCAATGTTGCTCCTTTCAATGTTGAAGGAAATAGTTTAAGTTTTTGAGAATCTTGTAAGTATTCATAAGTTCTACATAGGACTTCAAATTCAAATAGGAAGGTTTCAGGATCTTCAGTTTTAAGTCCATAGAAGTTTGGAAGGACAGAGGGTGAAATGTTTTTCATAACTGTATTGGTTTCTTCATCTACTATAGGAAACCCAAAAGAGATTCCCATTTCTCTTCTACCTCTTCCTCTACCTCCTTCTCCTCTACCTCTACCTCTACCCCCTCCAAATAATGTGTGTTCTCCATTAAATACTCCTCCTCCCCCTTCTTCTGACATAGTTGATTCTTCTATGGAAGTGGAAAACTTTGTGTCTCTAGCAGGGGTCCTTGAATCTTCTTCTAAGACAGGTTCAGTGGATGAAGTGGAAGGTCTTTCTAATGGAATATCTGATCTTAAGTCTTCTGAAAGTCTAGGATTAGTAAAGGATTGAATGTGGGTCTGAGTTGGAGGTGTGCTGGCTCTAGGTCTTGATGAAACAAGTGGTGTTCTAGGAATCAAACTTTTGCTTCTGCTTCTTATGCATCTACCCCTTGAGTCTCTCTCTCTACGCATATCATTGTTTTTGGGAGTTAAGAAAGAAGGCTACCTAGTTACACTTCTCCGGCAACAGCACCAAAATGTTTGTGCTCAACCTAGTGTTCCTAAATTGAGTTCATTAATTGTCAACCAGGGTTGGTAAGCTGCTGAAGTGTGGTGCACTATATGTGCCTAGGTATTTTTTTCTCACTACGTTGTGTTTAGTATTTTCTGATGTTTTTGGTTTTATGGTTTTATGGTTTTATGTTTGAAAAGGGAAAGAACTAAATGCTGGTGAAAAGAAGCTATTGGTTATATTAAAGTAGAACAAGGCCTAAACTATGGATGGCAAACAACAAATGCAAATACTAAAACAGAACAAAGCCTAAACTATGGCTGGCAAACAACAAATGCAAAGATTGATAATTACTTCATTGCAAGGAAATAAATCACAACATGAGCTTGAACTTATCCAATTCATTCATTAAAGATGTGTTGGAAGAGCTTGAGAAATGGACAAGTTAATTGTGAATGAATTTCTCCTAAATAAACAATCAACTTACATTGTTACAACATCTCATCCATGATTAAAGGTTCATTGGAACATATTTGGAAAAGAACATTTGTAGCACAATAAGATTTTTACTTTAAACTAACTTCTAATTCTGTTCTGCAACTCAATTTAGCACCATTAGGCCTTACTCAAAAGTTATAGGTTTCTTTTTATAATAGTCCTTGAGAAAAGAATTATTTGTGAAATGGTAAAAAGGTTGCAAAATACTCCAGGCCTTAGACTAATACTAGCTTCTGTCCAGATGATTATATATTAATATGAGTTTGGAACAAAAGAAGTTTTGTAAACAATGAAGACCGTGGTATTTAAATTTAACAACTAATACAATTTAAAATGCAATGGATAGCAACTAAACTTGGAATGTTAATATAGTGAGCTAAGACTAAACTAGAGTGTTACTAGTCTACTTGAAGTACAGTGAACAGTGTTAAACTAAAAAGCCATTATCAAACTTGAAATGAAATGACAGAGCTGAACTAAATGCATTCTACCTCCGGAGTGTTGTAACTAAATTAACATGTAACTAGTCTATGGAATTCTACAGTCCATCTCGTTCAATAGGAATGATATTTTGGAAGAGTTTGTAAAACAAGTATGGCTGTATTATTCAATGCAGTTGAACATAAACATAAGACTGAAAACAAATACAACTAGAATCTAAGACACCACAACTATTTCTTATTCGTTGTTAATGATGTTTTGGAAGAGTTTGTAAGAGTAAGACCGGCTGTGACACTTAGTGTAAACAAGCAACTAAAACCTACAATACCACAGCTATGCCTTATTCATCGTGATGATATTTTGGAAGATTTTATAAGAGTAAGTCTAGCTGTGATAATTAACGAAAGGAAATGCAACTAAAACCTACAACACCACAGCTATGCCTTATTCATCGTGATGATATTTTGGAAGAGTTTATAAGAGTAAGTCTAGCTGTGATGATTAATTTAAACAAGTATGAAACATAAACTTCAGAAATCTACTTAAGCTAGAAATGAAAAACAAGACTAAAATACTTATCTAAACCGTATAAACAAGGTTGCTCAGGAGGCAGGGGCCCTCTACCATCGGAGTAGCATGCAAAATCTACTTCAATATTGACTCAGTGCTTTCAATAAAGTGATACTTCTTGCATTAGAGAGAAATTACTTCAAAACAGAGTGTTTTCGGACTTCTAAAATCTAGCAATCAATCACAAAATCTAACCTTGTCCCTCGGTTTCCCAAGCCATATTTATAATAAAAATTACATAACTGTCTTGAGATAACCTAGGGATAATTGTGTTTCCAAATAAAAACCAAACTAGGACTCTGATGGTGGTCACGTAATAGAATTAAGGACATCTGGACTGTCCTTGTCCTATTAGGAGTCTCTCTCCTAGTTTGAGTTCCCACGTACATAACTGCCTACAGAATTCCGTTCAAAGTTCGTGGAGAGAAAAAAATGATGAGGGAATGATGTGGAATATGCCCATATGTGTTTTTCTCCAAGATGACACCTGGAACGTGCGTAGACATAAAGACAGTTGCAGAATCGGAAACTAGCTACAGAATGTCTGCATTTTGTAGCTAGATCTAGTTCAAACAATACTACAATGACAAAATCATAAAAACATAGCAATTTAGTCATTATATTAATTCTTAAAGAAATTTTAACTAATTTCATTGATCATTTGAGCCTGTGGTTAATAATGGACAAAAGAAATGGAGTGGAATGTGGTGGAAGAAAGAACATTCTTGGAGTTCAACAGAAATCTCACTGGGGGCAGCATGTTCACCAGAAGAAATAACCTCTTATACCCAATTTCTACAAGAGTATAAAGATATCTTCGCATGGGACTACTAAGAGATCTTGGGTTGAGTCCCACTATCATAGAGCACCATATTGACACCTAGCCTGACGTACCACCAATATGCCAAAAATAGTTTCAACTACACCCATCCAAGGCAGAAGCAATGAAACGAGAAATTGAAAAGCTTAACAAATTCGGGTTTATCTACCCCATTGCTTACACGTCTTAGGTTTCCAACCCTATTCCCATCATGAAAATAGTGCACCATACGATTTTGCACCAATTTTCACAATTTGAACAAAGCATGTCCCAAGGAAAATTACCCCACCCCATTCATCGACTAGGTCATCGATGCTTGTGTGGGTCATGAGGCCCTCTCCTTCATGGATGGATTCTCTGGGTACAATCAAATTCAAATCTGCCACACCAACTATTACAAAAATGCATTCACTACCCCCTGGGGCACATTCGCATACAAGGTAATTCCATTTGGCTTAAAAAAAGTAGGATCCACCTTCCAGAGGGCCATGAATTACATCTTTCAGGACTTGGCACACCTTATCCTCGCCTAATTGGATGACCTAACCATCTGATCCAAGAAGTGCTCAGACCATCTCGAGGATCTACAACTAGTATTCCAATGATGCTGGTAATACAACCTACGCATGAACCCCCTCAAGTGCGTCTTTTGCATCACAGCAGGAAGACTTTTAGGTTTTATTGTGTTCCAACAAGGAATTTGAGTGGACCCCCTCAAGGTCAAAGCCATAAAAGAGGTACCTCCACCTCGAACCCTTGAGCTCAAGGGTTCCTGCGCCTCCTTCACCAGGACATCCCATTCAAATGGGATGACCACGACCAACAAGCGTTCGACGCGTTGAAAGACACATTTTCTTCAGTACCGCTCATTAGTCCCCCAAACTATAAAAAATATTACATCCTCTATCTATTAGCATTTGAGACCACTTTGGCCAAAGTATTGATCCAAGAGGGCCCAGATGGGAAGGAGCACGTAAGCTACTATGTCAGCAAAACCTTATTAGGCCCTGCATTAAGATATGAACCCGAAGAAAAGACTTCCTTATCACTAATTCATGCAGTCTAAAGGCTTCGCGACTACATCATCTTAAAGACCACAATGGTTGTATCGGATATTAATCCCATTAAATATCTTCTCACGCACTGCCTAATGAACCACAAATATGCTTGCTGGATAGTCATTCTCCAAGAATACGACTTACAGTTTTGCTCCCTGTAGAGAAAAAAGGTTTTAATATTAGCAGAGTTCATTAAGGACCTCCCAAGTCATACCAAAGGATCACCTGTTAATGATTTGCTACCAGATGAACACCTCTTCTTCGTAGCAACCAACGACCCTTGGTATGGAGATATCCTCCTCTTCTTACGAACCCAAAATTTTAGACCTCACCTCACTCGAGATGACCGTCGGTGCATTCGCCATCAAACCCCCCGATACCTCCTTATGGGAGATGTCTTATACCAACAGGGCATTGACACCATTTTACGTCGATGCCTTACCCACGACCAATCAGAAAAATCCCTTAATGAATTCCATGGTAGAGCTTGCGATGGCCACCTTTTCGGGATGGCCACCGCCCAAAAATTCCTATGAGCAAGATATTTCTTGCCCACTTTATTTCGTGACTGCATTACAGCAGTCAAGAGGTGCGAGTGATGTCATCGCTTTGTTCATAAGGCAAGAGCCCCCCCTACTCCCTTTCACCCTATAATTGTCGTTGGTCCCTTTGCAAATGGGGGATCGACTTCATGACTTGCAACCCTACATCATCGGGCAATCACAAATACATCATTGTGGTTGTCGATTATTTCACCAAGTGGGCATAGGCTATGCCCACATATGACAACATCACAGAAACTGCCCCATGATTTAACCATGACATTGCCCGATTCGGCGTTCCCAAGGAGTTACTCTTCGACCATTGGAAACACTTCGAGAACGAATTTTTCTGGGAGCTATCTCACCATCTTGGATTCACCCATGAATTCACATCACCATACTACCCCCAATCCAATGGAAAGGTAGAAACTGTGAATAAATTCCTCAAAACTATGTTACAGCATATGGTGAATAACCACCAAACAAACTGGTACCACATGTTTTTCTTCGCCCTGTGGGCATGCCGCACCATCGTGAAAACATCCATGGATTTCACACCCTTCCACTTGGTATACGGAGTTGAAGCTATGGTTCCCATAGAATGCGAGATCCTAAATTTACATGTTGCCATCGAACTCCTTGATGATACCCAGCCCTTAAAATAGCATCTAATAAAACTAGAGTATGTCCATGAAAGCTGACGGAAATCACTGCAACACAATGAGGCCCACAAGAAATGGGTAAAAGCATCATTCAACTGCCACATCAACCCTCGTTCATTCACTTAGGGACAGTTATTCCTCCGCTACGATGTCACAAAGAAGCCCTAGGGCTAGGAAATTTTGAAACTTTGTGGAAAGGACCCTACATCATAAAACATTGTCTCCTCAAGGGGGCATACATCTTGACAGAGCCAAACAGAACATTCCTCAGCAACCCCGTCGATGGCCTTTACCTCAAAAAATTCTACCCATAAGGGCCAAGAAGTCCCACCCCTAGTTTCAAAGTACACAGACCAAACACTTTAAAACTTTGACCAAAAGACTTGTCACAAAATACGCTCTAGTGTCACAATGGATTATCAACTCGAAAATTACATCGGATTCACTGATGGAGTATTGCGATGGTCTCAAATTTTAGCAACAACCGCCTGGGTCATCTACCACCCTCACTGATTGTCATTCTGCACCAATGGTGTATGCATCAACTCAGTGAAAAACAATCAGGCAGAATATGACGTCGTCATCAGACTTATATGTGACGCCCTCAATCAGGGCATATGCCATATGCATATCTACCTTTATTTCTAGTTAGTGGTTTCACAGTTAAACCAATCATTTGAAGTATGGGATTCACATCTGTTTACAAAATATTTGTGTGCAAAAAGATTAAGCTGACAGTTTGATCACATTACATTCACACATCAAAACCAAACAGTCGATCGCATAGCTAACAATATTCTAAACTTGAATGCATCTCGGATAAAACATCATACACAAAAAGCATAGAAAACATAGATATCCATTAGCATAGCATAATCCATAAACAAACATCAAATAGGGGACACACCATCTATAGCCGCAAAAAATATCTCTCTCATATATACCAAAAATATATGTGTTTGAGTAAAAAAATTAGTATCTATGACCCGTAAGTCAACCCAAGGATACAAATATACAAGTCAACAAAAATAAGGGAAGCGTCCTCATAATGGGTGCTTTCCCTGTGTACAATAAAGACTCTAGGGTGATGCTCATCCAAGCGGGGCACTTGGACCCACAGCCGCTCTCAGTACCAACACTGGTGTCATTGTCAAAACAGAGATCGCCACCCGTCACAAAGTCAGTCAATAGCCCCTCTCCTAGGCCATCAGAGTCTCTAACCATGCATCATCAAGGTCATCCCCAAAGCCTCGAGTAGGCATCCCTTGGGTCAAGCAGTCCACTCGACCCCATGCATCCTCTATAACCTGAGCTCTGACCTCCATAGCAGCCACCTGCCTAGTCAACTCTTGTTGTGTAGATTAATCCGTCTTGCGGACAAGACCGATCTCTCTAGTACAAAAGGTAACTAGCAACAAACAGCCAATTATACTAATCTCTCTCTAAGCATATGCAATTTATAAAAACACTATACGGGTGCAAGGCCTACCTTATATCCAACGCTTTGCTTGCTTACTTGATTTTGTTGAAGTCCTTCCCGTGCACCGAAAGAACGTCCTTCGTATATCTGCAATCACAAACAAGGAAAAAGATTAAGCAGCACCTGTATAGACATTATCATAAATCATACTTATCATAATGATCAAGGAATTTATGAAATAAACCACAAATTGACAGTTTAATGAGAGAAATGAGTATATTTGTATTAACTTTAAAGATAGAAAACCTTTACAACCCGTGCCTTGATGTTGTGCAGGTCCTCCCGGGGTCCGAAGCAGGAATCTCCTTTACTCTGACAAGCATTGCACTCTTTGAACTAAGACAAATGAGGATAAGTGATTTAACCTCATAAAGTCTTATTATCAGCCTGATCTGCACGGACTGAAATCCCAAGCTCAACCTTCTGAGGCTACTGCTCAGCCTCATAGCGGGAGAGAGAGGCCTCAGTCTGAGCTGAAGGACAAACCCCTTCAGTGATGTTTTAAATGCATAAATAGCTTTCAAGAGGATGCTAAGTCACTAAAGCGATCCACCAAAATTATTAAGAGAGGGATGCATGAACCAGCTTCAAAGCGTATCCATTCCGAAAATTCCCGTCTAGAATCTTCTAGAATTCACCTGGAATTCACTTTTTATCTTCATTTTCTCGCCTTTTTATGTTTTACAGAGGTCCGCACCCATTACACAAAGAACGTGCGGTATGGTCCCGCATGCAGGCTGAGATTTAGGTGCGGGACCGCAGGGAATGCATAGAGAAAGTGCGATACCAATTCTAAGGGGATTTTAGGGATTTTCTTCTGATTTTGAAGCTTGATATGAGGAGCTGATATATTAGACTTGCAAAAGGAGGAAGTATGAGTAATAATGAGCTCATACGGTCAGCAGAATGTCAAGGTGACAGTTTTCAGTGTAACAAATTGCCCCCTAAAGTGCAAAGTCTGTAATAGATGAAGCTATAGTCTGTCATATATGAAGAGTGCAGTTCTTTATCATTTCAAAGATCATCCTGTGGACACCCCAGTCGGTACCTGTAAAAACATTCAATGCAAAATATATACATGTATATGTCATCACTGAGGTAGGCATTCCCATACTCAGATAAAAACTAACTATAAACTAACTGAAATCGTTCTGATACAGGAATAATTTTGAATACATCATAGTACATATATATGTAGACACAGTATGGACGCAGCCATCTGTTTATCAAAAGTCTACTGTATAGATGACAACAAAATTCCTCGCAGCCTGGATGGTGGAAACTAGATCCAGGGTCTTGATTTCCGTATCTCGAACCAGTACGATTCTATCCATGTGAATGAATGTATCGAAGTCGAACATGGTAGAAACCACTTGATTACCAGTCAATGATGTGAACTGTTAACAAGTGTGAGAGAAACCACCAGTAATGTCAATGGCTCTCAAAGTACTCAGTACAGTCCATGAAATGTGAATGAATGAGTTGAAGTCGAACATGTCACGGATTCATTCGATCGAAGGTCATTAATGTAACCTGTCGTCGAAAGCGAGAAACCTGCCATTGAGGCATGCAGATTTCAAGGTACTGACGATTTCTGGATCAACTTCCTAGATAATGTGTTGATGTCGATAGAAAGCGATCTGTCGTAGGCAAGCCCACAACACGAAATCATAGATCAAGTTTTGAAAATATGTTGGCAAGGACTGACTCAGGGATGGTCAATGATGGATGACAGATATTTTGCAAATGAATGGTTTTATTTGAACTGTTCTCTTGGACACATAACGACACTGCAGATGGCTTGGTGACAATTGACTCAAAGCTAATACCCAGAAACCGGCTGAAAATTTTCAATGTGGTTTGATTAACTGTTAAGCAAAGGATTTCCCAACCCAGGTGAATATAAGTGTCGTGTCCAAGAGTGGTCGACCGAGTTTTCGGACAATTTTAAAATACAACAAACATGCTCATTTTTCTCTCTTTTCCCCCACCATTTCTGGCAAGTACCTCTTTATTTTTGACAAGCTTGAGGAGGATAACATTTGCTTGGTTATAAGCTCACCCTTCGGGTGAGTCCAACTTAGTTTAAAATTCAAACCCTAAGAAGGAGTGGTTCGTTCCTGTTGAAAATTAAACAGGTCCTTTACTGTTAAGTTTTAACGAGTCCAGTATAGGAGAAACTCGGTGTTTTTTAGTTTTAGGGAGTCAGAAGAAAAACTTAAGAAAACTCCATTGGTGTACTTTTTCGTAAATTTAGTCTCTCGAGCCCGAAAAAGGATAAAATAATGCGGGAGAGAACTCTATTGACCGTATTTAGTCAACGTATACCTTTTTTGTAAATAGTCCATTTCAGTCCGTAAAAGGGGTAAACTTATACTGAAGGGACGACTGTTCATTTACTTTAACGAGTTTGAATAGTCAAGTACTCGGCAATCTTTTCATATTTAGAGAGTCTGAAAAGGGCTTAAAGAGGACTCCAAGGTTTCGCTTTTTCGTAAATTTTTTTAAAGAGTCCGAAAAAGTGATAAAAGTATGCTCTTTGTTGAAAAATGATCATTTCACCTGAAAAAATCCTATTTCTGCACAAAAACTCAAAACATTACACATACCTGTTTAAGATAAATAAAAATGCTTTCAAAAATACCCCTTTTAAAGTGAAAAATAAATAAATTTACAATTCATTCATTCGAAAAAACTTATAAAAATGACTTTTTCTATTTCATTTTTACCGTTCAGTTGCAGAGTGAAAAGTAAAAAGCTTTTGGATAAAAAAGTTCCCGTGAAGATTCTGGAAAATTCAACCGTTGGAATTGAAAATCGTCAGCCCCAGGTAATCCACGACCTCCTTATCTTGTTTTTCATCCGTTTAAAATTCGTTTTTAGGCTTTAGTTTGATTTTTTAGGGCAAAAATAGGTCAAAAAATGCGCCCGCGGGGTCCGCAGGCGGGACACAGGTTACCTGCGGACCCCGATTTTTTCTGAACGGGAAAAAATCGGGGGTGCCGCACCCGGCACACACCTTGCGTGCGGAGCTACGCTCTGTTTACAAAGAGCGGGTGCGGTACCCACGCGTTTAAAATTCAAGCACAGTTTTCTCAAATTTCTGCCAAAAATTTTCAAATGAAATCATTCTAATATGCCTTATTTTGTGTTGCAGGATTAACAAGATGCTTATTTGGCGAGAAAGGGAACATGAGGAAGTGGATGAAGCTGTAATACTCCATTTGCCCACACAAAGGGCATTAAAAGCATGCTGCTTATACAAATTATGGGCCATCTCTCGCATGAGGGCACAAGTGGAACTCTTAACATGGTTGGTAGACAGATGGCATGTGGAGGACCAGTGTTTCTTCATTGGTGGCCACCGGCTCGAAATTGAGCTAGAGGATATATACTTTTTGACTGGTTTGTCCAAGAGGGGCGAACATGTATCTTTGTTTGGGACTAGGCCAGGTGGCCAGACTGTCGCTAGTCTTCAACTCGAATTTTGCAATGATCAGGCAGATCCTCGGGACAAACGGATTGACATAAAACATATCATCCGTCCTGAACTGAAAGTTATAGCATTCACTGTTACCAAACTATGTGGGAGCGCCGCGCTTCATGTAGCTACTGGTTCCCAAATGCGCATTGCTGTGGACTGTTTTCGCGGCACCATCTTCAATTGGTGCGAAGCTGTGTTGGCAAATATAAAAGGCCAACTTACCAGAGCAAAAACCGGGAAACTAAAAAACTTTGGATATGGTTCCATTGTCGTTTCTTTTGCTTTGGAGAGGATTCCTCAGTTAGCTCCACAGAGTATTTCAGTTGATGCCGGTCGACTTCGAGAACCAAGAATGGTTCGCTGGTCCGCGCTGATGGCTCGTCATGCTATCGAGGGCACCGAGATTGTACGATTCCCTGCTTCATATTTTCATTGGCTGGATCGCCAAATTTTTACGATAGAGGATTTTCCATATGCAGGGATAGATTTCCGCGGAGATAGAGAGATGTCTCTCCCTGCAGGGGAACAGTGGGAAGATTCAGGTAAAACATTTTTCAACGTTTGCTAAGTTCTAAATTTTTTAATTTTTTATCGTCTTAGAAAATTAATAACCAAAAGTTTTTTAAATACAGATGTGGGTCCACAACGTCCAGCTCATCTCCAACCTTTCGAGAGGAGACAACCAGTTGCGCCCGCACCAGCCCCAGCAGGCCAATCAGTAGAAATTTTGACTGATTTGGAACATCATCTAGAACACTTGACTCTAGATATACCAGAGACAAGCATAGATGACATCCCCCTCAGGCTTCAAAGATATGTGATTGGAGTCCCCGGACCTTTCAGAAGGTTCCTATGCAGGGTGGCTCGAGCAGTTGTTTCCTATCGAGATCATCATCAGTGATGAGATGATCATGTAGACTCATTTTTGTACTTTTGTGTTATCATTTTTGCCGATCATAAGGTGTTTCCAACCTATGATCGAAGACGATGAATATTTTTTGAACACACTCCTATGATATATATATCACTATTTTGACGGCTATCTGCGTACATGAATGAATGTTTTTTGTTTTACTTCTTTTAATTATTGCAAATGTCTGTTTATCATACTAGAAGCAATTGAATCTGCTAATGTATTTAAACGTCTTGGAATATGCTGATATTCAATGTAATCAAACTCACGTTCCAAGAGACGAACTCTCAAAAATAACCGTAATAACACCGAATTTCTAATGGTATAAACCCTGTTAAGCTGTAATACAACAAGTTCAGAATCCAACCTTACAATCAAACTCCGAATTCCAAATGATATGGACTCAGATAATAACTCAATCACCGCACTATACTCGGCAATGTTATTTGTTGTTTGACCAAGGCTTACCCCATGCATGGATACTAACTCGTCAGAGGGTGAATAGATAACCCAAGCTGCGGAAGAAATGTTCCGTGCACTACGACAAGCACCATCAACAAAACCAATGTAGGTTTGAAGAGACGTCGACATCTGCAATATCAAGAGTAAAACTCAGATAAGCAGTCATAGTGACAAAAACACACTTCTAAACTAGGCACACTTTGCTAATCTAAAACACACCAGCAGTAAAGAAATCTAAACTAACAAAAAATCTCCACACCTTGTTTAAGCGTAATATCTCTTTAGATAAAGCCCATTTCTGGGTTTATCTAAAGGGACACCATCAAAATCTACTAACTCATAGGCCCCTTTTGCTAACTTTCGTTTCACAATGTAAGGACCATGCCACATAGGCACGAATTTTCCAGCTCCCAGCTTGTCGTTGGCTTGATCGTTTAGACATCAGTGATGAGATGATCATGTAGACTCATTTTTGTACTTTTGTGTTATCATTTTTGCCGATCATAAGGTGTTTCCAACCTATGATCGAAGACGATGTATATTTTTTGAACACACTCCTATGATATATATATCACTATTTTGACGGCTATCTGCGTACATGAATGAATGTTTTTTGTTTTACTGCTTTTAATTATTGCAAATGTCTATTTATCATACTAGAAGCAATTGAATCTGCTAAAGTATTTAAATGTCTTGGAATATGTTGATATTCAATGTAATCAAATTCACGTTCCAAGAGACGAACTCTCAAAAATAACCGTAATAACACCGGATTTCTAATGGTATAAACCCTGTTAAGCTGTAATACAACAAGTTCAGAATCCAACCTTACAATCAAACTCCGAATTCCAAATGATATGGAATCAGATAATAACTCAATCACTGCACTATACTCGGCAATATTATTTGTTGTTTGACCAAGGCTTACCCCATGCATGGATACTAACTCGTCAGAGGGTGAATAGATAACCCAAGCTGCGGAAGAAATGTTCCGTGTACTACGACAAGCACCATCAGCAAAACCAATGTAGGTTTGAAGAGACGTCGACATCTGCAATATCAAGAGTAAAACTCAGATAAGCAGTCATAGTGAAAAACACACTTTTTAATCTAAAACACACCAACAGTAAAGAAATCTAAAACTAACAAAAAATCTCCACACCTTGTTTAAGCGTAATATCTCTTTAGATAAAGCCCATTTCTGGGTTTATCTAAAGGGACACCATCAAAATCTACTAACTCATAGGCCCCTTTTGCTAACTTTCGTTTCACAATGTAAGGACCATGCCACATAGGCACGAATTTTCCAGCTCCTAGCTTGTCGTTGGCTTGATCGTAAAGTAAAACTAGGTCTCCTTCTGAAAAATTTCGAGGGGTCACATTTCTATCATACTGAGCTTTTATCCTTTTAACATGAGCCTCGTTTGCTATTGCAACACTTCGCCGATTCTCATCTAATTGGGCCAAGTACAAGAAACGTTTTTCCTCTTCAGACGTAGCTGGAAGTAATTCTATGGCTAATTTTAATGACGGTATTTCGCATTCAATTGGTAGCACAGCTTCTAAACCGTAAACTAGTTGAAAAGGAGTGAAACCCATTGATGTTTTGACTGAGGTTCGATATGCCCAAAGCACTGAAAATAACATGGAATGCCAATTCGTCTTGTGAATACCAATGATTCGTTTAATCATGGTGACTAAAACTTTATTAATAGCTTCAACCAGACCATTTGCTTGTGGATAGTACGGAGTGGAATTATCGTGGCGTAGGCCAAGTTGTTCTGTTAATTCAGTCATCATGATGTTCCGAAAATGACTTCCATGGTCTGTAATAATAGCTTGAGGAACACCAAACCTAGCAATTATGTGATTGAACACGAATGTTGCAGCAGTCTTGCCGTCAGCTGAATATGTAGGCATCGCCTCGGCCCATTTCGTAAAATAATCTACAACGAGAATAATATAGGCATGCCCCCCGGCCGAGTGAGGGTTACATGTGATAAAATCGATACCCCATTTTGCAAATGGACCAACAGCAATTATAGGGTGAAGAGGAGCGGGTGGCGCGCGCATTTTTCTATCAAAAATTTGACAGTTGTGGCATTTCCGAACCGCATAAATGCAGTCTTTAAATAATGTTGGCCAGAAATAACCTGCACGCAATATCTTTTGGGCAGTGGCATACCCAGACATATGACCGCCACATGCTCCAGAATGACAGTCATTGAGTACCTTTTCAGCTTCTTCATGAGTTAAACAACGTCGGAAAATAGAATCCGCTCCTCGTCGATAAAGAGTATCACCAATGATATTATATTGTTGGGATTGGAAACGTATTTTCCGTCGCCGAGTTCATGAAATTTCAGGCCGAAAAGATTGGGTTTGGAGATATGAAATAATATCCCCATACCATGGATCAAGCGTACTGATAAGAAACAAAGATTCGTCCACAATGGACTCTTCTGCCACTGTTTCAATATCAGTAGAGGGAAAATCACACATTAGTTCCGCAAAAACCAAAGACTTCTTTGCCTTGGATTTCTCAAATTCCAAGTCAAATTCTTGTAGGATAACTATCCATTTAGAATACTTGCCCCCTAGCAATTGTCTGGTCAAAATGTACATCATAGGGTTGCAATCAGAAATTACTGTGGTTTTATGTAACAATATGTAATGTCGAAAACGTTGGACAGCTTGAATAGCTGCCAAGGCCAATTTCTCCACATGTGTGTATTTGATTTCAGTCGGATTCAAATTTCGACTAAGATAATAAATCACATGTTCGTTGTGAGATTCATCTTCCTGAACTAGTACCATCCCAATAGTGGAATGAGAAGCAGCGAGATACAGAATGTAATCTTGGTTTTAGTTGGGAGGATGCAATAACGGTGCATGGGTCAACGCGTGTTTAAGTGCATCAAAAGATCGATCAGCGACCTTGTCCCAAAAGAACGGAATGTCTTGTTTCAACAACCGAGTAAAACCCTTTGCAAGCTCGGCATAGTTCTGAATAAATCTACGTAAAAAGTTTGCTTTCCCCTGCAAACTCTGGAGTTGGCGCAATGTCGAAGGAGGAGGCAATTTAACAATAGCTTCGATCTTCGAAGGATCAACACGAATGCCTGATTTCGAGACAACAAATCTCAGCAAACGACCCGATTCTACGCAGAAAACACATTTATGCGGATTCAACCTTATCCGATAATGCCGACATCTCATAAAAATTGCTCGTAAATGAGTGGGATGATCGGCCCTACGTAATGAATGAGCAGGTAAATCATCAAGATATGGTTGAACAATGTGCTTAATGTCATGAAACGCATAAGACATAGCCCGTTGAAAAGTTGCTCCAGCGTTCTTAAGTCCAAAAGGTATTTTACAATAGGCAAACGTTCCCCATGGACAAATGAAAGCTGTTTTAGGTTGATCTGCAGGGAGTATGTTTATTTGATTGTAACCAGAAAAACCATCCATAAAGGAAAAAAGTTCACTTCCAGCACAATCGTCGATTATCTGATCGATATAGGGAGTTGGATAATTGTCCTTTGGACACGCTCGATTAATATCCCTATAATCGATACATACTCTTATTGTTCCTTGTTTTTTAGTCACAGGAACAATATTCGATACCCAATCCGATAAAGGAATTGGATAAATGAATCCTGCTCGAAGTAATTTTTCAACTTCAGATTTTATAGCAGCAGCTTTTCTAGGATGTATTTGACGTAATCGTTGACGAACAGGTTTAGCATCTGGGTAAGTCTTAATTTCATGTACTACGATCGATGGATCAATTCCTGGCATTTCTTCGTAAGACCAGGCAAACACGTCATGGAATTCTTGAAATAGGGCTTTATAAGTCTGAATTTCTTCATCTGAACAACTAGCACCTATATGAATGTTTTCAATTATTCCTGGCTTTACTGAAATGTCAATTGGAACCGTTCTAGATATATTTTCTAAATTTAACTCAGAATCACGATTTTTCAATGGATTCTGAGGTTCCTTGGCATATTCAGCAGTAAAGATTGAAGCGAAATCATTTTTAAAATGATCTAATTCAGGTAAAAATGAAGACCTATGATGGAGATCTTCCCATGGTAAATCATCAACAGACAAAAACTCACGAATTTGCTCATCTGTATGAACAGTTTCAGGAAATGTCGTTGCGTCTGAACTAGAAATAGAAAGCGATTCCTCTTGGATCCCATTCATTGGATCGATTTCGGTTGAAAAGGGGTTGGAAAAAGACTGTACAGTCTGGTACGCAATTTCAAATGGACTCAAAGGCATCGCGCCATCAAATGAGTCAATCTCGGATTCCGAAGGTAGAATCCAAGGATCATCAGACATGACTGTGTCCGACGAAATCATATGAATAGTTGCAGTAGAAGACGATACGTTAGGAGGAGGAAAGGAAAAAGTTCCTAGCAAACCAGAATCTTTAACCAAACCTACTCCAACATCCTTATAAGGGATAGTCGTTTTACCAACATGCTGGATTGTTTATGTAGAGGCTGGGTCTGACGAAAAATAAGTTAACTGATCTATTGTCACGATCCTTCCTTGATATGGAAATTTTATAAGTCGAAAGACCGAAGAGACAACAGCAGTCATAGCATAATACCAACTACGACCCAGTAGAAGGTTGTAATCTAGAGGGGCATCAACCACCTCCACATCTAGATTAACAATTTTCCCTTCAACCCCTATGGGTAAATCCCGCAAAATACCATAAGGTTGAAAACCTCGACCATCAAAAGCTTTTAGAATCGTCGGAGATTGGTTAAGTGTAGGAGAACCAAGAGATTTCCAACACTGAAGCGACATAATACACGTTGAAGCTCCCTCATCAATCACAGTCCGAAAAATAGGTCTATTTTTTACTAACACTGGAATCTGGAAAGCCATTTGATGAGGAAGACGTGGTGTACTAGTTTCTAAATCGAAGATTATAAGGTTAGAATCATGAACATCAACAGCTCCTATGGCAGACAATAACAATTTACGCTGTGCTGGACACGGCTGCAGCACTTCTAAAGCCGACATTGCTGAAGGAGAAATAGCTAAATCTTCAACAATGTTGTAATTCTGAGCAGCTCTCGCATGTGGATTGAAAGCTGATTTACGAAGAACACCTTTAGCAGGCGGCTTGATTATCAAGTCCGGATTTTGTTTCTCGATCTGTAGCGGACCGGAAACAGGAGGAGTTGTATTTGATGCGTTGGCATTGGAAGACTCTCCTTCTTTGCCATCAACGGGATTCTTAGAACCGGAATCTTGCGATCGCGTCGCAACCCTTATATGAGACATCATCATAATAGGCTCTTCTAAAGTGGTCGAGGAAGAACCAATCATCTTACTATCTTGAACTCGAAAAGGATCCTTCAAGACAGCAGGTTGTTGCGATCCTTTAATGAGTTTCGTAACCTCTTCTCGATATGGGCATTCTTTCGTGAAGTGATCTTGTTCACAAATGAAGCAAGGATAACGAGGTTTACGTTTCTCATCATTGGATTCTTCTCTATCTGTTTTCTCTTTCGAATTTTTCTTGTTTTTATTCCTCCCTTTCTTTTTACCACCGGTTTTTGATTTTGCCGTAGATGTTTCAACGACATGAATATCGGCATAAACTTCTTGAGAGGATTCTCCCTTCGGGGAATCAGGTAAAGTTATGATTGGAGAAGAATTCTTTGAGGATTTCTTCTTACTTTTGGAACTAACTGTACCAATCATACCGTCAGCGGCATGAGACCCTGAAGGAGGAGCAGCTATCTGACCTTGTTTGGGTAAATCGAGAATTTTTTCATGTAAAGTACCTGACTGCGTATAGACGAGGTCTAGGTACTGAGCCTGAGCAATTACTTGCTCTTCAGTAACAACACCAGCCTTAGCTACATCTTCAGTGATCTTGGGCAATAATGATTTCACAAACCATTCTGCCAAAATTTGATCCGGAATATAAACCTTCACTAAACGTCGTCTACGTCGCCACTCATGAATATGATCAGAAATATACGTGGACGTAGATTGTTTTAGTGAAGTTAATAATTTTGTGCCATTGTCGTATCTGACAGGCAACTGGAAATGAGTTAAGAAAGACGTTGCTAACTGACTGAAATTATGAAACGAGCCTCGTGGCAACTCAATGTACCATTTGGCTGCAAGACCTATGAGTGTCCTTTGGAAAAGACGTAAGCGAATCGAATAATCAATAATAGAGTTAGATGCACACCAAAGGTGATAAGTCATCACATGATTTGATGGATCCTCTCCTGACTTACCTTCAAATTTTGGTATGTCACTGGGCAACTTATGAGGCATTGACGGCCAGTTCTGATAATAGAAAATAGGATCATTAGTAAGGCGCGTCAAATCTGGTAAATCCAAAGTTGCGATGAACGGTAACTGACGGTTAGGGTCACGAAAACCTTGAGAAGCCAAAGCAGATCTAGGAGGCGGATACCCAGGATAACTAGGAATCGGATTAGCATTGGGTATTGTATAACCTCCCGGATAACCAGGATGAATCGGACCATACTGAGGTTGTTGATAAGTATAACCAGGGTATGGCTGATAGCTTGGATTCTGAACATAGGGACCGTATTGCGGCTGTCCTTGGTACGGTTGATAAGTAAACTGAGGTTGACTCGTAACAACTGTACTTGTACCGGATTGTCCTGAAGGCATCTGAACTGTAGTCTGAGTTGTAGGCCCTGACTGAGGTACAGAGACTTGAGGGATTTTCCCGGATACAGGGATAGCCGAACTCGGGGCTACAGACACTCCAGAAATAGGTGTAACAGGTTGAACAGATGTTGCAGCAGTTTGGGGCGGAGTCTGAGGTGTACTAGGCCCAGCCTGCTGAACTGAACTAGGTGCAGGAGTTTGAATAGCTGGCTGACCAGGTTGCTGAGCTGAACCAGAAACCAATAGCTGACCAGGTTGATAAGGTAACTGCACATTAGGCTACAAAGGCTGTTGATATTGGGACGGATCCCACACCATCATTCCGGGGTACTGTCCCGTAGAAGGCTGAACGTAAGGACCAAAACCTGGTTGAACGTAGGGTTGATAATAAGGTAAAGTTCTGGCTCCTTGAACAGATGGTTGACCAGAAGGCTGTTGGTAACCTTGCATTGGGTACTGCCCTTGAGGTTGATAACCTTGAGGCACGTACTGAAGTTGGGGTTGTTGAGGACCCTGAGAAGCATATTGAGTTTGGGGTTGACCTTGAGGAATGTACTGTCCTTGAGGTTGGTAACCCTGGGGTATGTACTGTCCTTGGGGTTGCCCCCCAAAATAATATTGATCCACAGTTTGTCCTGGGAAAAAGCTACCTTGAGGTTGAGCCCCGGGTGGTAACTGACTACCTTGGGGTTGCCCCCCAGGCGGTAATTGACCACCCTGAAGTTGCCCCCCAAGCGGTAACTGAGTTCCCTGAGGTTGACCCCCAGAAGGAAACTGACTGCCTTGAGCTTGAGGATTAGGAATGTTACCTGACATCATATAAACTTGCTCTGCGTTCGACGTTTCAATTTTAAGTCCACCAAAACCAGATGATAACACATTTTCGATAGGTTGAGGAGTTGCTCCCGAGAAAGTACCAGACAAAGACTGATATCCCGCAGGAACAGAAGGATCACCATTTAAAAAAGATTCAGGCGTTTGTGAAAACATGGACGACTCTCCAGCCATAATAGATGACGGATAGTAACCTCTGGGTGTAGGATGAAATGGAACTCGAGGTGGATAAAAAGCGAGACCCGGATTCTCTAAAAAATCAGTTAAAGAAAGATACTAGGGATTAGTTCGAATAGGGCTGTAGAAAATAGATTCACGCTCCCTAAGATTTAACGATTGAGGGGAGTTGGGAAGAGATATGTCTTCGTCTGGATTAGTAAGTTCTTCTATAGAAATTAGTCCAGAAGGAAGATTTTCAGTAATGATATTTCTAACCCTTGGTGAACCTAGATCGCTAGAAGTTGGTGAGATAAATCCCGAAGATGTTTCTAACACAGAAGATTCAGTTTCAGGCTCAGAGATTTCAGGTTCGTCAGATAATTCTCCTGTAGGAGAAATATTTTCAGTGACTTCAGAAACTGAAATCGGTTCTTGAATATATTCTGTTGTAGGAATTTGATGATCAAGATGTATCACAATAGCAGAGCTTTCAGCTTCTGTTGATCTAAGTCTACGGCTACTGTGTGGTACCAGAGCTCGAAGCCCTTCAAGATGACCTGGTGTAAATTCAGGGGGTTTCCCTTGTATTCTCCGGAATTGTCTCGGCAATTCCGCCACGATGAAAAATTATCTAATCACACGCAAACAAAGAAAAATTTCAATGAAAACACCTAAAGTCTCTAAGAAACAAACAATTGAATCACTCGCTTAAAAAATCTAAGAGTTCAAACCACACACAAACAAGTAACTTTCCGTACTAAAATCACTAGTTGGTGATGAAATCCAACTTAGTAGAATTTTAACACGAAAAGGGCGGTTGGAACAGTTACCCCGACAACCTGCTTAATGAAACAGACTGGCACAAGTTTCTTCACATAACCATCTCGAGTGAAGAGAACCTCCCAGAGAGTCCAAGTGAGTCTAGTCGACATCTGTTCCAGGTACAGTGGGATCTTCCCTCCACCGTCACCTTAGGAAAGAATCCTAAAGATTATGGCCTCTAAGGTTACCAACTGAAACAAATATACCTGGGGGAACAGTCTACGATCCGACACACACGCAAGGGCAGAGTAACAAAGCTCAATCCCCTTGAAGGCTCCTTGAACAGAATCCAAGGTTTACCGACAAGTGACCCCCGGCTCCTCGACAATGGTCTATCCGAGGTTTACCGTTTTTAATACGTGTATATCTTCTATCGTTCCCAATGAGGAAGGATTGATTACCCCACTGGTTCAGATATGATCTCGTGCTTAACTCCTTTAAGAGGAGATTCCCAGAGCATACATGCAACAACTGGAATTCTTCCTACCGCAAGATATATCTACTTGTTTGTTTTATCTACCTTGGAGAGTTAATTACTCCCTACTCCAGGATACTAGCCTAAGCTATGTTGGTGATGAGAGCCCTAGAAATAAAAAGATTACTAGATGAATTTTATTTAAGCGTTACTTTTAAGAGCTGTTTCTTAAGTCAAATGGGCGCGGAAATGAAACTTTGTATGATGTGAAGACTCGACTTCCAAAACACTAAAATGCACCTATGATGGTATTCGATTCTTTTTTCTTTCAATGAATTTTCTATCTAAAGAAGAGTTAGAGAATGCAACTTTCAAATTTCTTCTTCAAACATGAAAACTAAGTGAAAGAAACATTTTGTCTTTTCGTTAAACTATCAAAGCTCACAAGAAAAACTCTTTTCTTTTCCAAACAAGAAGCTACAAAACAATTCTCTTTCGAAAGAAATTTACAAAAATTAAAATTATTTAAAACTATGAAGACTAATCTAAAATACTAATCTAAGTTTGAGTAAAAGCTTTTTAGAGAGTTTTTTTTTTATGAATGTTTCTCTTAGTTGTTCAGCAAACTAAGAATCTATCAAACAGATCAAAAATACTCAAAATATGTTTTTCAAAACACTCAAAGAATAAATGAAATTCAAAACTTTAAAGCAAGTTCTTTTCGAAGATTTGCAAAGAAATCAAAAAGGCTTAATTTCTCAAACTAGGATGTTTTCACAATGAGGTCGGATTCAAGAGACAAAAAGAGATCTTATGTGATCTGAGATACTACAGATTGTCAAAAATTTGAATCACTACAAAGACCAAACAGGAAAAATAATCCAATCGGCAAAATCTCCTAGAAAATCATTCAAAATACTAACATTGTTGGAGTTCATAAACAATGAATTTTTGAGAGACACAATAACCAGTCTGGGCAGAAACCAAAGATCTAAAAATTAACCAGAAAAAGAAACCTAGAAATTTTTCAAAATTTTTACAGGGTCCGCATGTAAGCAGTGTTAACAGGTGCGGTCCCGCACTGTATTCTATAAAGAACGTGCGAAACTGCCCGCACTGTAACAGTTATGCAGAGTGCGGTCCTAGCAAAAATGATAGAAAAATCCAAAATACTTCTAAATTTTCAAAAAAAGAAAAAATTTAAAGCACCCAGACAGATGTGAATCAATCAAAAACCAGAAAAAGAAACCTTTTCTCAAGTCAAAAATCAAAGAGAACCAAGAACAAACAAAAGTTCTTCCCCAGCGGAGTCGCCATTTTGTTGTGTAGATTAATCCGTCTTGCGAACAAGACCGATCTCTCTAGTACAAAAGGTAACTAGCAACAAACAACCAATTATACTAATCTCTCTCTAAGCATATGCAATTTATAAAAACACTATACGGGTGCAAGGCCTACCTTATATCCAACGCTTTGCTTGCTTACTTGATTTTGTTGAAGTCCTTCCCGTGCACCGAAAGAACGTCCTTCGTATATCTGCAATCACAAACAAGGAAAAAGATTAAGCAGCACCTGTATAGACATTATCATAAATCATACTTATCATAATGATCTAGGAATTTATGAAATAAACCACAAATTGACAGTTTAATGAGAGAAATGAGTATATTTGTATTAACTTTAAAGATAGAAAACCTTTACAACCTGTGCCTTGATGTTGTGCAGGTCCTCCCGGGGTCCGAAGCAGGAATCTCCTTTACTCCGACAAGCATTGCACTCTTTGAACTAAGACAAATGAGGATAAGTGATTTAACCTCACAGAAAGTCTTAAGTTACTCAAGTCTAAATCTCAACAACATTTAACTTCAAATCTCATAAGCTTGAACTCCCTTTGAGGCTACCCAAGGCCTCTTTTTATAGTGAAAGAGAGGAGGTTTCTAGTTCCAAATATGAAGGGATAGAATCCTCCTTCAAAGGGATAAGCTCCTTACATCAAGGGGTTAGCTCCATTAAGAGAGGGATGCATGAACCAGCTTCAAAGCGTATCCATTCCGAAAATTCCCGTCTAGAATCTTCTAGAATTCACCTGGAATTCACTTTTTAATCTTCATTTTCTCGCCTTTTATGTTTTACAGAGGTCCGCACCCATTACACAAAGAACGTGCGGTATGGTTCCGCATGCAGGCTGAGATTTAGGTGCGGGACCGCAGGGAATGCATAGAGAAAGTGCGATACCAATTCTAAGGGGATTTTAGGGATTTTCTTCTGATTTTGAAACTTGATATGAGGAGCTGATATATTAGACTTGCAAAAGGAGGAAGTATGAGTAATAATAAGCTCATACGGTCAGCAGAATGTCAAGGTGACAGTTTTCAGTGTAACAACTCTACAACGCGAGCCTTCGCCGCCTCGACAGCAGCCGAGCTGATACCCTCCCCCGAAGGACCAGCCTCCCCGCAAGGTGCTCCACCCTGAGGTTGTACCAGATCTCCTCCCTGTCCCCCGCCTACACGAGGAACACCTCGAGGTCATAGAATTGGTTGATGTCCCGCCAACCGAGCCACGGGACGCCTGATGTTGCCAACATCTTCAAGAGTAACAAGACTATGTCAGTTTCATCATAATACACAAAAAAAAATTAAATACTCAATTAAATGCATAATAAAACAAAAAAACATACCTGTTGGCCCCCATGCGTACCTAGTAGGAAGACCCATGTCTGGGTCACCATGGAAGTCCATCCCCACATAAGGTAACAGCAAAAACATCTGAGGATTGGCCTCAAACCAAGCCTCCATGGTGGCGTTCCAATAATGCCACACCCTTCCTCCACCCCCGTGAGGCATCATAGGGGCCCACCTCCTCATGTGAAGCTCTCAAGCTCCCCCAACAAGCACAGCCACCGTAGGCCTCAGCAACACCAGTCACTCACACATGATGCTACATAGAATAGTAGCATATGTAAATAGCTTCAATCCATCTCAGACCTTGGAAAGTTGAGCCAGCATCCCGTCATAGCAAAAATGGGAAAAATCAAAAAAATCCCCAACCCTCAGCTGGCGCAAAACACCAATCTATGGGCCTGACTCCCGATTGGGCGCAGAAAACCCCGACAGTTGCACAATAGCAGCCAGAGCACACCGCTCGGCCAGGTTAGTCACAAAATCTATCGCAATGCACCCCTCCATAAGTGGCGCCCCACCACAATGGCCCACTGAAAGCTGCTCAAGATCTACTCTCCCAGGGGGAAGCAGATAAGGAAGCATGTCACCCTGAGGCAGCAGCCTAGTCACAAAATAGATATTCGTCTCAGGATGGATATTAAGGTCGCACCCCTGCAGCACCATGACCTTGCATCGCCTGTTCCAGCATTGGATAGGTAATGCCGAAGATGATCCTGTGATCATAAGAGGTCATTCTCCATGAATTTTAGAAGACCCAAGTGCGCCAACTTCTGGCGTGCATGATCATCAGCTACCAAAGTGGCCCAGAGGTCAGGCCAATCCCTCTCCCTCCACAACATCCTTTCATCAAACAGGCACACATCAGTGACGCGAAAAAACACCAAAATTTATAAAATTTCCAAAAAAAATTCAAAAAAAATTTTGTGGCTCTCTGATTGAATGTTCCTCAGACAGGCGCAAGAAATGTCTGTCTTTCTTTCCCATGAGTGCAGAAAATGTGCGCTCAAAGCTAGTGCAGGTGCAATAATTTCATGCAAAACCCTGTGCCTTGATCGCCCGCGCGGTCAAGGAATAAACTAACCTGGAATCCCTATAAGCCTATCCTGTATGGACCCTGACACCGACACACTGAAAAAATTGAAATTCAGGATTTTATGGGGCTTACCTAGCTCAAGAATCACGAGTCCCAGGTACTCAAGCTGACCGCAATGGAAAGAAAAACTCTGCAAAAACCTCTGACCTCTCAAGACCTCAAACACTCAAATGTCACAAATGAACTGAAATAAGCCATATTGGCCTATATGTCACCCTTTTTATAATTTTTTAAGGACCATAACGAGAGCTCAGAAGGCCCAATTGTAGAACCAAAAGAAACACAGCGATCAGCACTTCATAACGCCCAAAGGAGGTGCCTCACATTCACACTTCCGAAAAAATATTTTTCAGTGCCGGCAGGTATGCCCTCTCTCATATTCTTTTCGTTCAACGCATGTCTTTCAATACTATTTGGATGAAGAAGATGCTTTCACTTGGGGTATTTTGTTGTAGGTATTGTACAAAACCATAAATAGCTCCATCCACTGAAAGCTTCAGAGCATGTATCATTCTACCCTCAGCATGATAGAGTCCCATAAAAACTCTGCCTATCCTGACATCATTGCTCCACAATAAATTAACCATAGGTTCCAAGCACCCGACCATATTTATCATCTCCCCACCTTGCACATGATAAACATCCTTGTTGTTCAGTAGAGCCTCCCCTCCATTGCACTCATCACTCAAAGTAGACCATGTATCAGAAAAATCATGATGCCATGTCCATACCACTTTAGTCCAGGAAGCACTTCATACTCATTCACCCACCATGCATCAAGTCAATTTTTACCATATAAAAATAAAACCCCTTTCCCAGACTACCAGGTTTCGCAAGTAGATCAAAAGTGCACCATCGCGCCTCGCATTTGGCCTACCATACCTCTATCAGCATAGCCCATTTGCAACATTTTCCATTCGCTTCATCAACCCCACACATGAGACCAACCAATGGGGCCCCCACACTCAACAAAAATACCTTCCTCACATCATCAGTGAGCGAACACTTCCATGTTTTGGGGCACTCATCTCTATGTTTTGTACCATCCAAACCCCATTATTTCATTCTTTTGGTAAGCGTACAAAGACCGCAAATGATGAACCATGTCCCCCACTCATCCATCCATTTTTTCTCCCATGGCAGTAGTCCGTGGTCAACCTTGGTCAGAGTATCACACCCTTCATGCATAAGCCACCATGACATTCATAATCAAGTATACCCACCCTGGAGATCCTACCGACTCCAAGGATTTCCCCATTAGAAATCATTATGACTACCGCCAAGTTGCTTTTTATACTCCGATCTTGGGCCACTGAATCCCCATCATCAGTTTTCAGTCACCATCATGCCTATTTTAAACGTATCACATCCAAGATCCTGATCCCTCGCATCAATGACTCTCTCAGTTGGTTGAGGTTTCATTTTTTATCGACATCAACACCTATTTTCCAAAAAGGATGTGATATCTGGATCACCCCTCACCACAAAAGGGACATCCTCAGGTGGCACTGTGGGAAAAATCATTGCCCATAGATGTCATCGATCCTCCTGAAATTCTACTACGACACAAGCTTTCATGTCACGATGGTATTATACCTTACAACCATTGCACTTTGATCAAATTTGTTAAAGACCCGTGCCTTTATAAGCATATCTTTCAGTAATGCTTACACAGGAAGGTCCCAGTCACACACCCATGTGTACAATGAGAATTTATATGCCATACTAAGCTTACACATGTGGGTACCACATTCCACCTGTCGTCAAATAAAAAACACCCCTGAGGGCATCAGCAATCGTCGTCATCAACCAGCGGAACACTACCATACTAGTGACAAAGACAGAATCTGTACCTGTCAAATATTTTTTTTTAACTATCGAAAGCATTATGAGCATGGGACATGCCCGCCTCATAGAAAAATTGTATTTATTGTATCATACCATTTCTTGCAGGGTTCCCACAGGACATGGTCGTTCTTTGACCTAGTGTAAGGTGTTTCCAACTCCTTATTACACACAACTCTCTCTCTCTCTCTCTCTCCACACAGTACATAGAAAATAAACTATAATGTATTTTGGCTATACATTTCTTCCTAGAACTCACACATTAGGGGAAAACTCTTATCACTGGAAAATCGGAAAATAAAAATTGACATTATTAAATTTCAGGCAGAAGTATTTACAAGGCTTAGACACATTAGAGAATCTGACGAATTTAAAAAATCTCTAAGGTCTAGAAGAAAAATCAAATTGTGCACTCAAGAAACTAGCAGAATGTGCCTTTGCACGTATTTTTCTTCAATAGGCGTGCCTTTTCACGGTTTTCCCTCAAAAATCCACGCGGACCTGAGAGTGGCGGAAGTCACTTTCGGGGACCACAAGGCACACTCCAAGAAATTGATCCCACACTTGAGGCTGCCCAAGGACAATATCCTAAGCCTCCTTGGGACCTTAAGGAAGCACACAATGGAATAATTTGGCACACAATGGAATCATCCCCCTCTCTTGGGTCACCATCCACCAATGTACCAAGAGAGGGAAGGAGAGTTTGAATTCATCTATAAAAGGCCACCAAGAGATGAACAAATGGAGAGCACATTGTTATTTTGGCCAAAATTTCTTCCAAGCAATCCAGCAATGTGTGATCTGGAGCAGAAGTAGAGAGGGGATTCATTTTTTGGTCATCCAACAACTCCAATCCTTTGGAGTAGAGAGAGGGACCTTGCACCAAGGTAACTCAGAGGTAAAAATGCCCTTGCATCGGGTCTTAGAACTCCCTAGTTCTAAGGGCCCCTTGGAAAGTGTGTAAACATTCTATCTTTTATTCCTAATAGCACTCGATAAGAGGGGACATAGACACCACCGTTAGTATTATTGTGTTGTTTAACTCTATATGATATTTCATGTTATTTTTTTAGTTTAGCTTTTTTTTCTCTCTACATATGCATACTATATCATTATCTAGTGTGTTTTGTTTTATGGCATGTTCACTAACCTGATAACTCTTTTTTTTATCTTCCTGTGACCAGGAACTTAAGAGGAAACAACCACTCCTCTTAAGCAATTGTGGATTGGTACACTCGTGCACCAAACCCACCAACACAACAATGATGGCACAGAGGTGGGAAACATGGAAATTTTGGGTGTTGGAGCTATTGACACTTTGCGACGATATGATGATGTTGTCGAGGATGACAAAATTTTTAGAGTGGTGGAGGATATTAAAACTCTAAGCCAACTTTTCCAACATGCGTGAGACGAGCGCCTAACATGAGCGCACATGAGCATGTAGTGGGTGCACCCACTTATAGCGGCTAGGAAAAAGTGATGAACGCACCCACATGGCAGGTGAGTCAGGAGTTCAGATAGAGCACACCCACAAGGCGATTTGAGGTGTTAACATGGATAGGCATGGCCATATAGCGGGTGGGAAACTCAGTGATAACTCGACTTGGGTATAGCGGGCGAGCGAATCAATGGTGGCATGACTCATGAAAAAGTATGAAGGGCGACCAAACACGAGTGGGTCAGGCCAACATGCGACGTGTTGAGGAGGTCGACTTGGTGGACCTATTATCATTCTATAATTTTAAGATTGGAAAGAATAATTATATAGAACAAAATCAAAACCACTTTGGAGCTTAGAATATAACCCTTATAGACTCAGAGAGGGATCTCTCTTTCATATTTAGCTTTGATTTGTGAATTATGTATTAGGCTAGTTATAATGATTATAGAGGTTGATTTTTTGATTGATTTCTTGGTTGGATTAGTAGATGTATTTATACTAATTCCATTGGGCTATGGAGTCATAAAAGGCTGGGTTTCTCCATAAAAATTTCAAGAGTATTCACAAGGCAAGATAACTATATTTACTGGATCTTAAACATAATGAATTATGATATGGAAGAAACAGTGAAATCAGTAATGATTAAAAATCAATTCATAATTTCTTAACTAGACTTCAGAAGAAAAACATTTATATTGTGAAGACAACCAGAAATAAGGTGCCCTAACAGCAAATCTTAATCTTCAGATTTATGTTTTATGATAAGATTTAAATGATGCACTCAGAGAAAAACAATGGAAAACATTAACACATAAAAGAAATAACATCACAAGATAAACATAGCTCAAGTATCCTGTAAAAGGTATTTTATTATTGATGCTCCAGCTTCAAAAAGTACAATTCTCATTAGAAAAAATTTTACAATCCAGGTCCAACCCTTGATACTTCGAATGCATGAAGTATTTAACTGAATTCTACAATTGATTGCCATATCTACTAGGCAATCTGTTATTAATTACAAAATAAAATAAAAAATTGACTAGTGTGACTACGACATGGCCATGATGCGATTAATTTGACATTTGGCCCTATTTTTCAGAAGATCGTTGTTGCGTGATCAGATCTGGTGTTGTGCTAGCTGATTTGGTTGATTTGGTGTTGTGCTAATATGTTGATTTGTTGGCCTTCACCCTTCTTGGTATTCACATAACTTTTTCCACTGCTGCTCATCTAGAATCTTCATCCTAATCACTTTCTAATATATTTCATTTGTCTCTATGAATTTAACAAAAGTGGGCCTCAACACAAATATGTGTTTGATTTCATGTTGAATAAATATATCGTTGTGGATAACATCTAAAAAGGCTCTTCTTTTCATGGTGTTTTTAAAATTTGCATGCTTGGTTGTATCCCTCTAAATTTCTCTAAGCTTCTTCACATATTTCTGCCTGGCCATGAGCTTGTCATTTATCATGAACAGTGAAGGTAACCCTCTTTTGGTCAGTGGCTTGATTATATTAAAGAATATATTCACACCAATTTCTAAATTGTGGAACCTTTCATCCAACTGTGTGACCAAACTTTCTTAGTGAGCACCTTCTTGACCTCTAACATAGTTGTTGTTTTGTCATCCACTCCAATTTCATCCAATTCATACCTGCTCTTGGAATTTAGAAACCTGGTGATATTATTTGTAGTTTCAGGCTTGTCCCCAAGCTCCTTGGTGACCCTAGTTATTGTCTCATTTACTTTTTCAATTAATTCCTTTTGTTCAAATATGAATTGAATAGAAGGCCATGTTTCATTCATTGATTCAGTGATACTTGTCCATATGATATCTTTGACTCTGTTGAACATGATGCCAATAGAATACTCTTGGAGCGAATTCTACAAACCTTCCATCAACCTTTTATTTCTCTGTGTTTCTATCAGATGAGTTGATTCACTTCTTGTTATTTGATCTTGTAGGACTTTAATCTGAGCCTGTAGTCTTTCAATCTCTTCTGTCTATAAAGAAATATTCTCTATGGCTTTAGCTACTATTCTATACCATGTGATGTACTTGTAGTTTTTGATGTAGTTGAAGGAATGACTGCAAAAGGAACAGCCTCTAAGGGAATGATGGCCATTTGTGTTGCTTTCTCTTTATCTTTTATCAATTTCTCCCTTTTTTGTTTCCATATGCTTTATCTATGTTGATTGTTCCTTTATCAGCTTCATAATCTCTGAATTTTTTGTTTCATTCTCTTCTATATCCTTAGTCAGAGGGTCTTAAATAGCTGACATTTTGAGCTTCTTTCTCAAGGCTGTTATATCTATCTTTTTCTTCTTCGGGATTTTTTCCACTGCTAATACATTTGCAGGATCATACCCGATCTTCATCGCTAAATCCTTTAAGGATTTAATCCTAGTATCCTTTGCAAGAGAAGAAATATTCTCCATTTTGATTTATGACTGAACATTTTTCAGTGATACTTGCAATTTAGGTAAACTCATTCAAAGTACTAGTCAAGGTAGATGAGATCATCTCACCAGTCTGCTTGTGCATTTCCATTTGATCTATTTGGTGAATGTCCTTAACATTAAACTCAAAAGATGTTTTCTTAAAGTTAGTATGTGATTTTGGCTATGAAATCTAGGCTTCAAAGAAAGCCATGTGCATATTTCCTTTCTCTTAATCAAATGCAGATATAAGCCTGCTTTGTGAAATAGTGGTTTGCTTCCAAAATTGATTCTAGGTGTTGGCCTTCAATATCTCATTTTTCCTCTTGATCTCCCTGTAAGTATCATATATTGTCTCCTCTTTTTCCCCTGTGAAAACAATAGATGTAGGTGTTTGAAGGCTTTTCTGCTGAAATGGAATAGTATTTAAAGTTGTAGGAGAAGATAGGTGTTGGCCACCTGCTGGAGAAGAAATAGGAGAGTCTCTAATATTTATCACTGTCTGTTGATATGACTGTTGGCCTTGATCTATTTCCATATGAATTCTTTACCTTTTCCTATATTTCATTTTGAACTCCCTGCTATATGTATCAGCCTCCAAAGGTGATTGATCATCTCTTGGTCTTTTTCCTGACATCTTTTTCTCTACTTCTTTTCCTTTATCCTGCTTATCCTCTATATTGTGCTTTTCTTGTGGAGTAGGGGTCTGTATATTTGAAGATGAAATTGCCTACTCTTCAGCCTCCTCCAAAGTGTTTGTTTTCCACTCAGTCTGGTTCATGAATTGTTCAATTTCGGGCCTGTGGATGTGAATGTAGGGAGTTGATTTATTTTCCACCCTCTTCATAGAAATAATACCCAGTGGGTCATAATACCAAGTGAAGCTATGGGTAAACTTCATCTCCTTCAGCATCTTTTCAGCCTCATCTCCTACTGCTCTACTATTGCAAATGAAAGGACCAATTTGGGATTTGATCCTGAACTAAGACTTCTTTTTAGCTGATACAAAATGTACCTCATCTGCATTTATCATCTCCCTAATGTAATCTAGGGAAAAGATCCTCATGGAGAGGAACTTTGGAAGCTTGAAAGGGGGCAGCTCACACCCATAAATTCTAATTTTTGTGTAGTTTTGGTATAAGTACCAGTCTCCAATTCTAGCTTGATCTGATAGATGCATAATCTTTCTAATGTATTCACTGATCCTTGGTTCCACCGTGTTGCTGAGGATGCTCATAAATGATTGCACAAACATTTCAATGAATCCTTTGTAGGTGTAATATTTCTGGTCTTTCATCAACAATTTTTTCCACAAATTGATTGACTGAGGTTGGGAATCTTCATTCACCTTCCCCATTGTAAACTAGAACCTGTTTGCCTGAAAATATACAAACATATAGACAATGACTTAAGTGTATTTAAACACTTCCTCTGTGTGAAACTGTTGGGTATGTGTTATATTTTTTCCACGACTAGTCACACGTGGGGGGGTCATAGGGGAGGCGATATCCCACCCTATAAGTTGTGTTGGGCGCAGCAGGGGGGGGGGAATCCCCCCCTGTTCAAGGTCCGGGGCAAAAAAAAAAAAAAAAAAAAAAATTGGTCCTTATTTTTATTTTTTTGTGGGTAGACCCACCCATGGTTTTGTGCATGGGTTTGCACATGGTTTTGGGGCATGATGGTTTTCGGCCCCTGGTATTTTGTAGATCTGGTCAAGGGAAATACGATTATGTTCTAATCCAGGGTTAATGGATTGGGGTTTATGTATGCTTCGGCGTGTGTATATATGTGTTGTAACACTAAAAGGAATATAATGAAAAATCAAGCTGGTCATCCCAATTTGGGATCCAGGGGAAAATATCTGTGTATATCTATTTTTTGTTTTATGCTCTCACTATTGTTTATTTTCTGCTTTTAAGATTCGTTTGCAGATAATTTCTGTACAGGGTTAAAACCTACATTTGGTATCAGAGTTGTTTCGGCTTCAAGGGGATGCCTTTGCTACTGAGGGGTTTTTTGCTCGGGCCTAAGGTAGACCCTGTTCAGTGGGAGATATACGAGATTGATTCTTGCGGTGAAGGAATATGGCGAGCAGTGGAAATATAGATATCGAGAAATTTAATGGTCAGAGTTTTGAGTTGTGGAAGCTCAATATGGAGGATTTGCTAGTGGATAAAGATCAGTGGATCGTGGTAGATCTGAATACTAAATCAACAGCAATGTCAGATGAAGACTGGAAGAAGCTAGCTCAGAAGGCGAAGAGCACAATATGGTTGTGTGTCTCATATTTAGTATTGTTGAATGTATCTGGGGAAGCTACGACGAAGACCTTGTGGGACAAGATAGGGAATTTGTACCATTCTAAGTCTCTGGTGAATAAATTGTTCCTGTGGAAAAAGCTGTATAACCTGAGGATGAAGGATGAAGACTCGGTGAAAGAGAATCTAAACGCCTTCAATATTTTGGTAAGTCAGTTGTCATCTGTTGATATTAAAATCTTATATAAAGATAAGTGCATTAGTTTTTTTTGTTCTCTACCAGATTCATGGGACAATCTGGTTATTTCAATAGGTAGCAATACAACTACCTTGAATTTTTATGACATTGTCTCAAACTTGTTGTCGGAGGAAATGAGACGGAGAAATATGGAGGGTCAAAATGGAGATGCCTTATCTATATGAGGAAGGTCCCAGAACAAAAACAAGAACAAGGTTTTGAGTGGGCGATCTAAATCTAGAGGGAGATCTAAATCTCCTGGAATTTTGTAAAGGTGTGTTGGAAATCCGGAAAGGAAGGGCACTACAAAAAAGGACTGTAGATCTAAATGTCCTGAGAAAGGAAATGGATCTGATGATGCTCCTTCTGCAGAGGCAAAAACCACATCGAATGAAGGTGGGGATGTGTATTTGGCTTCTTCTTCAAATCCACATGTAGATCATGAGTCATGGTTGATTGACTCGGGTGCATCCTTTCACTTCACTCCCCATAGGGAGTGGTTCTACGAGTATGAGAAATATGATGTCGGAAATTTCCTATTATGGGATGATAGGAAGGCCAGAATTGTCAGACATGGAAAATTTAAGTTGAATTTGCAAGGTGGAATGATTAGAACACTTCCTGGTGTTCTGCACATTCCTGCATTAGCTAGAAATCTGATTTCTATAATAAATATGGATGATGCAGGTGTAAAAATAGTGTTCGAGAAAGATACCTGTAAGATGGTTCGGGAGCACTGGTATTAATGTGGGGAGTTCAGATTGGAACTTTGTACATGCTTCAGGGTAGCACTATTATTGATGGGTGCAACAGTTCTGTGGTTCCCAAAAGTGGAGCAAAAAGCCTAGCGGTCTCTGGAGAAAAGACCATGATATGGCATCAATGGCTTGGAAATATTGGATAGAAGGGCCTTCAAATACTACATGGAAATGGTATGGTAGAAGGTATTTCTAATAGCTCTCTGGATTTAGATTTCTATGAACATTGTGTATATGGGAAGCAGAATCGGGTGAGTTTTTCTTCTGGTGCTAAGAGGGAAAATAAGATATTAGAGCTTGGGCACAGTGATGTGTTTGGACCTGTGTCAGTTCCATCACTGGGTAAGTCTGTGTACTATGTTTCATTCATAGATGACTTCTCAAGGAATACATGGATATATTTCTTGAGGAATAAATCTGAAGTCTTTGACAGATTTAAAGAATTTAAGGCTCTGGTGTAAAACTAGACAGAGAAGAAGATAAAGGTGTTGAGGACAGATAATGGTGGGGAGTTCTACAAGAACGAATTTGAAGAGTTCTGTAAGAAGTGTGGTGTTGCATGGTAGGATACTACTCCATACACACCTCAGCAAAATGGAGTTGCAGAAAGAATGAAAAGAGCGCTGATGGAAAAGGTAAGAATCATGCTCAGTGGTACCGAGTTGGGACAAGAATTCTGGGCAGAGGCAGTGGAGACTGCATGTTACTTGGTTAACAGATCACCTTCATCAGCATTGGAGGATAAGACTCCACATGAGGTATGGACTGGTAAGAAACCCTCTTTTCACATCTAAGGGTATTTGTATGTGATGCATATGTACATGTTCCAAAGGAGAAAAGGAGCAAGTTAGATAATAAATCTGAAAGGTGCATCTTTATTGGGTATAAGGATGGTTTAAAGGGTTACAAGCTTTGGAACTCAGAAATAAGGAAGGTTGTGTACAATCGAGATGTGGTGTTTAGAGAGGTGAAAGATGTTGTTAAACATGAATTCCTACCAAAGGAACCTGAAAATATAGAGTTTGAGCTAAAGGAGGATGAATCGGACTCTACAATAGAAGAAGACTCATAAGAGGAAGAGCCACAAACTCCAGTTGTGAGAAGATCAATTTGGGAAAGAAGAAAACTAGAAAGGTATATTCCATCTGCTTTCTGTTCAAATTTTTCTTTAACTATAACTGATGATGATCCCAGAACCGTTAGGGAGGCTGTAGATTAAGAGGATGGAAAACTCTGGAAGGAGGCCATGTTTGATGAAATGGCATCCTTGCATAAAAATGAGGCATGGGATCTGGTGGAGTTGTCTACTGGAAGGAATCCTATCGGGAGAAAATGGGTGTTTAAGAAGAAGATGAATGTAGAAGGCAAGGTGGAGAAATACAAAGCTAGGTTGGTAGCAAAAGGTTGTGCCAGGAATTTATTTTGGTGATATTTTTTCTCCTGTTGCCAAATTTACTTCTATTAGATTAATTTTATATGTTGCTACTGCATTTGATTTTGAGGTAGAACAGATGGATGTGAAGACAACATTTCTTCATGGAGATTTGGAAGAGGAGATCTACATGAAACAACTTTAAGGCTTTATTGTGAAGGGGAAGAAAGAACTGGTATGCAGGTTAAAGAAGTCTATGTATGGGTTAAAATATTCACCAAGGATGTGGTATCAGAAATTTGATACCTATATACGGGGACTTGGCTTCACGAGAAGCAAGGAGGATCACTGTGTTTATTTTAAATTAATTGGTGATTGTGTTATTTATTTGGTCTTGTATGTGGATGATATTTTTTTGATTGGAAATGACAAAGAAATTATCCAAGATTTGAAGACCCAGCTGTTCTCCAAATTCGACATGAAGGATCTTAGTGCTGCAAACTATATTTTGGGCATGGAAATTAAGAGAGATCGGGAAAAGAGGAAGCTCTGGTTAAGCTAGAGGAAGAAGAGGTTCAATATTTAGGATAGTAAACTGGTGAATGTTCCAATTATTGTAGGTACAAAGTTGTATGTTGAACAGTGTCCCAAGACAAAAGAAGAAGAGGATGATATGTCCCATGTTCCATATGCAAGTGCAGTGGGTAGCCTGATGTATGCAATGGTCTGTACTAGACCATACATTGCACATGCAGTGGGAGTATTGAGCAGGTTTATGTCAAACCCAGGGAAGGAGCATTGGACAGCAGTGAAGCGGGTTTTTAGATATTTGTGTGGCAATAGTGATTATGGCTTGTGCTAAGAGGGAAGACCGGGATTAGAAAGAGTGTTGTACATTCATGGTTTTGTTGATGCAAAATGGGCTAGAGATCTAGACCAAAGAAGATCTACAAGTGGGTATGTGTTTAGCCTATTTGTAGGTGCAGTCAGTTGGATAAGTAAAAGACAGACTGTAGTGGCTCTTTCAACTACAGAGGTAGAATACATAGCAGCCACTCATGCAAGAAAAGAAGCAATTTGGTTGTAGATATTGTGTTCAAGTACGGGGTTGGTGCAGCAAGCTATAAGGATAGGTTGTGATAGCCAAAGTGAAATTTTCTTGGCTAAGAACTATGCTTATCATTCAAAGACAAAGCACATTCATGTTCAATATCACTTTGTGAGAGATAAGGTTGAGGCTAAAAGGGTGTTGCTGGTAAGGGTGGACACCTTGAAGAATGTTTCAGATGCATTGACGAAGTCTATGAGCACTCAAAATTTCCCTTGGTGTAAAGAAACAATGGGTATTGTAGAGGTGGGATAATGACTAAGCTCTCCTGTGGCCACTTGTGGAAACAAAACAACAAGTGGGAGAATGTTGGGTATGTGTTATATTCTTTCAACAACTAGTCATGGGGGGGTGATACTCCCCCCTGTACGTTGTGTCGGGCGCAGCAGGGAGGTCATGGGGGGGCGGCAGCCCCCCCTGTTCGGGGTCCGGGGAAGCGTCCCGGGAAAAAAAAATTGGTCCTTTTTTTTTGGTGGGCGGACCCGCCCATGGTTTTGTGCATGGGTTTGCACATGTTTTTGGGGCATGATGGTTTTTGGACCCTGGTATTTTGTAGATCTGGTCAAGGGAACTACGGTTATGTTCTAATCCAGGGCTAATGGATCGGGGTTTATGTATGCTTTGGCATGTATATATATGTGTTGTAACACTAAAAGGAATATAATGAAAAATCAAGTTGGTCGTCCTGATTTGGGATCCAGGGGAAAACCTCTGTGTATATATGTTTTATGTTTTATGCTCTCGCTATTGTTTATTTTCTATTTTTATAATTCGTTTGCAGATAATTTCTATACAGGGTTAAAACCTACAGAAACTTGACCAACTGGTGATGAATGGCATCTGCCAGGAATTGACTGAAGTTAAACATAATGGAAGGTTTAGACTCTGATGAAAGGAAGGAAAGGAAACCTATCATTACTTCATCTTTCCACTGATATAAATTATATCCTAACAAGTAAGAAAGAACAATGACTATATATTGGGTCCTATCAGGGAATGTGGAAGATTGATAGGGGGGATTTTTCTTGGGCAATGGAGTGTCGGTAGCCATAAATAACTCAAGTGTTTTGGCTCTACAGGAAAAATCTAACTTCTGGTATAATTCTCTCAGGATTTCATAAGAGAAATTTGTAGTTTCTTCAATAACGAGAGCTTGCATCATTTACATGATGGACTGGGCTCTAATGGTGAAAATAACTTCTCCTGTGGGGGCAATAACAGCCCTTTGATTCGGAATGTAGCAGGCTTGACATTTTCTTAAGAATTGGGGCAACTTTGGGTTTCTGGGAATACATAATATGGTAATTTAGTGTCCCACAACACTATATCATCGACTTCATCAGTAATATTTTCTTCCAACCAACAGTATACTTCAAAAAGATGAAACTCTGAAAGAGTTTCCTGTATCTTAAAATATTTTTCAGCAAGGGAGACATGGCCAAGGTCCACATGAGGGTGAACCATTGGATTAAATGGCTCCTACTCTTTCATTTTTGGAGGCATGATTGTGCCTGAAAATATAACTGACTGTGTTTTTGGTATTTGCAGGTGCAAATAATGGGATTAGAAGAAAAGGGGAAGAAATAGAAGGGAAATATGTTGATCAGAAGAGGAACTGGGAGAAATGGGGACTGGAGAAGGGGGAATTATGCTTAAAATGCAGGCAATTGAAACCTTTATCGCATTCTTTTAAGATTTGTAAAATTTAAACTTTGATCACCTGTTACACAAGAAACATAGAAGCAATGTAAAATTTGAAACAAGTGTGGAAAGATGTCTTTATAGAGTGGTGGGGGTTTTCATTGACATGGCGAGGGTCCATTGGGAAACGGCTTAAACAATTAAATGCTTAACAGGTCTTTAGGCGGGAGCAGAGGTGATTTGGAAGACGTGACAAGAGGGGTCATCATGACACAACGGATATGGTAGGGAATTAATGGTCAATGGCATGGTTTTATCACGGTGGAAATCACTTTTCGCAGGGGGTGTAGCCCAGTAAGCGGAATGGAGTGGGGGGGTGCAAAACGATCAGTGCTCGACACGTAGCAAATGGGACGATTTCGAAAACCTCCCATTTCAGACACCCCCCCCCCCCACCCACCGACGTTAACTTTCGGAGGATGAGGGGGGGGCGGAAAAGGTTTTGGGTCGTCAAATGAGATGGAGGGGGAGGAGATGAGATGGAAGGCGATACAGGTTTAATGGTGATGGGATGGGTGAGTAAATGGTGGGGTCAAGTGAATAAATGTTGAGCGGGGGTATAGTTTTGGGACTTAGGATATTAGGATATTACATAATGTGTCAAATAAATAAATTAATCCCGAAACTTAGGATATCCTCTGTTTTTTTATTTTTCCTTCATACATGAAAATACAAGAAATCCTTTGAATAACACTTTGGAATAGATTTCATGTATCTTCACATTTATTTTCTTTCATTCTACCTACCCTTTAAGCATTTTAAAAAAAAATTATCATTCTTTTGCAAGGTGTATTTAGGCTTGCAAACCCAAATCTCTTTTTTTAATAAAACTATAACCTATTCTATCCCTTATTCCTCCCATTGACTCGGATTAAACTATTGAGTTAATTTTATTTCTACCTAACAACTAATCTTCCAAGGTTAAACTGTTTGGAAAATCCTTATTCTCTAACCTATCCAACAAAAATTTAAAATTCTTCGATCATGCTTAGACTATATGATTGAACAAACTAATCTAATTAGCAGTGGCATTTTGATTTGTAGCACTTTCAGTATTATTCTTTTTTGGGTTCTTCTTTCTTTTATTTTCTTTTCCATTCTCTTTTTTAATTTTTTCAATATACCCTCTTTTCTTTTCCATTCTCTTTTTTTATTTTTTCAATATACCCTCTTATCTTTTTATTTTTCTTTTTCTTTTTATATTTTTTGGAAATCATTTGAAAATTGACAATCGGGTACAATATGAAATTGCAACTATGAAATACTCAATCACCTTGAGATCCTAAAAATTATAGGACACGAACAGTGGTTCCAGCTCGGGATGGCACTTCTCCAAGTGAAGTGTCAAGAAAATAAGACTAGTAGCCTTGAGTGCTCCATTTTCTCAAAGTCTTCATCTGATTTATTTTTTTGTTATATGATAGCTTATCAAACCAGGCTTAGGGCCATCTCCATGGGCTTCAACCTTTGTTAATGAATTATTCAAATCACAAGCTGTAAAACTGTGGTATTTACAATGATGAAAGATCAAATTGTGTTCTTAAGAGAAATAATGCTTCAGCATCCTGCCATTGACAGGACCTCCATGTATCTCTGTTCCATCCAGCTCCTTAAGGAAATATGCATTTTTTCCTCTGAAAGCATCAATAAATTATGGCCCTTGCCAAAGTTTTTTAAATTTTCCATGTTTACCTTTGTCTTCTCTTCCGGAATCCCATTTCAAAACTTTTTCTCCTAGATTAAAATCATCAGCCTTTATTCTTTTATCAAAAATCTTCTTGATATTTTCTTGAATTACTTGACTTCTATTATATACCTCTTCTTTGGACTGTTGCAACTAAATAGTTTGATTAATCCTTCTCCATATATCATTTGGTTCAGCTTGAATTTCTTGAATGATCTTCATGACTAGAACTCCTAAAGAAGAAGGAAAAATTGCATCCATGCCATAGACCAATTGGTATGGAGACATTCCAATTGATTTGTTGGTAGTAAGTCTATCAGCCCAAAGTGCATTGACCAGGTTGTTGTGCCATGATTTCTTGTTTCCTTCCGAGATATTTTTCATGATATTCACCAAAATTTTATTTGAATATTCATCCAATCCATTACCCTAAGGGTAATAGGTTGTTGGATGTCCCAAATTCATCTGGTACTTATGACAAAAATCAACCATTTTCTTGTATTTGAAGGCTTCAACATTATCAGTGATAAGTTTTCTAGGACAACCAAATCTAGAAAGGATATTGGTTTCAAGGAATTTAATAATGACAGTCAATGGCATTTCTGAAAGGAGTGGATTCTATCCATTTGGTAAAGTATTCTGTGGTAGTAAGAATCCACTTATGTTGGGTAGAGGACGGGGGATGAATTTCACCAATGAAATCTAATCCCCATTGTTGGAAAGGGCTTTCCACAAAAATAGGCTTTAAGGGCAAGGGCAAAAAAATTATCTTTCCTTCAAAAATTTGGCATTTGTGACAGGCAGTTACCATCTTGTGGATATCAGGGAAAAGGGTAGGCCAATAGAAACCAGCCCTTAGGATATTATTGGCAGTGGTTTTCCAATAAATATTTCCACCACAGTCACCTTCATGGAATTCCTGCATAACTTTATCTGCATCATATTTTATCAAGCATTTGAGTAAAACACTTCCTGCATATTTCCAGTATAAGACATTTTCTAAAATGCAGCATTTTACAGCTTTTAACTTCATAAATATAGCTTTAGTTTTGGACAAACCAAGAGGAGCATTCATATTAAACAGAACATATAAGATATCTGCATACTAGGGAGTATTTAGGAATACTTCACCAATTAGTGGAGTCGCCAGTCCTTCATGATCATCCAATGAATAGACCAAGTTGATATCTAGTGCATGAAAATTTGATTCGCCCATTAATTTGGCTAATCCTTGTCCTTTGATCACTTTGGTAGGTTCGATTTCAAAATCATATTCCAGAATAACATGTATCCATTTGCATCTCTTCCCATCAGGACCATTCTGCATTAAAATGTCTTTGACTATTGCATTAGGCACATAAGCAATAATATGTGAATGCAAAATATAAACTCTAAAATCTTTTAGTGCTTTAACCAGAGAAAAGGCATGTTTTTCCATGACGTTGTAGTTTAAAGATGCATCTCTCAAGGCTTTGCTAAAAAATTCTATTGGTTGTTCATGTCCTTCACTTTTTTTCTGCAATAATGCAGTAGAAATAGTATGTTCAGATGCAAAAGAAAAAATTATGAATTCTTTAGTAAAATCATGGTTGATTAGAATTGGAGCTTTTGTTAATGCTTGCTTGACTAGATCAAAAAAAAAATTAGCTTCAATGTTCCATTTAATTTCTGAATCCTTTTTAAGCATGTTGGTTATGTTTCTCAAAAGTTCTACAAGATTGGGTATAAACCTCCTCAAAAATTTAATTTTACCAATAAAATATTGAAGTTCTTTGATGTACCTGGGATGACTGATTTTGAGAATACCTTCAATCCTACTTGGATCAATTCTAATTCCATATTCAGAAATAATGTGACCAATAATCTTTCCTTTTTGAAGGCCAAATAGTGTTTTCTTGGGATTTAGGGAAATTCCAAATCTTCTACATTTTTCAAAAACTCTTCTTAAATGTGCCAAGTGTTCTTCATTATTTTTTGAATATACAGTAATGTCATCAAGATATATCGCAATGAAATGGAAAATTTCATCTGCAAAAGCAATGTCCATGGCTCTTTGAAAAGTAGCACCAACATTCATCAATCCAAAGGGCATTTTCACATACATGAAAGTCCCCCAAGGAGTAGTAAATTTTGTTTTGTCCTGATCATCAGGATGCACTAAAACTTGGCTATAACCTGAAAATCCATCTAACAAAGAGATCCTACTGGAGCCTACTACCCTCTACAATATGTGGTCCATTTTTGGTACGGGGTAATTTTCCTTAATCAGATTCCTAAAGTCAATGCAAAGTCTGATTTCACCTTTTTTCTTTCTTGTAGGCACAATGTTGGATACCCATTTAGAATATCTAAGTGGAATTATGATTTTGGCCTCATACATTTTCTTGATTTATTTTTCAACCAAGGGCATTAATATAGGATTTATCCTACGCAGTTTTTGTTTGAAACGTTTTTTATCCTCCTTGATTGGAATTTTGTGTTGTATAAAGCTAGTATCATAAGCTTTTAGGTCCTCATAGCTCCAAATAAATACATCTATGAATTCCTTGAAAAGGGCTATATACCTTTGTTTTGTAACAATAGGCAGTGATTATTGGCTCGAGGGGTCCTAACCGAGGTTTGGAGGTTAAGGTTTGCGAACAAACCCCTATACTACTGGCCCTTTTGGCAGTGACCTGCGCAAAGTCTCACCCAAAGCAGTATGGGTGGGTGTTGGAACCAGGTTTCCGCACCCTGAGAGAGGATAGGTAAGCCAATTAGAGCTGCGCCCGGCTTTATAATGACCAAATTGCCTATCTCAGAACTAGATCTATAGATCTCCTTCGCATCCACGTGCGCAAGGTCAACTACACCTACTGTACTCAAAAAATCATATACTTCTAAAATAGTAGTGCAGCATTACAGTTATTCTTTGCATAAAACATAACAGAATAGGCCCAGATGCAGAAGAAACACTTAACATAATACTTTCGCAGCTTAACACAGAATATGCATAACACAGCAGCTATCAAAGATTTGCATCAATAGTACAAATACATTCAGCTACACAACAACCTTTCTCATTCGTTAATCCTTCAGTTCCTTCTTACAATACTCAAACCTGACCTGCGCACACAGCAGCAGGGTCCGCACACAGCAAAACTTGGGATCTCTGCGCACACAGCCAGCAGGATTCCTTTCCCCAAAAACCCAAACATATCTACTAAGCCACAATTCGCATCAAGATCTCATCATCTTCTTTCCTTACAATTCAAAATGTCCCTCTATTTATAACAATCTAGCCTAATCTTTCCTATGGTCTGTAAACAGTGGTTTGCGGACTCTAGGGCTACCCTTTGACTCGTTACAATGCTTTCAGGGCTTTGACCCACCCCAAAACCCCTGCACTTGACTAAATATAATAAAAAATATACAAAATCAGACCAGTTTCACAGCTTGTAGGAGACCATGTTCCAACAGTCCCCCAAAAAAATCTTGTGACTTGTCCCGAGTCAATGTGGTGGTGCGGTCTCTACCTGCGCACGTAGGGCATTGATGGCTACGATCAGCAGAGGTAACACTTCTTGACTCTGAGCTACAGCACTCTACGCGATGTCTACAAGCTTCTGGTAGGTCGATCCTTCAGTATTTGTGGTAACCCACTCTAATATCTGGTTGAGTCGCTTAATCGTGCCATTGGTATCCTGTGATAGCTGGAGGGTGGCATCGGCTGGCATGCTTCATTCGTCAGAGGTCCTCAATCGTATCTCGGAGTATGTTACTAGTCTTCAAGCGTGCCAGACATTGTTCAGGGACTAAGGAGGGCAAGGTAGCTTCGATCTAATCGAAAGAGGCCTCCTTTTGTCGTAAGTCCTGTTTGATGTCTTGAAGAACTGGGTTGAACTGGACCGCTGTCTAGATCTGCATGGCCGACTCGAGCAACTGAGTACCCTAGGTAAGTTGTCTCGTAATGATGTCCATGGCTTCTGTTACTAGCGTAGCACGATGGGCTCGTACCTCCGGAGGTGTGGCAGGCTGTAATTGGGCCTGTAATGCGGTGATTTGCTGGTCCATTTGGGTCTTGAGGGTCTGTATTTCCATTTTGGATGCCTTTAGTGCTGCAACAAAGCCTTCTATTGTAGCCCAAAGTAGAGCTATAGCAGGGAGCTCATCTAGGACCTTTATGCCGAGCTAGTGTACCACTGTTTCGAGCTACGTCGTCTGCAAGATAGCAAGGGAGACGTCTGCAGTCTGTCGTGCAATGATCGGCGTGGCCACATCGAGTTGTTGTTGCGCGGTCCAGTCACGATGATGGATCTCTTGAATCACGGCGGTGTGGAGACCCTGTAACACCTTTCGGGGCATCTTTTCCAAGTCCAATTCTAGTCCCGTATCCACTAGAAGGTGGGCACTGACCAAGACAGTGCTAGACAATGAACAAGCACAGCTTTCTTTTGCAGTTAGTCTGGTACTGCTGGTAGGGTGCAACGTATCCATCTTTTCTGGAGGTCGCAAAGCTCAACCCGCATGGAGTCGATTGCAACCTTTTTTTGTGCTTCTATGGTTTCCCACTGATCCTCTGTAGCCAGAGTAAGTGCGTTTATGATTTACTCAAGATCACCATCAGTCAACGTGATCGTTGCGTTATATTCCGGGCATTGGGCGTGCTGGTTTTTCTAGGGCCACTTTGCAAGCCCCTTGTGCCACTTCGTACCCTGGGGGGATGTAGTATCCTTGTTATTCAACCCTTTCATTCACAGGACTAGCTGCTAGTCAACCATGTCAGCTTTTACAGTGATCTGCGACAGTTGCATAACATCTTTCATGGCTACTTCCGAGCCCGTCCGGCTGGATCCTGTGATCATCCTAGGTTTGGAAGGGGCGTTAACTTCTGTCATATATCTTTGACGCCAATTCATGCAGGGTTCGAAGTCAATTCTCCCTACAGGGAGCCAAAGGGAAATTAGCTTATCAATTTCGACGTCCCCAGACCCCCTTAATGTAATTTCCGTAGGTTCTGGACTGGTAAGCGCCGAAGCATTCGCAGGGTTAGAGGCTTCCATTGGAGACTCATAGGTAGTGGAAGTGGGTTGATTGGGTATGAGAAGAATGCTAAAGGTCTAGAAAATCATGCAACAGAACAATACATGCAGATTATAGAGATGATATGGAACCTTCGTCGGAGTTATCCTTTCTCCCTTATAGTGTCTATGGTTGTCCAACAGTAAGGTGAATCTTACTTGGAACTTACCATCAAGTAAATGGTAAAAACTCACAAGAAATTGCCTCATTAATTTCCAGCGGCCTGTTTTCCGCAACAGTAACATTCCCTTTTTACCATATTTCAGTGTTCTGACTATCATCGTTCGCACCATATGGCCTTCCCATAGATCTACTGACCTCAGATGAAGCATCCATGTTGTTTGCGCATCCTTAATTATAGCCAAAGTAGGGTGTGTTGTAATGTGATTGAGGTGCAGCCTAAACAACTTGGCAACCGTGCGCATCCCGTCTAGTTCCGAGTTTGGAATAGTTCGGGGATCATCCTTTCCTTCCGTTGGGCATAGGCTGAAATATCCAACCATGTGTGGTACCTGTGTTCCCCATGATTCGGATGCGATGTATCGGCGTGGTCTACCCTGAGTCAAGGTTTCAGTGTTTGGCAGAGTTGTGTCGAGTGCTCTTGTGTCATCCACCATCCTAAATGTTCACATAAACGCATCCCGCAAAGTCTCCCAATGGTGAGTGCACTGATGTAGCTCGGCGTCTAAATACCATGCAGCTAGACACAGTCCCAGATCATGGATAAACAGGTGGACCCGTTATTTTAGGGTTCTGTCACACCACTATGTTTCCCATGCGAGCAAATATCTGTGTGGATCTTTTGACCCAAGGAACTTTTTGATCTGTTTCACAATGGGAGCTTCAAATCGTAGGATCATCTTATCCCGACATTCCTCCCAATTGCGGAATAACTTCCCATGCGTATCCCACCAATGCACGAGTGTTCCACGCAAGGCTAGCTTAAGGGCCCATAGCCTGCGTCCGTTGGGAACTTTTGCTTCAAATGCGCGTAAAAATTCCTTAATGTTACCCGAATCCCCAAAGTAGGGCAGGTCTCTTACCTCAAAGGAGATGCAGCGAAAGTTCCTTGTGACCCGAAGACATCGCAGTGCTGAAACCTCATGCAATCGGCCTTGCCAATTCTCTAGTTCCCCATCAGAGTTGGAAAATCATTCACTGTCTTTTTCCCAGCAGAGTACTCCTTTCGTCGTGGGGTTAATCCAATATTTGTTTTACATAGTCAACTTGTAAATGTGATCTACTTCCTCCTCATCGCACACTGGCTCTGTATACCGTGCACCTTCCGCGGGATCCAACAGTACTTTTACTCGTGTATCGTTATTTTCAAACACTATGCTTCGCTTTTTGAGATAGATAACACCCCCATATCTATATCCCATTCTAGTCCTAGGAGCGCAGGGTAGGGGTCTGCATCTTCTATGATTTCTATTACCTCAAAGTCAGCTTAGGCCTTTACTCCTGTGATGTCTACCATGATTTTTGGCAGCCTTCCCAGAGGGATGATCTTTTGTTGATTCGCCATGCACAGCTAGATGGTGGACCATTCCAACTTAGGTTCTCCCATTTGTTGCCATGTTTGAATAGGTAACATGTTCACATCTGATACAAGGTCCAAAATAACCTGAGCCATCTCGTAGTCACTAATCTGCGCAGTCAACCGCATTTCTCTTCCTGTGTGTTTTTTATACTGGTATAGTTTGTGTACATCCTTGGTTCCTGGGGTCAGATCGGGCCGCATTGTGCGGCTATTCATTAATGCCTGAAGGTTCTCTACAGCCTTTGGGTTACGTAGCAGCTTCATACATGCCTGCAGGAAGGGCTCAACCCCCTCATCTATCTTGGGGTGTTTTGATACCTGCACAGTAGCTTCTTCTTCCTTAGTGAAGTCCTAGCCAGCTACGACCATTGCTTCTTGTCCCTTTTTTATGTTCGATCCTTCTTAACGGGTCAGAGGATCTATGGCAGCCTCTTCCTTTGGTCCCTAGGTGGCCATCCCACTACGTGTTATGACTTTCACACTTGGGTCCATGTTCCTTAGCTCGGATTTAACTCTCTGCACATTCTGCATAGGTGTGGGTTGCTTTTCCTTCATTTTTTCTATTAAGATTGGGAAATCTTCAATCACATGGTCCAACTGTCTGCAATATCAGTAGGATTGCCATGTAGGATTTGGGCAGTCCCTAGAAAAGTGCCTTGCTTCTCCGCAATTATATCATATTAGTTGTCTACGTCCTTGACCTGCGCTTCCTCCCCGACTTCCTCCGCTGCCCCTTGCTGGAGAGCCACAAAATTTCGCGGGATATCTAGGTGATGCAGGGTCTAATTGTACCCTATACAAGTTTCCTCGATCTATCATCAGATAATAAGTTTGACAGTTCTGCTCATCGTGTCCTACTGACCGGCAGAACCTGCACCACTGTTGCTTCAGTTCTAGGACATACGCTCCTAGCCAGGGGAAATGGTTCATATCGTGCAACCCTACGATGCGACAGTCATCTCACCATAACGCAGATCCGCTTGAACCTGGATGCACTAGGTTAGGTTCTCCTGCCTGTATGTAATATGTCAATAGTGGGCACTGATCCTTCGTATGGCCAGATACCTGACATCGTATGCACCATAGGTCTGTGCTAGCTATTTTTCCTCATTTCTTTCGCAGGTTCTGAATTTCCATGTGCATAGCTCCGAGTTGTTCCTGAATTTGTTGTACTCCTAATGAAGTATCTTCTCTGGGCTCAGCTTCTAGTTTCATAGCAACTTCCACAAATTTTTCCTGTGACTCAAAGGTTTGGTGACCCATTGGTATGTGCAGGTGAGGCAACAACATAGCGATGAACCATTCTATATGTTGTCGATCGTCATACTCAAATCCTCCTTCCCTGATTGCTCTCTCTAGTCATTGATCAACCTCCCATACAGACTCAGACGCTCCTTGCTTGAAATCCTTCACATCTGCTACTAACTGAGAGTAAGATTTTGTCTTTTGGAACTATTTCTTCAGAGTGTCCTTAATATCTTAAATAGATGCATTATCATTCTAAGATATGTATTGCATATACCAGTCCAAAGCTCTTTCTTTGAAGGCCAGGGATAACTACGCCCTCTTCACTGTATCACTTGCCACATTTTGTGCAGTCGATACGGAATCTACAACAAACCAAAATTGGTCAATATCCTCATCTCCTGCCCCCTTGAAGGTAGGTAGTTTCAGGTGTGCAGCCATATCACTGTCAAGCGGAGGTGGTGGTATGGGCGGATTCTTACCTTTGCGCGGCCTGGACAGCGGTGTAGCTGGGGGGCTCTACGCAGCCATCTATCGCAGAGGGCTATAGATAGATCTTCCCCCTTCAATGTTGGTTCAATAGTATTTACCATTGTGTGTCGTGATCTCGTCTGGATCTGAGGTCATTCACTCGGTGTGACTAAACAGAATACTCTTCTCGCACAGTAATATCTTAATCAACAGGGGTAATGTCTTTAGAAACTTGCCCTGGAAACCTTTAAAGAATCTCTGCTCTGCTTCAGAGTAGGAGATGAACTGATCAATGGAAAATTTTGTCACTAACCCTCCTAACTCACTGTCCACCCAGTGATCCACCATGTAAGTGATGGTATTATCAGTCCTTTCCAGCTGCAAGATCAACCTTGGAGTCCACTGTGTGACTCGTTCATCCTTCCAACACTTATTAAACTCTATAAGCCTTGCCAACCACTCCTGAAGCTCGATTGCAAATGTCACAAAGAAAATTTCGTAGATTTCCGTAAAAATGTACCTGTCTTTCCAATTTTTCGTCGTTAACCTCGTGTTGTGATTCTCTTTTATTGCAAATTCCTGAATCTGCTTTTCAAACCACTCTTCAATTTCCTTCCTCTCAGGCTTCCAGTACTCTCTTTTCATTACTCGATCCCTCTCTCAAAATGCTCCTAGTCCCGGAAACGGAACCATTTATTGGCTCGAGGGGTCTTGACCCAGGTTCGTAGGTTAAGGTTTGCCAAAAAACCCCTATACTACTGGCCCTTTCAGCAGTGACCTGCTTACGCAAATCAAAGTCTCACCCGAAGCAGTATGGGTGGGTGTTGGAACCAAGTTTCCGCACCGTGAGAGAGGATAGGTAAGCCAAGCAAAGTTGCGTCCAGATTTATAATGACCAGATCGCCTATCTCAGAACTGGATCTATAGATCTCCTTTGTATCCACGTGCGCAAGGTCAACTATACCTACTGTACTCATCAAATCATATAATTCTAAAACAGTAGTGCAACATTACAGTTATTCTTTGCATAAAACATAAGCGAATAGACCCAGATGCAAAAGAAACACTTAACACAATACATTCGCAGCTTAACACAGAAGATGCATAACACAGAAGCTATCAAAGATTCGCATAAATAGTACAAATACATTCAGCTATGCAACAACCTTTATCATTTGTTAATCCTTAAGTTCCTTCTTACAATACCCAAACCCGACCTATGCACACAGCAGCAGGGTCCGTACACAGCAGGACTTGGGATCTCCGTGCACACAGCCAGTAGGAGTCCTTTCCCCAAAAACCCAAATATATCTACTAAGCCACAATTCGCATCAAGATCTCATCATCTTCTTACCTCACAATTCAAAATGTCCCTCTTTTTATAACAATCTAGCCTAATATTTCCTATGGTCCACAAACTATGGTTTGCGGACTCTAGGGATTCCCTTTGACTCATTACAATGCTTTTGGGGCTTTGACCCACCCCAAAACCCCTGCGCTAGACTAAATATAATCAAATATATACAAAATCGGACCAGTTTCGCAACTTGTAGGAGACCATGTTCCAACAATGATTTTGACAGTTTTATCATTTTGGGTCTTTGTTCAGTACCTATGTTACATTCTTCAATGTTTGTCCCTGTTGGTTCCATTTTTTCTTTCTTGGCCATGTCATTAAAGTCAAATTGTTCTAAAGGAACAATTCCTCTAGGCAGGATGTTATCCTTGAGTTGAAGTACCTCGAATTCTTGTTTTTTTGGGCCTTTATGTATTTATGTTTTATGTACAGTTTTATTTGTTGAAATATTTACATCATAAACAACAAACTGTTTATCTACACTAGTTTGTACATTAGTGTGACCGTCTTCCTCACATTCTAATTCTATTTCGCTATCTTCAAATTCATATTTTGATTGTAATAAACTCTCAATTTGTTTGTCATTACCGAATACTTGCCAGTATCTCATGTTATCAGGCACATATGGACGATGTTTAACCTCTACTATGTTGTCTGTTTGGGTGAGGAAATTGACATGTGATTCCTGAAAAGGCTAAACAGTTGGCTAGGATGTTTTGATTTCTTGGAATAACAACCACACCATATTCTTAAAATGTTCTTATAAAATCAAGCATAGAATTTTTGTATGCTCTCAATCTAGGATGTTTTGCAGCATATTCTCCATTAATTTTTTTATGATTAGTTCAAAATCATCATCGACAGAAATATTCTTAGCTCCTAATATTTTCAACAATTGTAATCCTAAGAGCAGGGCTTCATATTTTGCTATATTGTTTATGCATAGGAAATTGAGTTTATAGGAGTGACCTTCTGCATGATTATTCCTGGCATTATATACCTAGATACCTGCTCCTAAGCTTGCTTTGCCACATGAGCCATCAAAACTCATATTCCAAAGAGGTTCATTTTCAGGATCTTGTTTTAAAATTTGTATTTGGTTGTCATGTTTTTCAATAAGATCATTTTTTGCATGGGTAACCTATGTATCAATGTCTCCATAATTATAAAAAATGAAGGATTCAAGGTCAGTATGGACATAGTATAGAGGATATTTGTGTGGTTTTTCTTGACTACTTACCATGTACTTCATCAAATTTTCCCTATACAGTCTTCTTTGTTGACCAAACAATAGTATTGTGGCATAATTCATATCCATTTGAAGGGTCCCTTGTAACTTTTCTCCCCATGAGCATGACAAAATCATGCCATACTTAGGAGGGATGTCAGCTACTACTATATCCATCACTATAATTTTTGTTGGCATCTGAGCTAAAGTGACACGGAGATCTTTGATAAGACCTAGACATTTAACTTTACTAGAATCAAATGAGTACAAATCCTTGTAGGGTCTAGTAATTTCAAGGCCAAGTTTCTCCATAACAGCCTTTGGCAAAGATTATGTGATACACCTGAATCCAACACGGAATTATGGAGATTTTTTTCATGCACATTAAGACTGACATAAAATGGGGGGACACCTCCTTCTTGAGTTTTACCATCAAATTATAGCCCAAACAAGAGTTCAGGTTGATCTTTATTTAAATTAACAGTATCAGTAATTTCCCCTATGTTCAGTGCTTTTAGTACCTAAGTCCTATACGCATTCTTGTTTATCAATTCAGTGATAGTAATAGAAATTTTCAGTTTAGCAAGTTCATTCTCAATACTGAATGGTGTTTGAATCTTAAGAAGATTTGAAAAATCATTCCTTTCTTCCACTATTTTTTTGGAAAGTTCAGTTTTTTGGCTTGTACTAGGGATATCAATTAGGGAAATTTTGATAGGGGCATCCACTGTTCTCCTAGTAATTTTTTCTGTGTTCTTCTTTTCTGAATGGTTTACACTTTTCTTTGAATTTTCTGTTGTTTTGTTGAGATCGGGTCCAGAGACCTTTTTGGCAGAGTTTTCAGAATTCTTTTTATTGGAATTATCATAGTTTTTCTTGCTTCTAAGGCTATATTGTCTGTGACCTTCCATGATAGCATTCTCAAATCCTTGTTTATAATCATCATATTCTTCAAATTCTAATTCTGTTTGATTTAATAAAAATAATCCTTGTTCTTCTTCAGTAAGAAAAACATAGTCGTCTTCATTAATTCCCATTAATTTTATATGATTTTCTTCTACTTCTTCAACTACTCCTTCATCTTCATCAGCATAATTTTTTTGGAATGGTGGCCTAATTTGTTGATCATGACCTCTTTGCTCTTTCTACCATATCTGAGGAGGGTTTCTTCTAGGATTTTTATTTCTGTTTTAAGGAGCTAGTTGATTTTCTCTAGGAATAGTCCTCTCGTTTAGATTAATCCTCTCCATAATTCTCTCCATAGTTCTCACCAATGAGTCAATTTTAGCATCAGAAGTGGAAGTTGAAGGTTCTTATCTTGTAGTAACTCTTCTTTATGTTCTCAGTTTAGCTCTTTTTTCTAACTGGTTGGATTCTACACTCACTACATCCCTATGCATTTCTTCTAATGTGGTTGAGTTTCTTTATCTTAGTTGATAAGACATTTCTGGCTCAAAAACATCTAGAAATTTAACTAAGTCCAAACCTTGTGGTGGCTTAATGTGAGCAGGTATTGCGTTACATAAACTGTTAAACCTAGTGCAATAATCCTGAACACTTTTAGATGGGACCCTCCTGATGTTTTCATATTTAGATAAAATATGAAGAGGGTTCTTTTTAACTTCCATCCTATTGAGAAATGTTTGATGAAATGTAGGGGTGTCATTTATGTTGTTTGCAGGTAAATATTTGAACCATTTTCTAACTTCTCCACTAAGACTCTGAGAAAACATTCTTAACTTAACACTTTCTTCACCTACCTCTTGAAGATCAAAACAATAATTCATTTTTTCAACATGCTTCTGGGCAGTTACAGGACTAGTTCCATCAAATAATGTAATTTTTTACTGGTAATCTTGTGGCATAGCTGCCAATGGTGCTGGCAACACCAATGGAGCATATCTAGCTGCCATGATTGGTGGAGGTGGTGGAGGTGGATTTACAATGAATGGAGAAGGGAGATTGAGTGAAGGAAGGTAGATAGTGGATGAACTAGGCTGGATGATGGGAGGAGATGTGTGTATGGGGTTTTGGGTACTCTTCTGAGGAAGGATAAAATAAGTGGTAGGGATTGTAGAAGCAGTAGGACTTGCTGACTTAATATGGGTAGACTGAGAGGTAAAAGAAGAAGCCGATATAGTCAATGCAATCAATTATACAAATTGTTGAAGGTAAGCATCATCAACTTTTAAGTAAACTCAGTTACCAAATCTTGAAGAGTGTCAAAATATTGGTGAAGCTGAAGATCAGATTGGGTCTCTGAATCGGTCTCTTTAACTTGACTTTGTTGTAGAATAGCTGGATAAAAAATTGTTTGGTCTATACAATTCTCAGATTTAGTCTTGAATAAACCTTGTTCAAATTGTAAATCAAACTGGATGTCCTATAAGGTGATCAATTTTTTAGGAAGGGAATTTTATCTGTGAAGTAATATGTTACTTGTTTGACTCTCAATTCTAGGAGTTTTTCTTTAAAAAAAATTAGGATTGTCCACTATAATAGAAGGATTTGGATAAGGATGGGATCTAGTAGAGATTCTTTTAGGAGCCAGAATTCAGATTTGAAGCAAAAACAAACTGATTGTTTACAAAAGCTGAAAGAAAACCAATCTTAAAAGATACTTCTACCATACACAGTTTTTTAACCGGGGTTTCTAAATTAAAATTAAATGACAAGTTTTTCAAAATAAGTTCCCTAGTATGGTCACCACTATGTTATCATTCTATAATTTTAATATTGGTAATAATAATTATATAGGACAACATCAAAACCACTTTGGAGCCTAGAATCTATCCCTTCTAGACTCATAGAGGCATCTCTCTTTCAGATTTATCTTTGATTTATGAATTATGTATTAGGCTAGTTATAATGATTACAGAGGTTGACTTTTTGATTGATTGCTTGGTTGGATTAGTAGATGTATTTATACTAATTCCATTGGGCTATGGAGTCATAAAACGCTGGGTTGCTGCATCAAATTTTCAAGAGTATTCAGAATGCAAGCTAACTATATTTACTGGATCTTAGAACTTAATGAATTATGAGATGGAAGAAACAATGAAATCAGTAATTATTAAAAAGAAATTAAGAACCTTAACCAAACTTCAGAAGAAAAATATTTATATTGTAAAGACAGCTAGAAATAAGGTTCTCTAACAGAAAATCTTAATCTTTATATTTATGTTTTACAATAAGATTTAAATGATGCACTGAGAGAAAAACAATGGAAAACATTAATATAGAAAAGAAATAACATCACCAGATAAACATAGCTCAATTATCTTGTAAGATCTCTTTTATTATTGATGCTCCAGCTTCAAAAATTACAATCCTCCAATAGAAAATTTTTTACAATCCAAGATCCAACCCCTGATACTTTGAATGCATGAAGTATTTAACTAAATTGTACAATTGATTTCCATATATATTAGGCAATCTGTTATTAATTACAAAACAAACAAAATTTGACTAATGTGACTATGAAATGGCCACAATGAGAATAATTTGACATTTGGCCCTATTTTTCCAAGATCATTGTTGTGTGATCATATCTGGTGTTGTGTTCGCTGATTTGGCTGATTTTGTGTTGTGTCGATCTATTGATTTGCTAGCCTTCACCCTTCTTGGTATTCACATAACTTTTTCCACTACTGCTCATTTGGAATCTTCATCCTAATCACTTTCCGATATATTTCATCTATCTTTGTGAATTTAGAAAAGGTGGGCCTCAACACAAAAATATGTTTGATTTCATGCTGAATAAATATATCATTGTCGATAACATCTAAAAAGGCTCTTCATGTCATGGTGTTTTTAACATTTGCATGCTTGGTTGTATCCTTCGAAATTTTTGTGAGCTTCTTCACATAGTCCTGCCTGGCCATGAGCTTATCATTTATCACGAACATTGAAGGTAACCCTCTTTTGGTCAGTAGCTCGATTCTATTAAAGAATCTACTAACACAAATTTCTAAATTTTTGCACCTTTCCTCCAACTGTGTGACCAAAATTTTCTTAGTGAGCACCTTCTTAACCTCTAAGATAGTTGTTGTTCTATCTTCCACTCCAATTTCATTCAATGCATACCTGATCTTCGCATTTAGAAACTTGATGATATTATTTGTAGTTTCAGGCTTGTCCCAAGGCTCCTTGGTGACCCTAGTGTTGGGCCAAAATTGTGAATTACGGATAAATCACGCTTCCCTAGACAGTTGATGTTCTAGAAAAATAGGTGAAAGACTATATGACTATTTCTCCTAACTCAAAACAGATACACAAAGAGGATTGGAGGCTTACTTGTTCAGTCACTTCCAAATGGCTCCTTTTGTCGCTTCTGTTGCAGCTTAAAATTCAAGCGGTTTGTGAGTTGAATGCTTCCTGCAAGAAAAAACATTGAAACGGCAGAAGATCAAATAATATAGATATCTATTCAAGCTAGTTAGCTAAATCAGTAAAGCATAAACCATACACATCGACTAATATCTTACAATATGGAAAATCAAAGCCAATACATATGCATATAGGGAAAAATAAGCAGTACTCTTTATTGATGATAGAAGGAGAGGTTACAACCTAGTGACTGATTTGAAGTGCCCTTCCAGCAATGATCCCAAGCCTCATCACAGTATAAATCTCTTTAGTAGTAGCTACACAAATCTAGCTCTCAATTGAAAATTCTCCAGCATTTCTCTACTCAAATTCTTCCTCTTCAAGCACTTAGATCTGTGCTCAATTTATAGATGAACTGTAGGTAGTTTTGCAATCAATGACTTTCCAATAATAGGCAAGACATGTTTCCATTCATGTAGATGTCAAATTCACACTTGGATCCGAAGCTTGACACATGTGAACTCTTCTAGAAGGCACTGGCCAAGTGGAGAATCCGGAACAATGAGAATTTCACTCCCAATGTGACCAACGCACCTGTGAATGTTGGGAAGTGATTTGTAGAGCATCCTTGCATGGAGCTACCTGCATATGCAATGCACTTAGGCCCCTTAGAGCCTGTGTTGGTGAGCTCTCATATGTTATATAATAAGCTTCAAACCATGGAAACCTTTTCTTGATGAAAGTCTTGCTTGATTTGTCTTGTTTCTTGTCTTAGGGCATGTAGCAACTGAAATGATTGGGAATGATAGACCCTTGATCATTGGTCCCGGAGATGATGTCCAGTTAACCAGGTCATTGGGAATGGCGCCCAAATTGACCTATAACAATTTCCCCCTAAAGAAGGAGATCCAAATAATAAGAACATTTGATTGAGATGATTTACACTGTGATGAGCCTCGAAACGAAGCGGAGTGGTCACCTGTATCAATATTTCAATACATTACATCATGATATATCCTCCTTTATCATAATTTATAAGGGTAGGAATTCCCATGTTCATCACATAAAACAATCTAATAACATGTACATAATTCAGAAAGTCGTCTTCATTGGAATGTTGCCCAAATGCAGACATGCCTATAGATATAGGCCCATGTTTGGATGAAAATCTGTATGTAAGGTCACCATACAGATGATGTGTAAAAAAATCCTAAAATCATAGCCTGGATGGTTGAAACTAGATCCGGGGTCTTCTTATCTCGTTCACTCGATCATTTGGGTACAAGTCTAGCCATGTGAATATATGATTTGTAGTTGAACATGGAAAGACATCATTTTATTACCATCCAATGATGTGAGCTATTAACAAATGCGAGAGAACCACCATTAATGTCAATGGCCCTCAAGGTACTGCAGTAAATTTCGTAAGGCGTGAATAGATGATTTGATATCGAACGCCAAACAAAATCTTTCGGTCAAAGGTTCGGAAGTGAGGATCTTGTCGATGTTGTAACAAGCCTCATGGTACTGGAATCTCATGTTTCTAAGTGAACTTCATGGATATTGATTTCTTGTCGATAGGAAGTCACCTTATTGTAAAACTGGAGTTACTAATTTTGGAGACAAGGGTATGACTTGATATAGAAATTTTCAATGATGACGGTCATGAAAATGAAGGTTTACAAGTATTACAGAAGGATGATTTTTTAATCACTAGATGAATTCTCTTGAACATATTGATGACACTGTGATGAGTTGGTAGCATTGACCCAAAACTAAAGTGAAGGTATGATGAACCATAGGTGTGAATGAACCGTCAAGATGATTACCCAACCCAAACAGTCACGGACCTAGAGTGAAAGAAGTGTCATGTTCAAGAGCGACTTGCTACCAAAAAGAAACTTTACTTACTTTTCCCAAATTTTCCCGGTCATTTGTCGACCAGTACCTCTTTATTTTTTAACAATATTAAGGAGGATAACATTTGCTTAATCTATAATTCAACCCTTGGGGTGAATAAAGTATCGCTATTTAATAATTTAACGAGTCTAGCGATGAACGAAACTTGATTCTTGCCATGATCGACAAGCCCGTTGCTATTTTATGTTTTAACGAGCTTAACGACAGTGATAGCCCAGTCCTTTTTCATATTTATAGATTCTAAAAAAGAGGATGAAAGAGAACTCCAAAAGTACTTTTTCGTAAATTTGTCTCTCAGATCCAAAAAAGTGTAAAATAATATCTGAAAGAACCTCTTTGGTCATGTTTAACCAAGGTATTCCATTTTCATAAATAATCCATCTCAGTTCGGAAAAGGGTTAAACTTATACTGAGTAGATATCAATTCATTTACTTTTACAAGCTCGAAAAGACAAGTGCTCGACAATCTTTTCACATTATTGGAGTCTGAAAAGAGCTGAAAGAAGACTCCAGGGGTTCCTTTTTCACAGTTATTGAAGCTCGAAAAAGAGATAAAAGTGAGCTTCAAATACTTTTTCATTTTTAACAAAGCTCGAAAAATAAGGAGAAAAATTATGCTTTGTGGTCAAGTCATTTTTTGAATAAATCTGCATGACTAATATGTTCATCAGTTGTATTTCTTGTTCAGAACAACATCAAATGGATTAAAAATACCTATTTCATGATAAAAACATAATAAAACCATAGTCATAGCAATAAATTTAACTTGCAAACAATTAAATGACTATATAAAGTAGTTTCACTATTCATTTTTACCATTCCATAGTTACCATTTGCATTCTGGAGTTCTGAACCTGATTTTTCCCCTGAGCTTCAGTCGTCGATTACAGTCATTTCTGTGGATGGATTTCATCACCGTTTGATCCAGGTTAGTATTATAAACCTCCTCTTCCATTTAGTATTCATTTCATTTCCATTCTCTACAAATTTTTAGGGTTTTAAGGCACCTAGGGTAAATTCTGCCCAAAATGAGGGCAACGCACCCCTAAATGTCGAAACCTGCGTTGCATAGCAGGTACAGTGAAGGGTACCTGCATGTGCAACGCACTGTCTCAACTGTAGAAATTAGTATACACTAAGCATGCATACATCCAGATTCCCCTAATCTCACAATATTTAACTTCTTGCAAAATACAGAATCATTCCACTGTTAATCTTTTGCAGAAAATTAATTGCACACACATGTGAAGCATAAAAAATCACACATAACATAGTTGTTTAACAGGAAATCCTGAAGCTGAAAACCCCAACTATCATATATTATGTATCATGGAGATCATGTAACAATCTCATACAAAGCTTAGTACATCAATCTCTCAGTACAATACAATCGTCACACACTACCATGAAGAAATTTGCAAATCCATGCACCGATCTCTGCCCTCCTGCTAGCCTACCTCCACTGCGTTATCCAAGCTAATTAAAAAGACCAATTCAATGCAATGCCACTCTCCTTGAATGCTTTATTATCATTGGAAACTCCAATGTATATGTATATGCAATTCATGCATCACTATGGTCACAACAGATATTCTATCTCACCCTTTCACCTATCTCTGCACTGGGTCTCCACTGGATCTGACATGCACTGTAGTTAACTGTTGTATTGTTCAATTGATTAATGAGTTATTATTTGTGAATTAATTAATGAATTAATTCACTCCACTCTCACTAGTGTATCATTCAGTTAGATTAGATACAACTAGCTCAACTGAGTCTAACTGAGTTAAACTGAATACAACTCCATGAACTACTCTTCCAACTCTGTCATAACTTTGCCGCTTCAGTTCTAACTGAGTCCTCCATGCATGAACTCTAGTAAAACCTTAGGAATTGTGTAATTCCTTCAGCCCACTGATTTGACAAATCTTTATACTGAAATTAAGTGCTCCAATAGAATAATTTGATGTTTAGAATCTGATTATTATTAAGAGCTAATAATAATCGACATGCATCTATTTTTAGATCGGCGATCTATAAATAGACTTCACCCAATCTTCTAAAATTAGAATCTCATCTATTTTTCACATTTTACCAACCATCTACAAATATCATCCTGCAACTTATAGAATATGCTCACCATGTCTAAAAATAGACATACACCTAAAAATAGCCTGTGTGGGCCCCACCTAGTTTAGGTGATTATTTTCCAACTAGGATCAAGGATGATGTTTCAAGATGCCTCCTTCACTATTTCTTGTTGCAAACTTCAACACTTCCTCTCAACAAGAAAGGATTGTCTTTGCATGCGACATGCAACTCCATGCATTCGCCCTGCAACTCTTGCTACAACACTTCTGAAACTGAAAGGCTCCAAACAACTCAATCAGTCTAATGCATCTATCATCAAAGTCTTTGACTTCTACTTAGCTACTGCACATGTCTTTAGGAACCACTGCATTTTTTAACTCTGCACCCATGCACTCTGCACTTGCTGTCAACTCTGAACTGCACTCCAGTATCCGACACTGTCACTTTGATCTGCCTGCATCAATCCAACTGATCATGCTACTACTGCTCTATGGGCTCCTCGTAGCCAGGTTTAATTCATGAGATCCACACCATCTCAATGAATCTTGCCCAGAAATCTCCTCTTGGGATTACTCATGCATGTCGCCCCACCTCTCACCTGGTGGTATAGCTGCATGCACTCCCTCTGCCCATCTGGCACGAAATCTCTCTGCATGAGTGGTTGCTCCCACTCCATGATCCTCATCTTATGGCTGCTCCACATTTCGAGGTTGACTCTTACCTACATGAAAATACTACTCCCTCTCAAGCTTTAATTTCATGGCTTTCTCACACTTCCCAATAGTAGGAAGCTCCGTAGAAATTCCATCTACATCAAATCTATAAAGATTCTTTTGCATCTCCAGTTGTGGCTGCTCCACAACCTTCTGAGACTGCTTCTAAGGTTGCATGTTGAGAGGCTCCCTCTCAACCACAAAGTCACTAACCTCTACTTTTCTCCTAAAAGCTTTGCATGCATCTTGTGCCTCAGTGCATGTAGATTCTTGGCTCGCGCACATTGTAATTGTCCCGTCGTCGCAAAATTTTCTAACAAAAGAGCTAATTTTAAATCGACGATATCTCCCTCATCCGAGCTCCGATTCGACTGATTTTTTTTTTCAATTTGGGTAATTTTTCGCAAGGAATCAAAATAATCTATTTTTTCCTGAAAATATTTCACAAAAATTTTCAGATATTTTCTACAAACTCGAGCGCCCAAAAATTTCTGCTCTCATTCCATGTAGAAAATCTATAACACAACTCTGATACCATGTAGAAATTAGTACACACTAAGCATGCATACATCCATATTCCCCTGATCTCACAATATTTAACTTCTTTCAAAATACAGAATCATTCCATTGTTAATCTTTTGCAAAAAATTAATTGCACACACATGTGAAACATAAAAACAATCGCACATAACACAGTTGTTTAAAAGGAAGGCTTGAATCTGAAAACCCCAACTATCATATATTATGTATCATGGAGATCATGTAACAATCTCATACAAAGCTTAGTACATCAAGCTCTCAGTACAATACAATCATCACACACTATCATGAAGAAATCTGCAAATCCATGCACCAATCTTTGTCCTCCTACTAGCCTGCTTCCACTGCGTAATCCAAGCTAATTACAAAGACCAATTCGATGCAATCCCACTCTCCTTGACTATTTTATTATCATTGGAAAATCCAATGTATATGTAGATGCAATTCATGCATCACTATGGTCACAACAGATATTCTATCACACCCTTTCACATATCTCTGCACTGGGTCTCCACTCGATCTAACATGCACTGTAGTTAACTGCTGTATTGTTTAGTTGATTAATGAGTTATTATTTTTGAATTAATTAACTAATTAATTCACTCCACTCTCACTAATGTATCATTCAGTTAGATTAGATACAACTATCTCAACTCATTCTAACTGAGTTAAATTGAATACAACTCTATGAACTACTCTTCCAACTCTGTCATAACTTTGCCACTTCAGTTCTAACTAAGTCCTCCATGCATGAACTCCAATAAACCCTTAGGAATTTCATAATTCCTTCAGCCCACTGATTTGACAAATCTATATACTGAAATTAAGTGCTCCAAGAGAATAATTCATTGTTTAGAGTTTGATTATTATTAAGAGCTAATAATAATTGACATGCATCTATTTTTAGATCGACGATCTATAAATAGCCTTTGCCCAATCTTCTAAAAATAGAATCTCATCTATTTTTCACATTTGAACAACCATATACAAATAGCATCCTGCAACTTATAGAATATGCTCACCATGTCTAAAAATAGACATACACCTAAAAATAGCCTATGTGGGCCCCACCTAGTTTAGGTGATTATTTTCCAACTAGGATCAAGGATGATGTTTCAGGATGCCTCCTTCATTGTTTCTTGTTGCAAACTTCAAAATCAACCCAGGGAGTGCGTTGGGCACAGTTCAAGTTTTTGTTTTTCATGTTGTGCCCAAAATTTGCCTAGTTTTTTGCAATGAATGGAATCTAATGGATCTTATGGTTGTATTTCAAGTTTCCATTGAATTATAATGACGATTACATGAAGGGAAAGAGAACATAAAGAACAAGATATGATTTCCTTGAATGATTTGGGTGTTAGGGTCCTATAAATATAAGATTCATAATTTTGAATTGAATTTTGATAGTCTTGTAAAATATGTACATACCTTGCTTTCTGCAAGTTTTTTCCCCATATTTTGAAAAAAATCAAAAAATCAAAAATCAAAAAGAAGTTAAAAAGTCCTAAAAGAAAGATTAAAGGACTTTAAAAATATAGACCCCAAAATAAAAAAGATCAAAATAAAACATGAGAGTGTGCAAGTCCAAATGCCACTACTTTTTACTTTTTGCAAATGATTATGGAAAAGTGTCAATAAATTCGATAATCCATGATGAGTTTAGTTGTTTAAACTTGACTTGTCATGTTTTCAATTTCCATGTTTTAGATAGTGAATAAAGTTTTGTCAAACAGTTTAATCCTGAAAAATCAGTAGATAGGTAGAGAATAATGAGGAGCTCATTATTTTAATCTGAGCCCTCAGATGAAATAAGGTAGAATTAGATATTTTATGTTTTCAAAAGAATAAATGTTTTAAGGTAGCAAGCTTAAATGCACCTGCTAAAAGCAAGAAAAAATGTTAGAGTAATTTTGGGTAGGTAGAAAGAAGTGGGAAAAAAGCATGTAATATTCATCACTGGGAAAAAATCACTAATTTCCCTTCCCCTGTAGATATTCAATATTCTATACTTCCAGTCAAAGAGGCTCAGAGCATTTCTCTAACTTCTATTGGGACCGGACCCAAGGCTTGATGACTAGATAGTGGAAAATGTTGAATTCTTATGATAAAATCCCCTTTACCATTATTTATCCCTCATTCATACATTTAATTCATCTTCATAAGTAAAGAAACCTTATTACTTAATGAAACTTAAAATCTCATTTAATTAACTTCCTTCATTCATAAAAATTACAAAAACCCTCAAAAAACACTCTATCCTAAGTAAATTGGTGAAATGATGAAATAATGAGCTTTGATTTTATTTATTCACTCTACTAGGTCATTTAGTGTATTTTTGTGTATTCAATCTCCCCTTGTCATATTAACTTCTAACTTACTTTATTAATTCCCTAAAAATACCTTATCCTATCCATATAATTCCCTTTATCTAAAATACCCCCTAAAACTCACTATTATAAAGTTTTTTGACCAAAGTTAATATCCATATGCTAAATTAAAAACCCAAATAATACCCCCTTCGGTCTAAAACTAACTTTAATTAAATACCCTGCCCCCTATGGTTATTAGACCCCTCAACAAGTCTAAAAACTATATAATAAAATAAGTAGCGCAAAGATGTGTATTTAAGCTTATCCTATGTATTTTGCAATAAAATACATTTACCCCACTCATTTAATTTTAGCCTAAGTCATGAAAGATGTTTTATAACTTTATAAGGTTGAAAAAAGCTTGGAAACTCCTTCACATGCAACAATCTGTCTCTTTGCAAGCAAAATCACCTTTTTAACCTAAGGCTAAGGTTAAAATGTCGCAAAACTTAAGCTTTTCCCTTTTAATTTTATAACCCTATCCCCACTATGAAAGCCCCTACCTTTACATAGGTTAAACCATAGTTAAACCTACAACCTCGCCTCATGCACCTCCACCCTTGTATATAAAGCTCTTTTATATATAAAAATATCATTATTTAACCCTTTTAACCATATGTATAAAACCTGACTTTACGTATATGAAACCTTTGATAAACCCCGCTTATACATTAAAACCCTGGTCCCGCCATTTTTTTGGCCACATCTTCCAAGAAAATCTTGATCGTTCACTCCCGTTTGTCAGATCCAACGACAAAAAAAAGATATCGCGCTCACAAAGTAATCATTCGCCCGAAGCCCAAATGGACGCGAAATGGGTTGTTTTATCAATTCCGCCTCCTGAAACGTGGCATCCTCTCATAGGATCACGTTCATTTCAATAAAAAAAATCTTACCACTTGAGCTCAATGCAAAAACCATCACAGGTTTTGCTTCTAAAAATAAAAATGCTCCCGCCATTTGATAAGACATGCATTTAATGCATTAGATGGTGATTCATATCAAAGGTTGAAACCTTTGATATAACACTTTGATGTTTATTTTGCGCATTTAAACTATAAAAAACTTCCACTCGACCATGTAAAGAAATTTTTGCCTCAATTTTTCAGCTTATACCCAAAATTCACAAATTCAACCCTTAAAGATTGACCAGGAGCAATTTCTTGATCCAGTAATCCGGACCAGACTTCAAATTCAACCACGACTTCCTAAGAACCCTTCAAGCAACCAAATACCTATGTTTACAGGTATTTTTTGACCAAATTAACGCCTCCAAATTCCATTCAAAACCTTCTGTAATAGAACCAAGTTTTCAATTAAAGGTTTTACCTGAAGAAATTGCCCAAAAACACCGATAAAGAGGCCAAACCCTGGCCAATTTTTTCTAGAAAATTTCGTCTCCGAAAAAACCACTTTTCAAGCCAATTTCCTCAATTTGTGACCTCTGAATATCAATTCCACATAAAGAAAATGGTTTAAAGCCTTCAGATATCCTAAAAACCCCTTTTTGCAGTCAATCTATTTAGGAAACCCTCGTTTTTTGTCTTATTCCAATTTATATCCTCTGACAAAGAAAATTCACTCCTGCAAACAATTTAAGCTTGAAGTAGTTAGTCCAAAATGACCAAAAAGCAGATCACAGCTAAACCTAGAGGTTCTAAACCAACGAAGCCTGGAGGATCGAAACCTCCTAAATCTGTAACACCTAAAGCTGTTAAATCCACTCCATCCCTCACTGCTAAATCCATTGTATCATTAAATCCCCTCCAACCACCTATAGCTGCTGAAGAAACCCTTCCATTGACTGATATGGACTACAAGATTGTTGATCCTGTTGTAGAATTCAATCTTTTAGAAATACATAATTTTTGCTATGATAAGTAATTGGACAAAGATGAAATGCCTATTTGGGAGACTCATTTTCCCAAATATGTAGTTCTGTTGACCCACCCTGGACAAGACCTGGTTATATTATGTCAAAAGCATTATGAACCAGACCAAAGGGCCATTGTTAATGTAGATAGAGAAATCCTTTTTACTATTACAGTAGAGTCATATTATTTCAATGCTATTTTTCATACCGGGATACTTTAAAGATGGATTCACTGATGAATCCATTCTTGGCTTTCTATCCACCTTATCTCCAGGCCAACCTCCAGCAATCATTTTTTATTATGCCAGATTCATAGCAGATAGTATTCATCATCAGCTTACCAAACTACCCAATGAAGGTGTTTTCAGATACTCTTCCTACTTGTGTCACTTGTTTTTATTCTTCCAAGCTGATAATTTTCCAATTGCAATGCAAAAGATGGACTTGGAGGGTAAACCTTTATCGATTGTCTTCTCGACTTCCTTGCTAAGGACAGAGAGTAGTGAATTCACTTATACAGATTTTTCAGATCTTTTCCTCCATCCAGCAATGAACATTTTGTACAAAGCAGAGCAGCCGAGGGTCAATGAAGAAATGAAAAGGATCTTGCAACTATCAGAACAGAATAAAATGGGAGACTAGTTTGTTTATGAAAAACATACAGAGATAAGAATTTTTGGATCCAACTTATTACCTAATAAGTTTCCAAAATACATGAACATGAGAATTTTTGCATTGGAATATTTAAGACAGATTCTAAATTCTGACTCTATCAACTTCTTAGCTACAAGGAAAAAGACTCAATTCAAGCTGAAGAATCAGGTTGGTCCTTTCATCATAAATAACAGAGAGGCGGAAAAAGAAATCTCAAAGAGACTAGTAGAGTTCAAATTTCAAGAAATTTTTCCATGGAACTATGATATTCAATGGATCCTAAGCAATTTAAGGGTAAAATGTAAACTTGCACCCTTCATACATCAACCCAAGCCAGAGATTGAGAAGTTTTCCAATCAAGAAGAATGGGTGGAGAACACACTGATAGATACAAACATTAATACAGAGATAGCAGGAAATACGGTTACAACACAAGCCCTGGAAGTTGTAAAGTAGCCAGAGACTTCAGCCAAAAGAAGCAGAGAAGAAGGAACATACACAGCAGAAACAACTACAGAAAAAATAAAAAAATAAAAAAAAATAAAAAAATCAAACTAATTTATAATAAAAGGCTTAAATTCAGTTCAATTGGGAAAGAAAAGGTAATTGATGTTGAAGATACAAATGAGCCAGAGGTAAATAATGATGAAGCTACAGTAATAATCAATGAAACTCTTGCAAAGATTGAAAAAGAGAAAACAACAGGTAAAGATGATACTCAAATGATTAAGAAACAAAATATGGAGGTCTCTTCCTCATAGACAGCTGAGGAAAAAGACTTAGATATCAAGGAAAAATATAAATGGACAAAGCAAAAGAATGAGGAAATTAAATCAGAGATATATTCTCAATTCCTCAAGAAAAAACCAGGGAATCAAAATAGGCTATTGAAAGCCTTTGACTATTCTACAAACAAAATGATTATGTCATTTTTACAACCAACTACTTCAGCAACAAAGACAATGGCAGATTATAAAAAGGTGGAGTTTGAAGTAGACGCTGAAAATGTTCATGAGCTAGACCAAATTGAATTTCATATACATAGCTCTGAAATGTTGTATTCAACTATGGTGACAAAGGCAATGAGTGCTACCAAGTTGCAGAATACTATTCTTAACATGCAAGATCAAATGAAGCTAGACAAAGGCTCTTTGTATGCAAAATACCTAAGGATTAAAGCCTTAGAGGATTTAATTTTACCGGTGGGATATGATCCCTCAAATGTTTAGGCAACAGAATTGTTGATTAAGAAAAAGAATGATGATATTGTAGCTTTGAGGAAACAGCTTAAGCTTCCTCAAAGTGAGCATCCAGAGACTAAAGAAATCCTTCAAGAGCAAAGTGAAAAAGAAGAGATGATGAAGCTCATCCTCAAACTATCATTCCTTAAGTTATACCAGTGACTACCATAGCAGTGGCTTCCACATTAGGAGAAAAAATAGGACCAAAGGAACCACTAGCAACTGCAGTTCCAGTGATTTCAACTACTACTTCAAACACAGATTCTTCTATAGCACAGGCTCAACAAACAGAAGGAGCAGGTCAAATTGTTAAGGCTATGGAGGAAATGTCCTTGAAAAATAATGAAATCAATAGCCTAAAGAAGATGATTGACAATCTTGAAGCCACAAATAAGTTAGCTCAAATAAATGCTAAAACCCATGAGCATAAGGAAATTAGACTTGGGGAACAAATTAAGGGCTTTCAAAAAGAGCTAACATTCACTAAACAAATTTCATTTGTAAAGAATCATCTATGGAAAAACATAATTGAGACCATTCACACTCAATGGACTTCAATTCAGATTATATATGAGTAAAGAGACTTATTGTTAACAGCTCAGGCAAAGATTCAGAAGACCAAGGATGAGTTAACTGATAATCCAGCTCAGGCTTTAAAACTCATCACATTCCTAAACAGCAAGAACATATCAGAATTGGAAGAATTACAGGTATTGGATAGAACAGAGACCATTTTACAGATTAAAAAGGTAGTAACAAAGAAAATTTTGATGAACTACCTGGAAGAGAAGTGTGAATCAATGAACATTTTCATAACAAAGTTTATGGTGAAATATACAAACTTAAGATAGAAGGGTTTGCCAGACATTCATGTCTTCAATGAAAAACTAATGCCCCAGAAATATTATGATAAGAAAATCAGGGAATTTTCCAAGGAGAAAGTCAGCAAACCATTGCCACAAGGCACTCCCATAGGAAAAGTCCTCCTTCAACACTTTGAAGATTTGTTTTTTCTACAACATGAAATCAAACACCTTTTTGCTTTCAAACCCAATTTTTCTAAATAGACGAAGGCAGATGAGAATTTTAGAAAGATAAAGAATGTCAAAATTCCCAGTGAAGAAGAGTGGCAAAAATTTACAGATTTAATGTAAAAATGAGAGGTAAAACAGTGAAGAAATTACCTTGAAAACAGTCAAGAAGAAACAGTGAAGTAAATTGACAGTCTGCTGATTTTTTACTGCAAAAAAGAAATATTTTTACAGTAGTAAAACAGTGGAAATATCAGTCAAAGTGTATCAGAGTTAAAGAGCAGTGTTAAAGAGTATCAACTAAGGCAACTCAAATGAAGATATTTTCTAGCAGCCAGCAAAGCAGGACAGCTAATCACTCAAAAGCTCCTTGATTAGATAAAGTAGTTCTATCTAGTTTAGATAAGAGGACAGCTTGTTGATTTGTTAAGCAGTTGTCCCTCTTATTTTGTAAAGATATTTTCTATTTCCTAAAGATATTCCTAGATGTCTCCTAGGATATTTGTAACTACATTTTGTATAAATACTTCTACATTTGAAGTATTGAGGGTGAAATAAAATTTCTAGACTTTACTATAGACTTTTTGTTGAACATTGGAGGCTATTATGTGTTGATTTCAAAGTAGCAGACTGGAAAAAGCTAAACTAGCATCATAATTCAAGATCCCTGTGATAAGCTAATGAGTGAATTACTTTCTTCTTTTCATTGTTTTCTTTTCTGAGTTTCATGCAATTCATTATATGTTTGTTCTATCTGAATGTGTAACTAGGAATATTACTACAGGTTAGTCTAGTTCTCCCTATTTTTAACTAGTTACCATTTTAATGTTTTTTGTCGATTTCCGATGTTAGGAATTCTTGATTGCTCCTACTCCCATTTGACCCCTTCCTCCTTCTTCCATTTTCTGGATCAAAGGATCCTCCATAGCCCTTTATCCTGATCATACCATTTCACCAAAAAACACTTTTCCAAATCTCTAAGGGTTATCTATCTTTCCCTAAATACATTTGTACCTTTTTTGGCCTTGAATTCTGGTGCTACTAGCTAGATTTAGACTCCATATCCCAATGGGCAAGTAGATTTCTCTCTATTTTACCTCTAAGTGATTTTTTCCCACCAAAACCTTTAAAAACAAAACCAATTTTTCTATCATAACTAGCCTAAAAACATAAATGAAAAACAAAGATAAATCTTAAAGAGAGAGCCCTCTCTGAATTCTAGGAAGGCTAGATCCTAGAATTTGAAGTAGGTTTGTGGTTACCTCTAATGTTCTTATACTAAAAACTCAAATCCCACAACTTAAGAAATTACTAGAGTGATAACATACTGGCAACCATACTGGGGAACTAACCAATCTCTAGTCTTAAATTTATTCTTAAATGAAGATCTTTCAATTATATTTTTACTTTAAGATTATTTTTATAGGTTTTGGTTATTCAAAATGGTCATTTTGGCTTCTAGGAAAACCTACTATACCAGGTCTAACCCGGATCCTAAGCCTGCAGTTATAGTAGATAACCCAGAACAGATTGGAAAAAAGAAAAAACAAATTGTCAATTTAGAAACTGAAGTACCATTAAGAAAATACAATTCTTTACCCAAAGAGTTAGTGAGTTTAAATGATATTGATTTTTATCTAAAGTTTGAATATTCATTGTTTAAAACTAAATCTGAAACTGATTTGAAAAATATTGTTATAGATGTTGTTTTCCTTTCATTTTTTAATGCAAAACAGAAAAATATTTCAGTAGGAACAAAGTCAAATAAATCTGAATATCAAAACACAGTTGAAAAGATTAATGTTTCATTGATTAAAGATATTAACAAAGCTATTAAATTAGTTGATTTTTTGTCTTACATAAAACCTCTAGTTTCTCAATTGCACACAACAATAATACCAATAGCAAATTCATATTTATATGTTGTCACTTCATTTATAGATACTTCTGAAAGTTCTTCTACAGACCATTTCATTCCTAAGTTGCCTTTGCAGCCTTGGATATTATTTCCTTCATCCACTCAATCCACTGTATCCACTACTTTGCATTCAGATTTTATAAGCACCACATCTTTATTTCCCAGCAATTCCATTTACATACCAGCTTCATTTCCCAGCTCTTCAACTACAGTTTTTAATTCATTAGCTGACATATCCATCACTACCCCTATCATTACTTTCATACCTCCCAGCTCAACAAAACTTCAATCCATGGCTGCTAGGTATGCTCCCCTTTTCTTACCCCAAAACCTCCATGATATGCCTCAAGATTACCAAAAAAATGTACCATGGTTTGATGGAATTTCACAATATACTACTAAACAACATGTAACAAAAATGACAGATTATTGTGAAATTAATGAGTCAGATGTCCAGATGAGGTTAGTTGCCCAGAGTTTGACAGGAGAAGTTAAAAAATGGTTCAAAAATTTAGATGTTGGTAGTATAGCTGATTTAGCTGCATTTCATAGAATATTTTTAAATAAATGGGAAAGAAAAAAGAACCCCCTTCAAATTTTTTCTGAGTTTGATGCTTTGAAAAGATCTCCTACTGAGTCTATCCAAGACAATTGCACTAGGTATAACAGTGTCTATAATTCTATTCCTGCAGCTCTTAAACCTACACCTTACTCTGTTCTACTCAAATTCCCTGATGGATTTGATACAAATATGGCCTATCAATTAAGGGAAAGAGATGCCCAAACCTTAGAACATATGCAATTAAATGTTGTCAGTGTAGAAATCAACATTTTAGCTAGGAAAGCCAGACTTAGAAATGAAATAAGAGTTACAATTAAATAAGAAAGTTAAAACTCATATGTTAAATTGGAATTCTTTGCTAAAACTTTAGAAAGGGTGGTAGAAATATTAGATAATATAGATAGAAAACCTCAATGGGATAATCAACCTCAAATCAGAAATCCCAATTTCAGAAAAAATAATAACCCTGGAAAAGCTAAAGAAGCAGCTCCATACCAAAACATTAGGCCCCCATTCCAAGACAACTATGCTGAAAGCTCTCAAAATAATGATGAAGATGAGAATGACATCAATCATCTAATGGGAATAGATGAAAACAACACCATTTTCCTCACTCAGGAAGATCTGGAACTATTTGAGCTTCAACAACTCAAATTAAACTCCAATGAATCCTTTGACTACAAACAAGGTTATGACTTTGCTATTAATGAAATTCACAGTTGGTATAACCTTATAAACAAGAAAAATAATGAATCTTCTACTAAAAACAATTCCCAAAATCAAAATAAGAAAAATGTACAGAAAGCTAATACTCCTAAAGCTTCTAATTCAGTAAAAACAACAAATTCTGATCCTAAAAAGATTTATGTTGATTCTAAATCAGCAAATCTTAGAATAGATCATTCCAGAACACTTGCTAATAATTCTAAGTCTGATAAAATTTCTGCTGCCACACAAACAGTCCCTGAAAAGAAAATTAAAAGCAGCAAAACTCAGGAAACTCAGACAAAGAATGTCAAGACAATTGAAGATAAAAATACAACTATTGAAAATCAAGAAAAACCAACTCAGATTACAGTTACTAAAGATGAATTAGTTCAAATTAGTAAATCTCAATCCTCATTCAGCATTCAGACTGAAATTTCTAAGTTAAAAATACCTATTCCTTTAACAAAATTGGTTAAAAATGACTTATACAAATCAACTATAACTAAAACTTTGAATATGAATGATGGTGAAGATGCCATTAATTTGAATGATGATCAACTAGAGTTGATTTTTGGCCCTGATGTGAATGGAAAGCATTTAGATGGATCAGTCCCTCCTTTCTATATTAGTCTTACCATCCATGACCAGATTTTACACAACGCTATGTTAGATTCAGGAGCTTCCCATAATTTAATGCCCAAGGCTATCATGGAAACTCTTAATCTAGAAATAACCAGACCTTACAAATATTTGTTTTCATTTGATTCTAGAAAATTTAAGTGCTTAGGATTAATTAAAGACTTATGTGTGAATTTAGTTCAGTACCCTAGTAAGAGTATGGTAATGGACATTGTAGTAGCTGACATCCCACCAAAGTATGGTATGCTTCTTTCTCGCTCATGGGGAGAAAATTTGCAGGGATCTCTACAATTTTACATGAGCTATGCTACAATATTAGTGTTTGTTCAACCCAAAAATCTATATAGGGAAACTTTAATGAAATTCATAGTTAGTAATGCTGAGAGATCCATAAATTACCCCATTTATTCTACACCAACTGACCTTGAATCTTTTATTTTGTGTAACTCTAATAACAATGAAATCCAAATTGAACTGATTGACAAAAAGCCAAAACCAAACAATGACAACATATTTCATGAGTCTCGTTGGCACTTAGACTTTGATGGCTCTGTAAACAAATCAGGAGCAGGAGCAGGAGTATGGATTACAGATATGGAAACTAATCATTCAGAAGGACATGCCTTCAGACTCAACTTCAAATGTACCAACAACATGGTAGAGTATGAGGCACTCATTCTAGGCCTCCAAATCATTAGAAATTTAGGAGGAAAAAGAAAACTAATCATGGGAGATTCGGAATTAATTATTAAGCAAATAAATGGAGATTATTATGTTTATAATCCTAGACTAGCCAGATACAGAGATACAACAATTGATTTAACTGATGATTTATTGGAATTCAAGTTTGCTTCTATACCCAGAAAACAAAACATTCAAGCACATTGTCTAGCAACTTTTGCTAGTACTTGTAACTTACCATTCCAACCAACTCATAGGTATATTGTTGAGGTTAAACATAGACCAATTATCCCAGACAACCTCAAGTACTGGTTTATTTTCTCTCAGGATGAACAGATTTACCATTTTTTGAATAATGAGGAAGAATTTCAAAATTGTAAAATAGATACAAAATGTAATATACATTCAGATTTTGATTGTGAAATAGATAACATAGATGTACATAAATTTAACAAACCAACTGTATTTACTAAATATTATATAGATAACTTAGAGAATATAGATATTGAGAAAATCATTGAAGAAGAAATTGACATGTTATATTTGAAAGATAATTTTTTGCCTAAAGGTTTAACCCCTTTGGAAGACATTTTTTATTCTAATGATGTGCCTAAAAAGTCAAAAATGGAACCAGTTAGGTCTGACATTGAGGAATGTAACATTAGGATATAATTAAAACTAAAAATGATTAAACTGTCTAAATCTTTACCTCAACAAGAAAAGGAACAATACATTGATCTTTTAAAGGAATATCAAGATGTGTTTGCTTGGAGTTATGAAGATCTTAAAGCTTATGACACAAACATAATCCAACATAAAATTCCCATAAAAGATTATAAGAAGCCATTCAAACAAAAATTGAGGAGAATTAATCATGTTCTATTACCTTTGATGGAAAAAGAAGTAAAATGCATGTATGATGCTCAGATTATTGCACCAATCAGATATTCAAATTGGGTTTCAAACCTAGTACCAACAAGAAAGAAAACAGGTGAAATTAGGTTATGTTTCGACTTTAGAAATCTTAACAAAGTTTCTTTAAAGGATAATTACCCTTTACCAAATATGGATCATATATTACAAAGGGTAGTTGGTTCCTCTAGAATTTCTTTGTTAGATGGTTTTTCGGGATACAACCAGATCCTAGTCCAAAAGGAAGATCAGGCTAAAACAACCTTCACCACCCCTTGGGGTACTTTCATGTATGTGAAAATGCCCTTTGGTCTGATGAATGCAGGAGAAACCTTTCAGAGAGCTATGGACATAGCCTTTGCTAAGGAGATTCATGAATTCTTGGTAATTTATCTAGATGACATTACTGTATTTTCCAAAACAAATAATGAACACTTGGATCATTTGAGACGCGTCTTTATTAAATGTAGGAAATTTGGCATCTCTTTAAATCTCAAGAAAACTCTCTTTGGACTAGAGGAAGGTAAGTTACTAGGACATATAATTTCAAAAGAAGGAATTAGAATTGATCTTGCTAGGATAGAAGCAATTTTTAACATTCATCCACCTAGAAATATCAAAGAATTACAAGATTTCTTAGGTAAAATTAACTTTTTGAGAAGATTTATTTCAAACTTAGCTAAAATCATTAGAGAATTGAACAATATGCTCAAAAAAGACTCAAATTTAAAATGGATTGTTGAATCCAAACAATCATTTGCTTCCATAAAACAGGCTTTAACTAAAACACCAGTCTTAATTGGTCCAGATTTCAAGAAAGACTTTATAATTTTTTCTTTTGCATCAAAACATACCATTGGTGCAGTTTTACTGCAGAAGAATGATCATGGTTTTGAACAGCCTATAGATTTTTTCAATAAGACTCTTAGAGATGCACCTCTGAAATATAACATAAAGGATAAACAAGCCTTAGCCTTGGTTAAAGCTATAAAATATTTCATAGTTTACATTCTTTATTCCCACATAATTTCCTATGTCCCTAATTCAGTAGTTAAAGACATTCTTACTCAGGATGGACCTGATGGAAGAAGAGGTAAGTGGATTTCCACTATCCTAGAATATGACATAGAAATCAAACCAAAAAAACTCATTAAAGGACAAGGATTAGCTACATTGATGGCTGAATCCAACTGCAATTCATTAGACATAAATTTTATTACTCAGATTGATGACCAGGAAGAGATGGCGACTCCAATGATCAGTGAAGCCTTTATAAATTCACCTTGGTACTCAGATATTATCTTTGTACTTACTAACTTACAAGATCCTCCTGGATTATCAAGAACGAAAACTATATTTCTTAAACTTAAAGCAATGAGATTTTGTATTTTAGATAATGTGCTTTTTTGGAAAGAACATAGTGGGATATTACTAAATTGTTTGTTGAAAGCAGAAGCTGACAAAATTCTTAAAGAATTTCATGCAGGTGACTGTGGAGGGCATTTATACTGTAAAAGTACTGCAGATAAGATCCTTAGAGCTGGTTTTTACTGGCCAACCTTATTTGCTGATGTTAAGAAATTTGTTACTTCATGTCACAAATGTCAAATTTTTGAAGGAAAAAAGAAATTGTTACCCTTACCCTTAAATCCAATTTCAACTGAGATTCCATTTCAACAATGGAGTTTAGACTTCATTGGAGAAGTTCACCCCCCATCCTCTGGCCAACATAAGTGTATTTTGACTACCATAGATTACTTTACTAAGTGGATTGAAGCCATTCCTACCAGACAAGCCACTGACATAGTCATTATCTCTTTCATAGAAAACAACCTTTTATCTAGATTTGGATGCTCTCATAAAATAATTATTGATAATGCAGTAACATTTAAATCTAAGAAAATGATTGTATTCTGTCACAAGTACCATATTACCCTAGACCACTCTAATGCTTATTACCCTCAGGGTAATGGCCTAGATGAATCTTCAAACAAAAGCCTTGTAAATATTATTAAAAAATTACTTGAAGATAACAAAAAGACTTGGAATAAAAAGTTAGTTTATGCCTTATGGGCAAATAGACTTACCACCAAAAATTCAATTGGCACTTCCCCTTGTCAAATTGTTTGTGGGATGGATGCAGTTTTCCCCTCGTCCTTAGGTGTTCCAGTAATGAAGATCATTCAATAATCACAAGTAGAAATCAATGATATACAAAGGAGGATAAATCAAACTATTCATCTACAACAAACAAGGGAAGAAGTCTATGAGAAATCCCAAGTCATTCATGATAAAATCAAGAAAATTTTAGATAAAAGAAGTAAAGAAGATGACTTTTACATTGGAGATCAAGTGTTAAAGTGGGATTCTAGGATAGAGGACAAAGGTAATCATGGGAAGTTTGACTTTATATGCAAAGGAACTTATGTAATTTATGGATATAGGGGTAACAATTCTTTCTTCATCAAAGATTTGGATGGAACATATATTCAAGAAGAACCAGTTAATGGTAGAATGCTCAAACACTACTATTCTTCTGAGTTAACCAATAGTTAGTCACAGTTACTTTTTACATCATTGTAAATATCCATTGAAGTTTTTAGATTGAATTGGATATTTTCTTTCCAAAGTTGAAGCCCAGAGAAAATGCCCTAAGCTTTGAAGAGAAAAATATCATAAATATGAGTTTTTTTTGTAGAAAAAAAAAGACAATTACTGGATCATCATGGTCAAAATTGAAGGCTACTAGTCTTAGAGTTCTTGACATTTCACCAGGAAATTCCATCCCCATGTGAAGCCGCTGTTAGGGTCCTATAAATATAGGATTCATAATTTTGAATTGACTTTTGATAGTCTTGTAAAATATGTACATACCTTGCTTTCTGAAAGTTGTTTTCCCTGTTGGGAAAAGTACTGAGAGGGGGGGGTGAATCAGTATTTACTACAGACAATAAAACTTTTTACTTTTTCCTTTCTAAAACCCATACGCTACTTTCCTGAAGCCAACTCACGTATACACGCGGATATCCGTAATAAAACATGCATATGTCCATAGATCTTATTATGCAGATAATTCTTCACTTATGTCATTGTATCATTCATTCATTAGATGTTCAATCAACAGTAAACATGTGCAGTAAGAACAGAATAAATCATCACAGATCATCAACACACATGAACACCAGGATTTAAGGTGGAAACCCAAGTTGGGAGAAAACCACCGCTGCCGTCGTCTCAGTCTTCAATATTTATTATATAAAGAAAACATGTTACAACCATGTACTAGCGCAGACTCATACCAGCACACAGGCACCCACTTGCAGAAGGCTACAACCTTCTCTCGTTTACCAGCCTCTCCTGGAAGGGAGCTACAACCCCCTGCTCTCTTTTACCAGCCTCTCCTAGAAGGGAGCTATAACCCCCTGATCTCGTTTACCAGCCTCTCCTGGAAGGGAGCTACAACCCCCTGACTGAAGGCTTCGACCCTCAGCACCACTACAGACCACGTTTCATCAATTTTCAAATTGGATCAAACAGCTTCAACACAATCCTTCACTTATCAACAAACATCCTTTTCCCATTGCATCAAATAGAACAGTGAAACCATTGTAACCAGAATATCAGAGATAGCCTGGACTTCAGAATAGATATGCAAAAACTCAATCAGCTTTGAGCAACCATCAGTTCAGATACCATACGCGCTTTTCTTTAAACATATCCTTTTAATGTAGAGAACCCACGTATACATCTATGCACTTTTCAAAAAAAAACCCTAACAGTCCATACGCGCCTTTGTTTAAACAGATCCGCGTATACACGCGCTTTCCATGAAATGAACCTGCGTATAGATCTATAAAAGATGAACTTTGCAGAACATACCAGATCTATGAACTTACCCAGATTTCTTCAATTTCTTCAATAGATTTGTGCCAGGTCTTCATTACTTCTTTTCAGATCATCCTAGAGGTTCATCATTTCCATATCTAGAGGATTTGAATCTTCATCACATTCATAGGTGCATCATAGATTCAGATCTATCGATTAAGAACAAAGTTCAACCATACAGATAAACTTCAGAGTGAAGTATTCATTAATGCCCAGACACTTGCACACCCTTAGCACCCTGATCTTCTTATCCTTATATAGATTATCCCTTTTTTTAATACCATGAGCCAAAACCACATCGTTTCCGATGGTATTCCTGGACGGGATCAAATAGAAAATCCAGCTCTCAATACAATGGGTCAATACCATGGTAAAGTCCCCTGGTTTTACAAATTTAGAGCGCAATTAGGCATACGTGACTTGGCACGTACTTTTCCGCGTGCATACGCTACTTCTCCTAAACAAACCCGCGTATGCTCTGTGATACGCACTTTACATCATTGTTCTGTCCCTTACTGATATTTCTTTCTCTGGTACTTCTGAGCTGTTTGTAGAACATCATATTTACATCATTAATAAACTCGTCAAGCATCAAAGACGACTTCATCAAGTAAGTTGTCATCATCTTCATCAAGTGGGTTTCCATCAAGGACAACACATTGCATCATATATCCAACATTCCCATATTTTGAAAAAAATAAAAAAAAAATCAAAAATCAAAAAGAGGGTAAAAAGTCCTAAAAGAAATATCAAAGGACTTAAAAAATATAGACCCCAAAAGAAAAAAGATCAAAATAAAACATGAAAGTGCGCAAGTCCAAATGCCACTACTTTTTACTTTTTGCAAATGATTATGGTAGAGTGTCAATAAATGCCATAATCCATGGTGAGTTAAATTGTTTAAACTTGACTTGTTATGTTTTCAATTTCCATGTTTTAGATAGTGAATAAAGTTTTGTCAGACAGTTTAATCCTAACAAATCAATATATAGGTAGAGAATAATGAGGAGCTCATCAGTTTAATTTGAGCCCTCAAATGAAAAAAGGTAGAATTAGATAGTTTATGTTTTCAAAAGAATAAATGTTTCAAGGTAGAAAGCTTAAATGCACCTTCTAAAAGGAAGAAAAAATGGTAGAGTAATGTTGGGTAGGTAGAAAGAAGTGGGAAAAAAGCATGTAATATTCATCACCGGGAAAAAATCACTAATTTCCCTTCCCCTGTAGGTATTCAGTATTATATACTTCCAGTCAAAGAGGCTCAAAGCATTTCTTTGACTTCTGTTGGGACCGGACCCAAGGCTTGATGATTAGATAGTGGAAAATGTTGAATTCTTATGATAAAATCCCCTTTACCATTATTTATCCCTCGTCCATACATTTAAATCATCTTCATAAGTAAAGAAACCTTCTTACTTAATGAAACTTAAAATCCCATTTAATTAACTTCCTTCATTCATAAAAAATACAAAAACCCTCAAAAAACACTCTATCCTAAGTAAATTGGTGAAATGATGAAATAATGAGCTTTGCTTTTATTTATTCACTCTACTAGGTCATTTAGTGTATTTTTGTGTATTCAATCTCTCCTTGTCATATTAACTTCTAACTTACTTTATTAATTCCCTAAAAATACCTTATCCTATCCATATAATTCCCTTTATCTAAAATACCCCCTAAAACTCACTATTATAAAGTTTTTTGACCAAATTTAATATCCACATGCTAAATTAAAAACCCAAATAATACCCTCTTTAGTATAAAACTAATTTTAATTAAATACCCTACCCCCTATGGTTATTAGACCCCTCAACAAGTCTAAAAACTATATAATAAAATAAGTAGCACAAAGATGTGTATTTAATTTTATCCAATGTATTTTGAAATAAAATACATTTACCCCGCTCATATCATTTTAGCCTAAGTCATGAAAGATGTTTTATCACTTTATAAGGTTGAAAAAAGCTTGGAAACTCCCGCACATGCAACAATCCGCCTCTTTGCAAGCAAAATCACCTTTTTAACCTAAGGCTAAGGTTAAAATGTCGCAAAACTTAAGCTTTTCCCTTTTCATTTTATAACCCTGTCCCCACTATGTAAAGCCCCTACCTTTACATAGGTTAAATCGTAGTTAAACTTACAACCCCGCCTCATGTGCCTTCGCCCTTGTATATAAAACTATTTTATATATATAAATATTATTATTTAACCCTTTTAACCATATGTATAAAACCCAACTTTGCATATATGAAATCTTTGATAAACCCTGCTTATACATTCAAACCCCGGTCCCACCATATTTTTGGCTGCATCTTCCAAGAAAATCTTGATCGTTCGCTCTTGTTTTTCAAATCCAATGGCGAAAAAACGATATCGCGCTCACAAATTAATCGTTCACCCGAAGCCCAAATGGACGCGAAATGGGTTGTTTTATCAATTCCGCCTCCTGCGATGTGGAATCCTCTCATAGAATCACATTCATTTCAATAAAAACAACTTACCACCTGAGCTCAACGTGAAAACCATCGCAGGTTTCTCTTTTAAAAATAAAACTGCTCTCGCCATTTGATAAGACATGCATTTAATGCATTAGATGGTGATTCATATCAAAGGTTAAAACCTTTGATATAACACTTTGATGTTTATTTTGCACATTCAAACTGTAAAAAACTTCCGCTTGACTGTGTAAAGAACTTTTTGCCTCAATTTGTCAGCTTATACCCAAAATTCACAAATTCAACCTTTAAAGATTGACCAGGAGCGGTTTCTTGATCCAGTAATCCAGACCAAACTTCAAATTCAACCACGACTTCCTAAGAACCCTTCAAGCAACCAAATACCTACGTTTAATGGTATTTTTCGACCAAATTAAAGCCTGCAAATTCCATTCAAAACATTCTGTAATAGAACCAAGTTTTCAATTAAGGGTTTTACCTTAAGAAATTGCCCAAAAACACCAAAAAGAGGCCAAACCCTAGCCAATTTTTTCCAGAAAATTCTGTATCCAAAAAAACCACTTTTTAAGCCAATTTCCTCAATTTATGACCTCTTGAGATCAATTTCAAATATAGAAAAGGGTTTAAAGCCTTTAGATATCCTAAAAACCCCTTTTTGCAGTCAATCTATTTAGGAAACCCTCGTTTTCTATCTTATTCCAGTTTATATCCTCTGACAAAGAAAATTCACTCCTGTAAACAATTTAAGCTTGCAGTAATTAGTCCAAAATGACCAAAAAGCAGATCACATCTAAACCTGGAGGTTCTAAACCAACCAAGCCTGGAGGATCCAAACCTCCTAAATCTGTAACCTAAAGCTATTAAATCCACTCCAACCCTCACTACTAAAGCCACTGTATCAGAAAATCCCCTCCAACCACCTATAGCTGCTGAAGAAACCCTTCCATTAACTGATATGGACTACAATATTGTTGATCATGTTGTATAATTCAATATTTTAGAAATACATAATTTGTGATATGATAAGTACTTGGACAAAGATGAAATGCCTATTTGGGAGACTCATTTGCCCAAATATGTAGTTCCATTGACCCACCCTGGATAAGACCTGGTTAGATTATGTCAAAAGAATTATGAACCAAACCAAAGGGCCATTGTTAATGCTGACATAGAAATCCTTTTTACTATTACATCAGATTCAATAAATCAAATGCTGCAATTACAGTCAGATCCTCAATCAGTCCCCCTATCTATAGAAGCTTTGACTCAAATGTACTTAGGCCTGGATTTCCCAAAGAAGTTTATGATATTTCAAAACTTTTTGCCTTACCATGTTGACATTCCTAAGCTAAACCCTCCTTATTCCACTGCCAAATTTCCTAAAGGGTCTGGGCATATTTTTTCAATGCTATCTTTTATACTAGGATACTTTACAGATGGATTCACTGATGAATCCATTCTTGGCTTTCTATCCACCCTATCTCTAGGCCAACCTCTAGAAATAATTGTTTATTATGCCAGATTCATAGCAGACAGTATTCATCATCAGCTTACCAAACTACCCACTGAAGGAGTTTTCAGATACTCTTCCTACTTGTTTCACTTGTTTTTATTCTTCCAAGGTGAAATTTTTCCAATTGCATTGAAAAAGATGGACTTGGAGGGTAAACCTTTACCTATTTTCTTCTGGACTTCCTTGCTAAGGAAAGAGAGTAGTGAATTCACTTATACAGATTTTTCAGACCTTTTCCTCCATCCAGCAATAAACATTTTGTACAAAGCAGAGTAGCCCGAGGTCAATGAAGAAATGAAAAGGATCTTGACACTATCAGAACAGAATAAAATGGGAGAATGGTTTCTTTATGAAAAGCATACAGAGATAAGAATTTTTGGATCCAACTTATTACCTAATAAGTTGCAAAAATACATGAACATGAGAATTTTTGCATTGGAATATTTAAGACAGATTCTAAATTCTGACTCTATCAACTTCTTAGTTGCAAGGAAAAAGACTCAATTCAAGCTAAAGAATTAGGTTTGTCCTTTCATCATAAATAATAGAGAGGAAGAAAAATAAATCTCAAAGAGACTAGTAGAGTTCAAATTTCAAGAAATTTTTCCATGGAACTATGATCCTCAAGGGATCCTGAGAAATTTAAGGGCAAAATGTAAACTTACACCCTTCATACATGAACCCAAGCCAGAGATTGAGAAGTTTTCCAATCAAGAAGAATAGGTGGAGAACACACTGATAGATACAGTCAGTAATACAGAGACAGCATGAAATATGGTTACAACACAAGCCCTAGAAGTTGTAAAGAAACCAGAGACTTCAGCCAAAATAAGAAGAGAAGAAGGAACATACACAGCAGAAACAACTATAGAAAAAAAATTCAAACTGATTTATAATAAAAGGCTTAAATTCAGTTCAATTGGGAAAGAAAAGGTAATTGATGTTGAAGATACAAATGATACAGAGCTAAATAATGATGAAGCTACAGTAATAATCAATTAAACTCTTGTAGAGATTGAAAAAGAGAAAACAACAGGTAAAGATGATACTCAAATGATTAAGAAAAAAAATATGGAGGCCTCTTCCTCACAGACAGCTGAGGAAAAAGACCTAGATATCAAGGAAAAATATAAATAGATAAAGCAGAAGAATGAGGAAATTAAATCAGAGATATATTCTCAATTCCTCAAGAAAAAACCAGGGAATAAAAATAGGCTACTAACAACCTTTGACTATTCTACAAACAAAATGATTATTTCATTTTTACAACCAACTACTTCAGCACCAAAGACAGTGGCAGATTATAAAAAGGTGGAGTTTGAAGTAGACACTGAAAATGTTCATGAGCTAGACCAAATTGAATTTCATAGACATAGCTCTGAAATGTTGTATTCAACTGTGGTGACAAAGGCAATGAGTGCTACCAAGTTGTAGAGTACTATTCCTAACATGCAGGATAAAATGAAGCTATACAAAGGCTCTTTGTATGCAAAATACCTAAGGATTAAAGCCTTAGAGGATTTAATTTTACAAGTGGGATATGATCCCTCAAATGTTCAAGCAGCAGAATTTTTGATTAAGAAAAAGAATGATGATGTTGCAGCTTTGAGGAAACAGCTTAAGCTTCCTCAAAGTGAGCATCCACATAAATAAATCCTTCAATAGCAAAGTGAAAAAGAAGAGATGATGAAGCTCATCCTCAAACTAACTGCTTATATCAAAGAAATGGAATCCCAAATGGACCAACTTGTCCAAGAGAAGGAAATTGTTAAAGATACTGACACTCCTATCATTCCTTTAGTTATACCAGTGATTACCACAGCAGTGGCTTCCACATTAGGAGAAAAACTAGCACCAAAGGAACAACTGGAAATTGCAGTGGCAGTGGGTTCAACTACTACTTCAAACACAGATTCTTCTACAACACAGGTTCAACAAACATATGGAGCAGGTCAAATTGTTAAGGCTATGGAGGAAATGTCCTAGAAAACTAATGAAATCAATATCCTAAAGAAGATGATTGATAATCTTGAAGCCACAAATAAGTTAGCTCAAATAAATGCTAAAACCCATGAGCATAAAGCAATTAGACTTGGTTAAAAAATGAAGGGCTTACAAAAAGAGCTAACATTCACTGAACAAATTTCATTTGTAAAGAATCATCTATGGACAGACATAATTGAGTTCATTCACACTCAATGGCCTTCAATTCATATTATATATGAGCAAAGAGATTTATTGTTAGCAGCTTAGGAAAAGATTCAGAAGACCAAGGATGAGTTAACTGATAAGCCAGCTCGGGCTTTAAAACTCATCACATTCCTGAACAGCAAGAACAGAGAAGAATTGGAAGAATTACAGGTATTGGATAGAACAGAGACCATTTTACAGATTAAAAAGGTAGTAACAAAGAAAAATTTGATGAACTACCTAGAAGAGAAGTGTGAATCAATGAACATTTCCATAACAAAGTTTATGGTGAGATATACAAACTTAAGACAGAAGGGTTTTCCAGACATTCATGTCTTCAATGAAAAAATAATGCCCCAGAAAGATTATGATAAGAAAATCAGGTAATTTTCCAAGGAGCAAGTCAGCAAACCATTGCCACAAGGCACTCCCACAGGAAAATTCCTCCTTCTACACTTTGAAGATTTTTTTTTTCTACAACATGAGATCAAACACCTTTTTGTTTTCAAACCCAATTTTTCTAAATACACGGAGGTAGATGAGAATTTTAGAAAGATAAAGAATGTAAAAATTCCCAGTGAAGAACAGTAGCAAACATTTACATATTTAATGTAAAAATGAGAGGTAAAACAGTGAAGAAATTACCTTGAAAATAGTTAAGAAGAAACAATGAAGTAAAAGGACAGTCTGCTGATTTTTGTACTGCAAAAAGAAATATTTTTATAGTATTAAAACAGTGGAAATATCATTCAAAGGTGTATCAAAGTTAAATAGAAGCGTTAAAGAGTATCATATGAAAGAGTATCAGCTAAGGCAACTCAAATGAAGATATTTTCTAGCAGTCAGCAAAGCAGGACAACTAATCACTCAAAAGCTCCTTGATTAGATAAAGTAGTTCTATTTATTTTGGATAAGAGGACAGCTTGCTAATTTTTTAAGCAGATGTCCCTCTTATTTTGTAGAGATATTTTCTATTTCCTAAAGATATTCATAGATGTCTCCTAGGATATTTTTAACTACATTTTGTATAAATACTTCTACATTTGAAGTATTGAGGGTGGAATAAAATTGCTAGACTTTACTATAGACTTTTTGTTGAACATTGGAGGCTATTATGTGTTGATTTCGAAGTAGCATACTGGACAAAGCTAAACTGGCATCATAATTCAGGATCCCTGTGATAAGCTGATGAGTGAAGTACTTTCTTCTTGTCATTGTTTTCTTTTCTGAGTTTCATGCAATTCATTATATGTTTGTTCTATCTGAATGTGTAACTAGGAATATTACTACAGGTTAGTCTAGTGCACCCTGTTTTTAACTAGTTACCCTTTTAATGTTTTCTACTTATTTGCACTGTTAGGAATTCTTGATTGCTCCTACTCCCGTTTGACCCCTACCTCCTTCTTCCATTTTCTGGATCAAAGGATCGTCCATGGCCCTTTATCCTGATCATACCATTTCACAAAAAAACACTTTTCCAAATCTCTAAGGGTTATCTATCTTGCCCTGAATACATTTGTACCTTTTTTGGTCTTGACTTCTAGTGTTGCTAGCTAGATTTAGACTCCATATCCCAATGGACAAGTATATTTCTCTCTAGTTTACCTCTAAGTGATTTTTTCCCACCAAAACCTTTAAAAAAAAACTAATTGTTCTATCATAACTAGCCTAAAAACATAAATAAAAAGAAAATATAAATCTTAAAGAGAGAGCCCTCTCTGAATTCTAGGAAGGCTAGATCCTAGAATTTGAAGTAGGTTTGTGTTTACCTCTAGTGTTCTTAGACTAAAAACTCAAATCCCACAAGTTAAGAAATTACTAGAGTGATAAGAGATTGTGGACTACTTAAGTACTTAAAATTGTCAGGAATGAGGCAAAAAATAGAACTCTTGGAGTAAGTTAGTTCGAGCATGGGATCCGGCGATAGAGGCATTTCACATTAAAAATCAAATGTTACCCATAACAGTTGAGGAAGTGTATTTTCTCACAGGTTTATCGAGGAGAGGTTTTCCCATTTCTTTACCGTTGGAGGGGAGACAGTGAGGGATTATGTTATGCAGTATTTATATCCAGGGGAAAAACCATCAAATATGGAAAAATAAACATCCGGGATGTCAGATATTTGCCTTTGAGAACCATCCTTTTCACAATTTCTAAACTTGTTGACATCGTCACACTACATGTAGTGAACAGATCGTATATCCAGTATGCACTAGAGTGTTTAGATCCAACAGTCTTCAACTGGTCTGAAGTTGTTCTATCTCAGATAAAGGAACAACTGAATAAAGCAAAGGGAGGAAGGAAGAAAATTTTCAGTTATGGTTGAATCCTTATCTCCTTTTCTTTGGAACCAATTCCACTGATGCAGCCACAGCATGTAACACTGGATATATCTAGTCCTAGAGATCCTCGAATGCAGAGATGGGTAGAACTCATGGGTCAGCATGCAAGCCAATCGACCATTGTGTTCTCTACTGCATTCTTCACTTGGTTCCGGCGACAGATTGTCGCCATTGATGAGTATGCTTACGCAGGCATCCACTTTTGAGGAGATCCAGATCTAGTATTACCAGAAGGTGCTCAGTGGGGTGCAATAGGTATAAATGATTTGACCATGTTTTTTTATTTTTCTAAGGTTTATACAATGTTTTTGTGTTTTGATTTCTTTCCAATACTAAACTAAATGTTTGATGTAATGCAGATATCGCTCATGTTCAACCAGTAGAGGAACCAGAGCACGAAGCATATGCGCCAACAGAGAGGGCTATCGAGAGAGAATTCCTTCAAGACCTTGATACAGATGAGACTCTGGATGAGCTTCAGCAGCACATAGAGGGGTTGACCTTCGGGATTCCGGATTTCTGGATCGAAGAGCTTCCCATGCGACTGCAACAACACACAATTGGGGTTCCTAACCATTAGATGTGGTTGCTTCGTAGGATTTCTAGATCTATAGCATGTTACCATGAGCACCACTAGTTTACTTGTGACATTTTGCATACATTTTGAGGTCAGATGACCAACGTGTTTTGGGAAAAATTTTGTAAAAACCTATAACTATCTATCTATATGTTTTTACAGTTTTTCCTATGTTTAATGCGCAATCCTATTCAATCATGTGAATTTTTTCTTTACCTATGTCACAAATTTTTGTCTAAAACTTGATTAGCTAATGAATCAGTCAAAGTGTTCAAATTTCTGGAAATGTGTTGATATTGAACAAAATCAAAATGTCTTTCCAAAAGTCGAACTCTTAGGAACAATCTAAGAAGTGTTGGATTTCTAACAGTATAAACACTAGTAAGTTGTAATACCACAAGTTGTGAGTCTAACCTTATGATTATGTGGTTAATACCAAATGAAATGGCATCAGAGAGAAGTTTGATCAACTCACTATACTCAGCGATATTGTTCGTCGATCTACCAATACAAATCCCTTGAAAACTCACTAACTCGTTGTTTAGAGCGAAAATGGCCCATGCTGTAGAGGATAAATTATGCGTACTATGACTAGAACCATCATCATATCCAACAAATGGTTTTGAAAATTCATACATCTACCATAAAATGTAAAGCGGATTACTAACGTCAAGAAAAATCTAAAAAACAAATTAAGATAGTGAATGCAAATCAACAGCATATATACAATATAATACAAAAAATTACTATGCTTATGATTAAGCAAAGTAACATTTCAAATACAACCCATTTCTAGGTTGTGCCAATGGAATCCCATCGTAATCAACTAAATTGTAGGCACCCTTAGCAAGAACTCTTTTGACAATATAGGGGCCATGCCACAATGGCTCGAATTTCCCTATACCTATTACATCAGCTTCTTGGTCGTAAATAAGGACCAAGTCACCCTCTACGTAGATGCGAGGCTGGACATTTTTGTTGTATTGCACCTTTATATGTCTATTATGTGCTTCATTGGCCAATTGGGCTTCACGACGCGTTTCATCTAAATGGATGAGGTTAAGGAGACACTTATTCTTCTAAGTTGTTAGGTAACAAGTCTATCGCGAGTTTTAACGATGATATTTCACATTGGATTGGTAAGATAGCTTCTAGATCATACTCCAATTGAAAAGGATTAAATCCAGTTGTGCTTCTCACCGAGGTTCGATATGCCCACAATGCGGAGTACAAGATCAAATTCCAGTTCCTTTTATGGACTCCTATCATTCGTTGAAGCATTCGTTTAAGAATTTTGTTAATAGCCTCAACTTATCCATTTAATTGTGGATAATAAGGAGTAGAATTATCATGCGACATTCCTAACTTGGTAATCAATTCAAACATCATATGATTGCGAAAATGCTTCCCATGATCCATAACTATAGCCTGTGGGACCCCAAAGCGTGCAATAATGTAGTTAAAGAAAAACAATGCAGTTGTTTGTTCTGTGTTATTAAATGTAGGCATCACTTCGGCCCATTTGGTAAAATAGTCGACTACGAAAATAATATAACCATGCCCCTCGGACGAAGGAGGGTTACAAGTCATGAAGTCAATACTCCATTTTGTAAATGGTCCAGCAGAGATAATAGGATGCATTGGCACTAGTAGTTTGTGGATTTTACGACCAAAAATCTTGCATGCATGACAACTTCTGACTACGAGGATGCAATCTCAAAAAATAGTAGGCCAAAAGTAACCAGCACGGAGTATCTTCTGTGCGGTAGCATATCCAGATAAGTGTCCACCACAAGCCCCAGGATGACAATAATTTAAGACTTTTTCGGCCTCCTCATGAGTGAGGCACCTCCTTAAAATGGTATCGACACCACGATGATAAAGTGTATCGCCAACAATCAAATAATCTTTGGCTTGGTATCGAATATGTCGTTGATCAGAGTGAGAGGTATTGGGTCGAAAAGTTTGGGTTTGGAGATAAATTATGAAGTCCCCATACCAAGGATCAGATGATCCGATCAGAAACAGAGACTCGTCTGGAATAGATGGTTCTGACGTAGTAGCAATACTATTAGAGGGAAGGTCAGAGAGAAGATCAGCCAAAACTAAAGACTTCTTTGACTTGGATTTGATGAATTCCAAATCAAATTACTGCAAAATGACAATCCATTTTGAATAATTTCCCCAAAGCAATTGACGTGATAAGATATAATTCATGGAGTTGCAATCCGAAACTATTGTTGTTTTTCGGAGAAGGATATAATGGAGAAATATTTGGACAGCTTGAACAACTGCCAAGGCAAGATTTTCCATGTATGAGTACTTAACTTCTGTATCATTGAGATTACAAGTCAAATAATATATTGGATGTTCAATTCCATCTTTTACTTGGACCAAAACCATAGCGATGGTCGTTTCAGCCGCGGCGATATATAGGAAATAATAATTTTGATAATTAGGAGGATACAGTAATGACGCTCGGACAAGAGTGTCCTTGACAGCATCAAAAGAAGCTTGTGCAACTTGGTCCCAATGGAAGGGAACTCCCTTTTTCAATAATCGAGTAAATCCTTTAGCCATTTCGGCGTAGTTTGGAATGAACCTTCTCAGGAGGTTAGCCTTTCCTTGAAATTTTTGTATCTGAAGTAAGTTTGATGGTGCAGGAAAATCAAGAATGGCTTGAACCTTCAGTGGGTCTATTAAAATTCCTTCTTTTGAGACTACGAATCCGATAAATCGAATAGAACCAACACAAAACACACATTTATGTGGATTGAGGTGTATCTTGTAGTGACAGCAGCGTAAGAAAATGGCTCTCAAATGCATCGGGTGATCAGTCCAATTTCATGAATGCGTTGGTAAATCATCTAGATATGGTTGAAAAATATGCTTGATGTCATTTAAAGCATAATCCATTGCTCTCTGAAAATTTGTCCTAGTGTCCTTTAAACCAAACGAAATTTTCCTATATGCGAATGTGCCCCAGGGACAGATGAATGTTGTCTTATGTTAAAAAAGGTTAAAAAATGATGTTTCACCAGAGGTATGAATTGTAATTGATTTGGAAAATCGTGATCGCCTTCGCCTACCAGAAGTAACTTCTAGTGGTAAAGGTGATTTTAAAGCTAATCTACGCGAACGACGGGGAATATGATTTTGTTCTTCCACGATTACTGATTTACTTTAACCAAAAAACAAATAAACAAAAAGATGGTAATGCTAGGCAAAAGGGTTTACCAAGAAACTGTCAACTTTAGAATACCTCCTGGCGAACCAAGAAGTACAGGCAGGTAATCTCCCCGAATGTTGTGTTCGATGTATCACAATTTCAAGGCGGCCGACTCGGTTCACTATGGATGGATAGCACCTAAAAGTTTTCCTCCCAAATATACTCAAAGGTACGTGGAGGCCCAAGTCCGTATTAGCACTGTCTGATGCAAAACCACACAGTGAGAGCACCCCTTTATACTTATAGTACTGTACACCGCCCGATATACCCGAAAGTACATGGACGAGTTACGATAGACTTATGTACGTGGAGTGAGGTATCACACTCGGAATGTATCGTAGACAATTTAATGACAGCTGCTACGTTTTACAACGCCGAAACACATCTCTAGCCTAGACCTTCTAAATTTTATTGTTATGGTTCCAATGCGTTGTTAAGTAAATTGAGATTAATTTTATGTTGATCTTGCTTAAAAAATTTCCTTTCAAAGCTTCACCATGATGATGTGTATGAAATTCCTAAAATGAAAGCTAAGAATGATAAAAAATCTTTCAATTTCAACTTTTTCAATGAAGAACCTAGCTACTAAGGGAAGAGAACAAATAATTTGAGACCAAACAAATCAATGAATCTCAAACTAAATGCAGATTTCCTAATGTTCCTTTTGCAAAACACACATTATTATACATGCAAATGCAAGTTTTTCTTTTCAGTTTCCTTAATGTTATGAATGCAAAAAAGAAACTAGGTGCACTAAATCAACAATTCAAATGCTTTTTACTTTCGAGAAACGAAGAATACAAAAAACAATTTCTCTTTTGAAGGAAAAATGAGGATTTCAACAACAATTTCTCCTATCAAGGAAATGAAGATTTTACGACAATTTCCTATTTCGAAAGCAAATGATTCTTAATGCAACCATAAAAAATACTTTGAAATAAACTTGTCAATGATAAAGAAAAACTTTTCTTAAAACAACATTGAACAAATTTTCAATCAAAGGAGAAGAAGTATATAGAGTCACTAGTCAATTGAGCATCAAACTTTTCAGAACACAGTAGCAAACAAAACTGAAGCAAATTGCAAAGGAAAATTCAAGGGAATTCGTATACTTTTAGGAGTCAACGCAATCTCCAAGGGGAGATAGTGCTCTGCAACACAAGCTAGGAAGGGAGACAGTGCTCTGCAAAGCACTATGTCCTGTCTAAGGGTGCGTTGGGCATAGTATACAAAGAAAAATACTACTATTTAACTCACTGTCTTTGCAAATTAAGCTTTGAAAAAATTTTAATATTTATGAGTAACAACTACTGGGTGGATAAACAAAGAAAATCAGAGGCTTAAATACCTAGATCTAAGAGAAATTCTCCCCAGTGGAGTCACCAATTTGTTTGGCCAGAATTGTGAATTATGGATAAATAACGCTTCCCTAGACAGGTGCTAGTCTAGAACAAAAAGTGAAAGACTATACGATTATTTCTCCTAACTCAAAACAGATACATAGAGAGGATTGGAGGCTTACTTGTTCAGTCGCTTCCAAATGGCTCCTTCTGTCGCTTCTTTTGCAGCATCAAATTCAAGTGGTTTGTGAGTTGAATGCTTCCTGCAAGAAAGAACACTGAAACAACAGAAGATGCAATAATATAGATATCTATTCAAGCTAGTTAGCTAAATCAGTAAAGCATAAACCATACACATCAACTAATATCTTACAATATGGAAAATCAAAGCCAATACAGATGCATATAGGGAAAAATAAGCAGTACTCTTTATTGATGATAGAAGGAGAGGTTACAACCTAGTGACTAATTTCAAGTGACCTTCCAGCAACGATCCCAAGCCTCATCACAGTATAAATCTCTCCAGCAGTAGCTACATAAATATAGATCTCAATTGAAAATTCTCCAGCATTTCTCTACTCAAATTCTTCCTCTTCAAGCACTTAGATCTGTGTTCAATTTATAGATGAACTGTAGGTAGTTTTGCAATCAATGACTTTCCAATAATAGGCAAGACATGTTTCCAGTCATGTAGATGTCAATGGACACTTGGATCTGAAGCTTGACACATGTGAACTCTTCTAGAAGGCACTAGCCAAGTGGATATTCGAGAACAATGAGAATTTCACTCCCAATGTGATCAACGCACTTGTGAATGTCGGGAAGTGCTTTGCAAAGCAGCCTTGCATGGGGCTACCTGCATATGCAACGCACTTAGGCCCCTTAGAGCCTACGTTGGTGAGCCCTCATATGTTATATAATAAGCTTCAAACCATGGAAACCTTTTCTTGATGAAAGTCTTTCTTGATTTGTCTTGTTTCTTGTCTTAGGGCATGTAGCAACTGAAATGATAGGGAATGATAGACCCTTGATCATTGGTCCTGGAGATGATGTCCAGTTAACCAGGTCATTGGGAATGGCACCCAAATTGACCTAAAACACGTATTTTTTTCCTCATTTACTTTTTCAATTAATTCCTTTTGTTCAAATATGATTTGAATAGAAGGAAATATTTCATTCATTGATTCAATCATACTTGTCCATATGATCTTTTTCACTCTACTGACCATGCTACCAATAGAAGACTCTTGGAGATACTTCTGAAAACCTTCCATCAACCTTTTATTTCTCTGTATTTCTGTCAGATGAGCTGATTCACTTCTTTTTATTTGATCATGTAAGACTTTAATCTGAGCCTGAAGTCTTTTAATATCTTCTATCTGTAAAGACATATTCTCCATGGCTTTAGCTAGCTGTTACATACCACCTGATGTACTTGTATTTGCTGATGTAGTTGAAGGAATGACTGCAAGAGGAACATCCTCTAAGGGAATGGTGGTCATTTGTGTTTCTTTCTCTTTCTCTTTTATCAATTTCTTCATTTTTGTTTCCATCTACTTTATCTATGTTGATTGTTCCATTATCAACTTCATCATCTCTGAAATTTGTGTTTCATTCTCTTCTATATCCTTCGTCAAAGGGTCTTCAGTAGCTGACATTTTGAGTTGGTTTCTCATGGTTTCTATATCTACGTTTTTCTTCTTAAGGATTTCTTCCACTGCCAATACATTTATAGGATCATACCCAATCTTCACCACTAAATGCTCTAAGGATTTAATCCTGGTATCCTTTGCAGGATAATAAATCTTCTCCATTTTGAGTTGTGACTGAACATTAGCCAGTGATACCTGCAATTTATAGAAACTCATTGTAGTACTAGTCAAGGTAGATGATATAATCTCACCAGTCTGCTTGTGCATTTCCATTTGATCTATTGGGTGAATGTCCTTGACATTAAACTCAAAAGATGTTTTCTTAAAGTCAGTAGGTGATTTTGGATGTGAAATATGGGCTTCTAAGAAAGCCATGTGTGTCTTTCCTTTCTCTGATTCAAATGCAAATAGAAGCCTGATTTTTTAAGTAGTGGTTTTCTTCCAAAATTGATTGTAGGTGCTGGTCTTCAATATCTCATTTTTCCTCTTGATCTCCCTAAAAGTATCATATATTGTCTCCTCTTTTTCTCCTGTGACAGCAGTAGATGTAGGTGTTTGAAGGCTTTTCTACTGAAATAGAATAGTAGTTGAATTTGTAGGAGAAGATACATGTTGGCCACTTGTTGGAGAAGAAATAAGAGATTCTCTAATATTTATCATTGTCTGCTAATCTGACTCGTGGCCTTGAACTATGTCCATATGAATTCTTTCCCTTTTCCTATATTTCATTTTGAACTCCCTGCTAGATGTATCGACCTCCAAAGGTGACTGATCATCTCTTGGTATTTTCCCCATCATCTCTTTCTCTGTTTCTTTTTGTTTGTCCTTCTTATCCTCTGTATTGTGATTTTCTTGTGGATTAGGGGTTTGTATATTTGAATATGAAATTGCCCGCTCTTCAGCCTCTTCCAAAGTGTTTGCTGTCCACTCAGTCTGGTTCATGAATTGTTCAATTTCGAGCCTGTGGGTGTGAATTTAGGGAGTTAATTTATTTTCCACCCTCTTCTTAGAGATAATACCTAATGGGTTATAAGACCAAGTGAAGCTATGGGTAAACTTCATATCCTTTAGCATCTTGTCAGCCTCCTTTCTTGCTGCTCTGCTATTGCAAATGAAAGGACCAATTTGGGATTTGATCCTAAACTGAGACTTCTTTTTGGCTGATACAAAATGTACCTCATCTGAATTTATCATCTTCCTAATGTACTCTAGGGAAAAGATCCTCATGGGGAGGAACTTTGGCAGCTTTAAAGGGGCCGACTCACACCCATAAATTCTAAGCTTTGTGTAGTTCTAATATAAGTGCCAGTCTCTAGTTCTAGCTTGATTTGATAGCTGAATAATCTTTCTAATGTCTTCATTGATCCTTGGTTCCACTGTGCTGCTGAGGATGCTCATAGTTGGATGCATAAACATTTCAATGAATCCTTTGTAGGTGTAATCTTTTTGGTCTTTCAACAGCAATGTTTTCTAGAATATGACTGACTGAGGTTGGGAATCTTCATTCACCTTCCTCATTGTAAACTGGAACCTATTTTCCTGAAAACTATACAAAATTATACACAATGACTAAAGTGTATTTAAAAACTTCCTTTGTGTGAAACTTGACCAACTGATTATGAATGGCATCTGCTAGGAATTGACAAAAGTTAAACATAATGGAAGGTTTAGACTCTGATGAAAGGATGGACAGGAAACCTATCATTGCTTCATCTATCCATTGATCTAAATTATATTCTAACAATTAAGAAAGAACAATGACTATATGTTGGGTCCTATCAGGGAATGTGGAAGATGGATAGGGAGGATTTTTCTTGGGCAACGGGGTATCTGTAGCCATAAATAACTCAAGTGTTTTGGCTCTGCTGGAAAAATCTAACTTCTGGTATAATTCTCTCATGGTTTCATAGTAGAATGGTGTAGTTTATTCAATAACTAGAGCTTGCATCATTTGCATGATGGACTGTGCACTAATGGTAAAAATAAATTCTCCTATGGGGGCAATAACAACCCTTTGATTCAGAATGTAGTAGGCCTGACATTTTCTTATGAATTCGGGGCAACTATGGGTTTTTGAGAATATATAATATGGTAATTTAGTGTCCCACAGCCCTATATCATCGACTTCATCAATAATATTGTCTTCCAATGAGAAATAATCATCAAAAAGATCAAACTCTGAAAGAGTTTCCTGTATCTTAAAATCTTTGTCAGCAAGGGCCACATGGTCGAGGTCCACATGAGGGTGAACCATTGGATTAAATGGCTCCTACTCTTTCATTTTTGGAGGCATGATTGTGCCTAAAAATAGAACTAACTGTGTTTTTGGTATTTTCAAGTGCACAGAATGGGATTAGAAGAAAAGGGGAAGAAATAGAAGGGAATTATGTTGATTAGAAGAGGAACTTGGAGAAAAGGAGAGTGGAGAAGGGGGAGTTCTGCTTAATATACAGGCAATTGAAACCTTTACCATATTCTTTTTAGTTTTATAAAATTTAAACTTTGATCACTTGTTATAGAAGAAACACAGAAGCAATGTAATCTTTGAAACAGGTGGGGAAATATAGCTTTATAGAGTCTTTGGGGTTTATGTTGACATGGTGTGGGTCTGTTGGGCAACGGCTTAAGAAATTAAATGCCTAGCTAGTCTTTAGGCTGGAATGGAGGTGATTGAGCAGAAATGACACGAGTGGTCATCATGGCACAATGGATATGGCAGAGAATTAATGGTCAATGACATGGTTTTATCACGGTGGAAATCACTTTTCGCAGGGGGCGTAGGCTAGTAAGCGAAATGGAGTGGGGGGGGTGTGAAAATATCAGTGCTAGACACGTAACAGATGGGATAGTTTCGGAAACCGCCCATTTTGGACCACCCCCCCCCCCCCAATGTTAACTTTCGGAGGATGAGTGGGGGGGGAAAGGTTGTGGGTCGTCAAATGAGATGGAGGGGGCAGAGATGAGATGGAAGGCGAAAATGGTTTAACGGTGATAGGATGGGTGAGTGAATGGTGGGGTCAGCTGAATAAATGTTGAGCGGGGGATATAATTTCGGGACTTAGGATATTAGGATATGACATAATATGTCAAATAAATAAATTAATCTCGAAACTTAGGATATCCTCTGTTTTTTTATTTTTCCTTCATACATGAAAATACAATAAATCCTTTGAATAACACTTTGGAATAACTTTCATGTATCTTCACATTTATTTTCTTTCATTCTACCTACCCTTTAACTATTCTAAAAAAAATTATCATTATTTTTCAGGGTGTATTTAGGCTTGTAGACCCAAATCTCTTTTTTTATAAAACTCTAACCTAATCTGTCCCTTATTCCTCCCATTGACTCAGATTAAAATGTTGATTCAATCTAATTTCTACCTAACAACTAATTTTCCAAGGTTAAATTGTTTGGCCAATCCTTATTCTCTAACCTATCCAACAAAAATTTACAATCATGCTCAGACTGTATGATTGAACAAACTAATCTAATTGGTAGTGGCATTTTGATTTGCAGCACTTTTAGTATGATTCTTTTTGGGTTTCTTCTTTCTTTTCTTTTCTTTTCCATTCTTTTTTTTTATTTTTTCAATATACCCTCTTTCATTTTTCTTTTTATTTTTTTTTATATTTTTTGGAAATAATTTGAACATTGACAATCAGGTACAAAATTAAATTGCAACTATGAAATACTCAATCACCTTGAGGTCCTATAAATTATAGGACCCTAATAGGACTGACTTGTGTTGAGGATGGGCCGACCTTTAGTATGGATGAACCATCGTGACACTTGGATAAATGGGACATTGACATAGCATATATGTGTTGGCGGTACATGGAGTTGAAATCATCATTCAAACTCATTCAAACACATATCACAGAGATAGACCAAATGGAGGGAGAGAGAATAACAGAACCTGCAGACAACAAACTTTGGTGAGTTGGGTTGTAGGCAGGCAGAACTGCGCAGACACATTCTGTAGAAATTATATTCACTAAGCATGCATATGTCCTAGATCCACCTGATCTCACGCTATTTAACTTTATGCAAGATACTGAATCTATTCCACTTGTTAATATTTTGCGGAAAAATTAATTGCACACACATGTGAAGCATAAACAAAAATAATCAATCGCACATAACACAGTTTTTAACCAGGAAAGCCTAAAGCTGAAAACCCCAACTATATATTATGTAACATGGAGATCATATGAAAATATCATACAAAGCATACAAAGCTTATCACAAGCCCTCGGTACAGTATAATCAGCATACACTAATCAGGACCAATCTTGCAAATCCATGCACCGATCTTTGCCTCCTGCTAGCCTGCCTCCACTGTGCAATCCCAACTAAAGAATAGCTCTGAATGAATTCAATTACCCTTGCCTTTACTGTGCAATCCTCATTGGCAACTCCAATGTGTGTGTGATGCAATCAATGCATCACTATAGTCACAATAGATAGTATATCTTTCCCTTTCACCTACCTCTCCACTGGGTCTCCACTGAAACTGCCATGCACTATAGTTAACTATTCTATTGTTCAGTTGATTAATGAGTTATTATTTGTGAATTAATTCACTCCACTCTCACTAGTGTATCAATCAGTTAGACTAGATACAACTAGCTCAACTGAGTCTAACTGAGTTAAACTAAATACAACTCCATAACTACTTCTTCCAACTATGTCATAACTCTTCCACTTGAGTTCTAACTGAGTCCTCCATGCATTAGCTCCATTAAACCCTTGGGAATTGCGTAATTCCCTCAGTCCACTGATGTGCCACATCTGTGCACTGAACTAAAGTGCTCCAAGAGAATAAGTTGTTGTTTAGTGTCCCATTATTATTAAGAGCTAATAACAATCGATATGCCTATTTTTAGATCAACGATCTATAAATAGACTTTGCCCAATATTCTAAAAATAGAATTTCATATATTTTTCCAACTTGATCAACCATCCACAAATAGCATCCTACAACTTCTGAAATATGATCACCATGTCTAAAAATAGACTTGCGCCAAAAATAGCCTGCGGGCCCACTTAGTGAAGGCGACTCTTTTCACTAAGCTCATCGTCTTGTTGAATCTCAACACTCCCTCTCAACAAGATAGGTATTATCCTTCACCCTGATCCTGCCTCTATGGTATTCGAATTTGCTCCTGGTGAGCGCCTTCGTCAAAATATCTGCATCCTGATCCTCCGTAGGAATGTACTGAAGCAACATGATCTTCCGCTATACACAATCTCTGATATGATGATACCAGACATCAATATGTTTAGATATATCATGAAACACAGGATTAACCAAGATTTTAATGCAACTCTAATTATCACAATGTATCACTATGGGATCTAAATTTGAACCGAACAAACCAACCAGAATCTTCCTCATCCAGATAGCCTCACATGCAGCTTGACTTGCTGCCCTGTATTCTGCTTCCGCTGAACCGAGTGCCACAGATCTTTGTTTCCTGCTGTACCAAGAAACTACCATAGATCCGATACTGAAAATCCCCCCTAATTTTCTCTTTGTCTTTTGGGCTTTTTGCCAAATCTTCATCCATGAAGCCATGCAACTTCACTTCATCCGTCTGTCTGTACCATAAACCATACTCAGACATGCCCCTGAGATATCTCAGGACATGCTTGCCTGCCTTCCAAAAGAGCTTGGTAGGCTTAACCATCACTTGTGAAAGCTGGTTCACTGCATAGCATATGTTTGGTCTTGTATTGACTAAATACATGAGTGAACCCACCAACTATCAATAAACAGTGGCATCCACTGCATCTCCTGCTGTAGCATCCTCTTTCTTCCAATTTCCTATAAGAGGAGTATCGATAGGCTTGCAGCCTTGCATGTGAAACTTCTCCAGTATCTCCCAGGCATAATTTCCTTGAGACACAAATATTTCACCTTCTCGATGCCATATTTCCAATCCAAGGATATAATGAAGGAGGCCCAAATCCTTCATCTCAAACTCCTTTGCAAGATCTGACTTGCATAAGTGTATCAACTACTCATCACCTGTTAGTATTAAATCGTTAACATAAAGTACAATGATTAAAATCTTACCCTCCACCACAATCTAGTACAATTTTGCATCTGCCTCACTCTTGGTGAAGCCAAGTCCAGTGAAATAGCTGTCGATCCGAGTGTACCAAACACAGGGTGCTTGTTTCAGCCCATACATCGCTCTTTTGAGCCTGCACACATGTGAATCGCTGTTGAAGATCTCAAATCCTTCAGGCTACTCAATGTACACCTCTTCCTCAATGATCCCATTAAGGAACACAGTCTTCACATCCATCTAATGAATGTGCCAACCCATCTGCGCTGAGAGAGAAAGGATGGTTTGTATGGAAGAATACCGTGCGACAGGTGCAAAGGTTTCTTCATAGTCAATCCCTTCAATCTGTGAGAAGCCCCGGGCAACAAATATTGCCTTATACTTCTCGACACTCCCATCAGAAACTTGCTTTACCTTGTAGATCCATATTGATCCTACAACTAATTTTCCCACCGGCCTTGGAACAATCTCTCGAGCACTGTTTCTGACAATAGAGTCATACTCCTCCACCATGGCATCTACCCATGTGGGATCTTGCACTGCTTCTTCGAAAGAAGATGGCTCTGTCATGATACACTTGCTCATAAGAGCCATGTATCCAGTATATCGGTCATGTGATTGTCTCTGTCTGCGCTGTGATGTAGGGACTCCTACATTCTGTGTCGCATCAAGCTTCAGTCTCTCAGCTTCTGTGGTACGCTTTCTACCTTGTCTGATGTTTGGTGCTGCATGAGTGGAATCCTCCACTACATGAATCTCCTCCTGTGGCTGATCCACATCCAGAGGCTCATCTTTGGGAACAAGAAGTTCCTCCTCTGCATGCAAGTGTAGCTCCCTCTCAAGCGACAACTTCATGGCTTTCACCTCATTGAATTTTATATCCCGTCACACAACAGTCATCCGACTATCTAGAAAATACACGCGATAGTTATGGGGTGTTTCTGTGTACCCCACAAATATCCCAACTTCTACAGTCGGCTCCAGTTTCTTCCTGGTGTCCTTTTTGATGTGAATGTAAAAATCTTCAGATGAGAAATATCAAGCTTCTTACCAGTAAAAGCTTCTTTGGGTGTGCTCATGCCAAGTACTCTATGAGGACAATGGTTTTTCACATAAACCGCAGTGTTGCATGCTTCTTCCCACAAGTGCATCGGTAGGCCATGGTCATGCAGCATCGCTCATGCAGCACCCATGATCGTTATGTTCTTTCTCTTTGTGACCCCATTATGTTGTGGGTTATGAGGCACCATTAGTTCTCTTCGAATTCCTTCTTTGCTACAGAAGTCTTTGAATTCACCCAAGATGTATTCACCACCATTATCGCTCCGTAGAGCTTTCACTTGCTTCCCCGACTCCTTCTCCGCCAATGCCTTGAACTCACAGAACTTTAAGAATGTTTCACTCTTCTTCTGCATGAAGAAGATCCAGTATCTATGACAATATTCATCAACAAATATCACATAATACATGTGTTTTTCTATTGAAGCAATCGAGAATGGTCCACACACGTCTGTGTGAATTCTCTCCAGGATCACCGAAGCACGGTTCTCCTTCTCATGAAAGGTGGTCTTCACAAACTTACCCATAGTACATCCCTTGCACTGATCTGACTACACAAGAGTACCCTTGGGAAGTCCAGTATAAATTTTCTGCAAAATCTTCAAAGCGCCATGGTGAAGATGGCCCAATATCCTGTGCCATAATTCGCCCTCATCCCGGCTCACCACTTCTTCTGCTTTGCCCACCACTGTAGTGCAGCCATCTACCTCCAGCTTGTAGATATTCTTAATTCGAACCCATATCTTCTTGGTTTGACCTATTTTTTTATGTCAAAGGAAAGCTTTTCCCTCACTGAAAACAACATCATAACCTCTGTCTTCCAGCATTGCGACTGAGACCAAGTTCTTCTTCAGACCTGGAACATGCATGGCATTCTTCAACAAGAATGGATTACTAGACTCCCTCTCAAAGGTAATGGTCCCAATGCTAGCCGAACTGTACCGACCATTTTCGCCCATCTCTATATGCATCTGGAGGTCGTTCTCCTCCAAGTCACTAAACAACTATTTGTCTCCCATCATATGGAAAGACGCACCACTATCAAGATACCACACCAATGCCATGAAGCTTGCAACCAAGCAAGAGATCAAGGAGAAATAAATCTCAAATTTCGAGGCTAAGGCCTCTCCAGCTGCAAATATAGTAGCCTGCTTATTCTTCTACTTCTATGACAGTTAGTGGCGAAATGTCCATGCTCGTGACAGTGAAAACACTTCACTTTGGACAAATCCTGATTCTTGCCTTTAGCACCGGATTTTGAAGGATTTTTCTTCCCTTCCCTTTTCTTTCTTTGGAAACCAAAGCGCAATTCTCTTCATCTTCATTCTTCGATGAAGATCCATCCCTGGTAACCCTTCTTATCTCCTCCTGCACAAGAACCTACCAAAGTCGCTCCCATCCAGGCAGTTTCTCCCGTCCATTGACAGAGTCTTCGTAGTTATGCCAACTCTTCGGAAGCCCAAGGAGAGCCAAGCTCACCAAGTATTCTTTATCAACAGTAACCCCCACACTTCCCAGTTTATCCTTGTAGTGGACAAACTTCGTGAGGTATTTTGTAATACTGTCTCCTTTCTCCATTTTTATTTTTCTGAGCTTGTCTTTAAGCGCCAACTTCCTTTGATCACTTCTACTTTGGAAAAAGTTTGTCAAAGCCTTCCACATTAAGAATGGAGTGGATTTCCCATGAAGGTTGTACAAAATATGGTCCTTCACACCTTCCAATAGAATCCTTCCCTTCTTTGTTGTCTTCTTTTTCCATGCATCAAGTAATGCATCATCGCTAGATCCCGGCTTAGGAACATCGCTATCGATGAACTTCTTTAGCCCATTATCCTCCAGCACCACCTCCATCATTTCCTTCCAGGATACGTAATTCGAGCTCCCATCAAGGGAATACTCCAATCTCAACCCGTTGAAATACATTTCAATGTATACTCGATTTCTGCACTAAGAATCTTCTGCAGCAAATTTGAATTGTCCACCAACACAAACTCACTTCACAATTGAAATCTTCAATCAACAATGCTCTGATACCATGTAGAAATTAAATGCACTAAGCATGCATATGTCCTAGATCCACCTGATCTCACACTATTTAACTTTATGCAAGATACTGAATCTATTCCACGTGTTAATCTTTTGCGGAAAAATTAATTGCACACACATGTGAAGCATAAACAAAAATAATCAATCGCACATAACACAGTTTTTAACTGGGAAAGCCTCAAGCTGAAAAACCAAAATATATATTATATAACATGAAGATCATATGAAAATCTCATACAAAGCATACAAATCTTATCACAAGCCCTCAGTACAGTACAATTTTCATACACTAATCAGGACCAATCTTGCAAATCCATGCACCGATATTTGCCTCCTGCTAGCCTGCCTCCACTACACAATCCCTGCTAAAGAATAGCTCTGAATGAATTCAATTACCCTTGCCTTGACTGTGCAATCCTCATTGGCAAATCCAATGTGTGTGTGATGCAATCAATGCATCACTATAGTCACAATAGATAGTCTATCTTGCCCTTTCACCTACCTCTCCACTGGGTCTCCACTGAAACTGCCATGCACTGTAGTTAACTGTTGTATTGTTCAGTTGATTAATGAGTTATTATTTGTGAATTAATTAACTAATTCATTCATTCCTCTCACTAGTGTATCATTCAGTTAGACTAGATACAACTAGCTTAACTGAGTCTAACTGAGTTAAACTGAATACAACTCCATAACTACTTCTTCCAAATGTGTCATAACTCTGCCACTTGAGTTATAACCGAGTCCTCCATGCATGAGCTCTAGTAAACCCTTGGGAATTGCATAATTCCCTCAGTCCACTAATGTGCCACATCTGTGCACTGAAACAAAGTGCTCCAAGAGAATAAGTTGATGTTTAGTGTTTGATTATTATTAAGAGCTATCATTAATCGACATGCATCTATTTTTAGATCAGCGATCTATAAATAGACTTCACCCAATATTCTAAAAATATAATTTCATCTATTTTTCCAACTTGATCAACCATCCACAAATAGCATCCTGCAACTTCTAAAATATGATCACCATGTCTAAAAATAGACATATTCTAAAAATAGACTTGCGCCAAAAATAGCCTGTGGGCCCACTTGGTGAAGGCGACTCTTTTCACTAAGCTCATCATCTTGTTGAATCTCAACACATTCAAGGAGGGTCAAGTCGCAAGTTGCATGGCGTGAAGGCCATGCGCTTGCACCGTCGAGCAGAATTATGAATGGAGCATGCAGGCGAGTCATTGTGTAATGTGTATCATGCAGCAGGGTCATGTCATGCAGGCGGGTCAGCCAAATGTGTAGCAGGGTTATTGTGTAGCACGCTGCATGCAAGAAGGGTCAAAGAGTGCCTCGAATCATGCAGAAAAGTGCGAAAGTGACTAAATGTGCAAAAAATGTTGGACAGGTTAGGGCGACTGGCAGAACATGTTTGGTGAAGCCAAAATTGGGGTTTGTGAATTTTATAGAATTGGTAAGTGGCAACAAGTGTTGTTGTGCGACTGTGGCACGACTTGGGTAAAATTGGTTAAGTGTGCATGCTAAGCCAATTAGCTACACAACTTATGTAAAATTTTACTTTGTAAAATATTGTACATTGTTATATATTATTATGGAGTGAGCTAACAGGTCGAAGAAACACCCTTTGTGTTTTGCACTTGCTCGCCATTAGCGAGGCCCTTCCGGTGAGGGGGTCTGACTCCATCCCAACAGTAGTTAACATATTTATTTATTTAATGTATGTTTATAGTTAACTTTTGTTTGCAGTAACATATGTTTGCATGACACGACGCCATGCAGATTTACGAAATGTCACTCACATATTGGACAGCCACACGAACTTGCGAAGTGACATTAACGAATGCTCACTTTCCCTCTGTATACACAGTCTAAGAAATTTGAATCCTTCACTCAACTGCAATTTCAAATTACTATCCACCTATTAACCAAATTTACTACAATTACCTGTTGGGGTACACTATAAATCCATCTACGTGTGGCAGGACAAAACTCACTGATTCAGGTTTCGGTGTTTTAGCCGCCCGAACTCCCTTTGAATTTTAATTTCATGGAATTTCATTCTCCATTTAATTTCGTCAACTTAACACATTTCGAGAGTATTCCCCCCTGCATTCATTTCGTAGAGAGTAATCCCTCCTCCCTTGTGTTCATTCCATCAAGAGTATTCCCCTCCTCTCGTGCGTTCATTTCATCGAGAGTATTCTATCGAGGGTATTCCCTTGCATTCGCAGTAGCTTCTTTTGTAGCATTCCTTGTCCCTACTGTAGAATTGAAAACAATAGTAAATAGGAAACCAGAAACAGTTGTTGCGAAGGGTTACCGTTTGCAAAGGTATTGTTTTTCTACTGTTTTATTTAATGTAAGGAAAAGGTTACCAATTTATATGCATTCTGCGTTATTTTTGTTGTAGGATGTTCTAATGTTTTTTTACTATTTTCTTTAATGTAAGGAAAATTTTACAAATTTATATGTATTCTTCATTATTTTTGCTCTAGGATGTTGTTCCAAGGATTTTCCAAAATGGTGACAAGCAATTGCCGCAACGGTGACCAGTGACTTGTTGCAACGGTGACCAGTGAGTTGTCGCTACGGCACTTAGCTGGGTCACCATTGTGGCAACTCATTGGTCATTATGAGGCAACTCGTTTGTCACTAGTCATCGTTTGGTCACTTATTAATGGTCGTTGGTTGTCACTTGTTTGTCACTATTCTAAAATAGTAGGAAAACCTTGTTTATCTAAGAGAGAGTGAAATTTTCTTAAGAAATGGGAAGCTTTCTTCCTTCTATATATTTGTCATGTATGATGGATGAAATATTTTAAATTTTTTCATTAGATTTTTTTCTTTTTATCTCTTTATAAGATAAATGCAATATTTAAATGTGTGGCATTTATTCTTGTTTGTTTCTGATGTAAAAAACCTTTGAAATTTTCCATCCACATTTTCTCATTTGATATGTGTTTAGAATTTAGAAATTTTTCCAATATTATGTATGAGTATTTTTAATTTTTATGTAAAAGATATTTTTATATTTAGTAAAATTTTCTATCTATATATTTTTATACATTTGATATATATTTAAAATTTATATATTTTTTCCAATATTATGTGTGACAAGGCTTAAATTTCTTACATCAAAGCTTAACATGTTACTTGAGCTAATTAAAATTCATTGGAAAACATCCGAGTTATTTCTCATAACCACTCCAAATAAATCCAAATAACATGTCCCATTACTTTTATATAGAGAGATCATTTTATTTCAATATATAATTTCACTGAATTTTAATTTTTTAGGAAATAATATTATAATAAAACTCAAAAGTTTTATTTTTATCTAAATACATGGTATGTGCATGCAAAACTAGCTAGTTTTTTTTTCAAATAGTATGTGCATGTAAAATTAGCTAGTTGTAGGCCGCCGAGAGTTTGTTTTAAAATAGTATGTGCATGCAAAATAAGCTAGTTGTAGCTTTATGTAAGAAAAAAACAATGTTGTAAATTTATTGACTTTATCAATCCAACTTTCATATCCTAACAAGAAATCTTCATTATCTTCAATAATAAGTTTTAAGGTTATGGCTAAACTACATATCAAATTTGTGTATAAGACTTTGTCATATGTAACATAAGGGACTCACTCAATTTGATTATTAAAATATATGGAAATGTATATACTTTACTTTATTCTAGATTTGAACCTATGACCTCTTCAAAGGAAATACATATTCTTAACTATTACATTCAATAAAATTCATTAATTAATTCATGTTCTATTACTCACTATTACTAGCAACTCACTATTAGTTTGTCAACTCACTTCTATTTTTTGATACTTTCTAAATATACTCATTGTTCTGAATATATAGGTTGTGTATGTTTCTAAATATTAGTTTAGTTTGTCATATTATCTGATTAAAATTAAAATTAAAATTAATTAATTAGGCCGATAGGCCTTCTCTTTTGAATTAATATAGTTTCTTTTTCGTCAACCAATTCATTTTGATAGTGACACATGTCACTAGTAAGACGTGTGCAAAAAAGTAGCAAGGTCACATATTTCTCTAAATTTTTAGTAATTTTTCCTCATAACTCATTTTTTTAAATTACTTGATCATAGTTCCAAAAATAAAATAATACTATACCTTTATCATAAAAATCATAAAAGATAACCATTCAAAAAAACAAAGAAATATACCTTCATCATATATATATATATATATAAAGTTAAAAAAAAAAAAAGCATAAGAACATGATAAATTTTTACCAAAAATGACACTGAGTTTCCATTTCTAATTTGGGTAATATGATTTATGCATTATTGGTAATATGCTTTATTTTCTAATGCTTTACTCTTGCCTTGTGCTTTCTTTTATTTGCATCGTAGCTCTTCATATTCGATATATACCATATGTGGAGGATATGACCTTATTCGAAGAAATTCTGCTGGGGAGCATACGTTAAAGAGACTGGGGAGAGTAGGTTATTCAAAGATATTTCTAATGGGATATAGAAAAACACGCTTATGGAAGCTGCATTTTCACGTTATTCCATGATGAAGACTCTGTTTTTTTGCTTTAGGCCTATTGAGCTTTGGGGGTGCGTAATTTGCATGAATTCATTGGGTATTCAATATGTTTTGCAGAGAATATTTTCTTTTGCAAGTTGGGATAATTATATTAGTTGAATCCCACATGTTGTTGCTATATAGCTATGATAAAGCTTATTTTTTATTGCAATGTATGATTTATGAAGGAAGATATACTTAAATATGAATTCAATGTCTTTGCCTAGTGATTTGATTCCTAGATGTCTATTTTCTACCTTTTTGAATTTGAACTTTTAACCTTTTACAAGAAGGCATGCATTCTTAACTATTAGAAGTTTAGAACCACTCTATGTATAAATGGATCCTTGAGACATTCAATTTTTGTAAATTAAAATATCATCTCATCTATTAGTTAGATTACTTTAAAATATAATGTAATCAATTTAGTATTTAATATTCCACCATGCGGTTCTAATGACATTGGAGAATGTTTTTGTTAAACAATTCTAATATAGTTACATATTATAAACTTAAGAAAAAAATACAAAAAAATTAACTTAAATTTAAGTTATCAATTGCTATTTTCTTGTACAACTTTTTTGATTTAAAAAACCTATCGGCCTCTCTTTGTGCCTTTTGGAGCAACTGCTAGTTAATTCGTGTTCTAATTACTCATTGTTAGTTTGTCAAGTCACTATTATATTTTTTCATACTTTCTAAATATACTCATTGTTCTAAATATATAGTTGTGTCTCTTTCTAAATATTAGTTTAGCTTGTTTGTCCTATTATCCTATTAACATTTAATTAAAATTCATTTATTAATTCATGTTCTATTACTCACTGTTCTATTTTTTCATATTTTCTAAATATACTCATTGTTCTAAATATATAGGTTGTGTCTATTTCTAAATATTAGTTTATCTTTTTTCTCCTATTATCCTATTAATGGTTCATTAAAATTCATTAATTAATTCATGTTCTATTACACATTGTTACTAGCAACTCACTATTTGTTTGTCAACTCACTGTTCTATTTTTTCATACTTTCTAAATACACTCATTGTTCTAAATATATAGGTTGTGTTTGTTTCTAAATATTATTTTAGCACATTTGTCCTATTATCCTATTAGCAAAAATTCGATGTTACAGTGAGTTGTCGCCACTGTAACATGGAGTTGTCGCCAGTGTAACAACAAGTTGTTGCTACTATAAGAGTGAGTTGTCATTGCTACTGTAACAGTGAGTTGTCGCCACTGTAAAAATGAGTTATCACCACTGTAATAGTGAGTTTTCGTTACCGCAACAATGAGTTGCTGCAACTTTGTTTTAATAATCTAACAATATTTCATTAAATTTTTTTTTTCATTTAATTATTTTCTTATTTTGCAGAGGGTTCAAAAATGGACATTAATCATCGAAGTTTGGTGTCATCCAAATCCATGCCACACAAAGACTAGGTTTGTGCTACATAATGAAACACTAAGCCAATTTTATCAAAATACTAAAGAAATTTCTGGGAGAAGCACAAAAAATGTAGCATATTATCTTGCCTTGGTTGATGGGGTTATAACAACAAGGGATCATGGTGCAAGTGACATTGTCACTTACTCAAATTTTGAATTGATAAAAAATCAAATGATTGAAATTTACCAAGTTAGAAGACAAAATTTGAAACCCCTCTACCAATAAGAAAAAAGCATTGCTTCACAATTTTTCAACATAATTTACAGATCAAATGTCCAAAGGGTTGTTGATGATATACTCATTGAAGTAGCATCCAATGGACATGGATGTGCAAGATATGTGGAGGAGCCAACATGTGCTCCATCAATTATCATTGACACACATCGATATACGTGGCTTTTTAATATATGGATTGTTCTTGTCATTGGTATTAGGGTTATGGTGGGAGTCATATTATGGTGTTACTATTTCTTGTGATAGATTGTAGTAACTTTATGTCCATAATTTTTTATGTGTTTATATGAGCTCTATTTTTTATAGATGGACTCACTTTATTTTTTGGTACTTTTTTTATATCTCAACACAAAATGTATGTAAAAAAATGTATTTTTGAGTAATACTATTAATGGAATTACATTGTGATTACACTTCAGTTGTGTAATTTTGATTACAGTTCAATTGTATCATTTTCATTACAGTTCAATTTTGTCTACCTACCTTGCCTGGTAATAAAGTATAATTCTATGTGATTAATAACTACATTATATAACCAACAAAAAAACTAAAAAATAAATCTATAAGTTGTGAGCATAAACGGTAACATTAGCTCTATTGTTGTTAACTTTTACTCTAATTATTTATAGGAAAAGCGATGGATCTAATTCTAATATATATAAAACATACTTACTTAACATGAGATGTTTGAGCTAAATAATACATTCCATCCATGCATATAGCAATGAAACATAAATCAATAAATCATATACCTATATGCAGTGATGTATACACACAATTTAATATATTTTAATACATAGCAAATGAAATCAGACTTTAACATGATTAAAAATGACTACAAACTCGATTGGGATCTTTAATGTAGAGAATAAATCTAGCGAGAGGCTTCCAAACTTAATTAGATAATTCATTCTGGAAATCAATAAATTGATTTTAAGTGATGAGTAAAAATCATTTTGTACTTATAAAATATTTTTTTATCCCTAACAAATCAAATTAGACTTTGTGTTGGTTAAACTATTACCAACTGTATTGGGTAATCTGGCCAAAAAACTATTTCTATTGAGTTACTTATGTTTCTAACGTTTATACTGCTAAATCCCCACATAAAGGAAACAAACAAGATGATGGTGATGAAGTATAAATATTTGGGAGTAAAACTATGACCATAATATTGAGAGGATATAGGAAACGCCCAACAGTAGTGCCAAAATCCAAGAAGAACAGGAGAAAGCAAGATCGTCTTGCTCCATTTCCTGAAACCCTCCCCGTCGTTACAGAATAACTCCCAGAAGAAACAACATCATAACAAGAGCAAGAGCAAGAGAATCCACTGGACGTATTTATTGAAGAAGGGGTCATGGAGCAAGGATGCATGCAACAAGGATTCATGTAACAAGGATTAGGCCACCTTGTTGGCACAGAAGAACAAGTTGATAAGGTCCCTCTCCCGATTCTGACTAGGAATACATATGAGGAGTAGTTGAATGGTACAGAACAGATTTCCTTCCCTCAATTAAAATTTGTATGAGGATGATGAGGACCAGCCAACTGCACCACCAAAATTTCATGGGGAAAATGAGGAGGACAAAAAACTGCACAACCAAAATTATATGGGGATGATGAGGAGGACCAACCAACTACACCACCAGAATTGACAAAGAAGCACGTTGTAACAAAAATTACCCCTAAAAATATTCCTCTGTATATTTCATTGTTAAGAAAGAACAAGATTCTCCAGATGAAAAACATACAACTACATATCAAAGTTAAAACCCTAAAAAATGAGCTCAGACAAAAAGAAACTTTTGATATATTAGATTGCTTAGCCCAACTTGAAGATTCCATACCCATTGATGTCATAGATATACCTTCTCCAGGGGTCCAACAAAATATAACCCTTGGAAAGAAATAGACTGATGACATTGTTTTACAACCGGAGGACCATATCAAAAGCACAATTGTGCATACAGAGGAACATGAATCACAAATGAAACTAACAAAATAAATGATTGTACAAACATAGGAACAACAACCAGATATGAAACTAAGAGAGGATGAGGAACCAAAGCTCAAACTGACCAAAGACATTATTGTGCAAACAGAGGATGAGGAACCAAAGGATAAATCAGTCTTGTGTAAATTTGCATATAAGGGAAAACTAATACCTTACCATTTGCATGAAAAATTATTTTGTTACCTTTGCAAGACATGTGAAGAATATAAAAACAAAGTTTTACAAAAACATAAAAACACAGTGGATGAGCTGGAAAGGAAGGTGAGAAATTTGTAGAATGATAATAAACAACTCAAATAGATCATGGATGGTGTGCTTAGTTGTGGGGCTCCTTCAACCAATTACAACGTGTGCTTGACAGAAATATTTTTGATGTTTAAAAACAATGCTATCATCAATGATAAGCCTTTCTAGGTTGAATACAAACATGGTTTCATGGAAGCATATATAGCCTGCACGAATATAGAAAAAGAATTGCCTTGTGAACTGTAACAACATAATTATTTGGTACCTCTTAACAAAATATGGAATCCCAACCATGTTACAGGGGATGTCTAATTGAGAGGCTTTGTATAGTATTTGAGAAATTAGGGGAGTTGGGTGGAAACTCTTAAAATTTATATATATAATTCCAAGAGCCTTATGTGGGTTAGAGGAGAATATAACAAACCTATGGAGGTGATAAAAGAACAGAGAGAGTTCGTTAGTTTTCTAGAGGTAGCAGAGTATATCGCCAGGAACAGGCAGGAGACCATTGCATATTGTGTAGGCTAGATTCAAATATTGGAAACTGTTGCACGAGAAGTATGTAAAGAAAGGTGGGATGCCTCGAGGAAACAATCCCAAAATAAATATCCATTTAACTACCTACACTTAAAGATAGCCTTAACAAGGGTTTCTCAGTATATTATTTCCATGGGACAGTGTGGGAATAACTAGATAAATCTTAGATTTCACTATCCAATGATTTGGCTTCCAACAAGGATATATAAAAAGAACTATAGCTTGAGGAAAAAATAAGAGTTTGAATGTTGGAATGTAATTATGGAGATAGGAGGGTATATTCATCCTAGTGAAGCAGGACAGAGTGATTATTCTTCAACAATATTAATGAAAATCCCCCTTCATTATCATGTTCGGATTTACCCGTGTTCTTTTTTATATTCACTCCCTGACCGTTGTTGACACACTAGCTCACCGTAGTGGAAAATCATTGACAAAAAACACATAATATTTGATGTTGTAATATATATTATCTCCAATAATATATCACCATTAGCATTGAGCAGTTATAAAAAACTGGTAAAATTATGTTTTACATTTTTAGTTACAATTTCGTTGCATTTCCTCTACAAATTTTATTACATTTTCATTGTTTTTATTCCAATTTATATATCATATTAATGTTTAGACACCAATAAATGCAAGTGATGGAAAACCACTTGAAATTTATATTCCATAACTTACAAAATAATCAATGTATTGAAAGACTGAGTGTAAATGCATGGAGTTATTTACTCATCTTATATGACAATTCCGACAAATTAGAAAAATCACCAAACATGTCCTCAACACCCAGTAAACATACATGAACATATTCAAAAAAACAATAAAACATCAAATACATGTAATACACGAATAAATATTAGAATAAAATTGAAAACAAAGTCATTCACAATAAACCTTGAAAACCATACCTTGTTGGAGTGAGGGCGACCTCACTTGTTGAGTTGTTCAAACTCAAATGGTTCATCTTCATCTGCTAGGATATTCAAGTCAATTTCCAATCTTTCATTTTTTTTGCTTGTTTTTCTTATCTTTTGGGGGCTTAGGAAACTGCTCTTCCTCTTCAAAGATGAATCAAAATCACCCAACCCACACGTGAATTCATAATCCATATTATGAAGATAGTTGGTGCCATCCAGCATTTTTTTTAAACAAAGCAATGAACTGTTCAATCCTGGTCAAAGTAGCAGGATGACTTTTTTGAACCAGGTCTATGTAGCCAAATAACTCCTCCTTGGCCAACTCAATTCCTTCAACGTTTACATCAACATTGTGACTATCCATCACAATGTGTTTGCATCTTCACCAAGATCCAATATTGCCTCTATATTTATCTTAGGAGGGCCATTATATGAATCAATTACGCTTTGATGATTTTGTAGTTGATTTGAAGCCATTGAAATGGAATAAAACCAACCCACCTTTATTGCATGCTTGCAAATGTTGCCACGAATAAACCATGGGAAAACACAAGTTATGAATTTTGTGTGATGAAAAGTGACAAGATATTTCTTATTAAGTTTAGATTGACTCCTCACCCAAAAATCATGAGACATTTTCTCATGAGGGTTGCAATCACTATCTGGAATTCCTTTTTCTTTTTCCATTGATGATTCCAACTGTTTCTCTTTCTTGTAATTATTCAAAAATCCTTCCTTTTTTAGAATTTCCTTAAACCGCTAACAGGGTTAACATTTGTTATAAGAACATATATCAACCAATCCATCCTATGAGAGCATTTCTTTCTTCTATTAGATAGAAATTTTATATTTAGGTAACAGTGATATGACTCCACAACATTGTTTGTCTCCTGATTTGCATGGGTAAAATCCTAACAACCTTTGACCCACATCCCTAATTGCATAAAAGTTGGGTTACTGAAGATATTCCATCCATATGAAAACCAAAAAGAGAAATGTAAAAAAGAGTTTGTCAATTTACAAATCTTGTCACTAGAAGCCCAATTCTTGTGGAAATATTCTAGGAACTTCTCCTCATTAGCAAATTTGTTGAAGAAAAAATTAATTTCATTGCTCACTTCAACACTGGAACAATAATTCATAATTATACCCAAATCGCTAAACATTTATTTTGCTATTTCTGGACTACTGGCCAATCGATTCACATTTTTTAGCCATGATCGACGTACATGCCAAACACACAAGATAAAATTGCACCTTGTGATTCTCCTCCACATTCAATTCATTTCAAACATCTTATTTTTGTAATAAATACAAGTTGTACTGTAAAATAAGAAGATTGAAGTTACTTTAAAGCACTAATTTCATCTAATGCGTCATCAACCATGAAAGCATTAACTTTCCAACTATGATCAACTTTGTCACACCTATGCATGAGGTGTTCCAACCATAGTGAAATTTCTTGTGATGTATTACGTGCTGCTACCACCCATGCAACTAGAACCCCACTTTGTTTCTCATAAAACACCACGAGTGTGTACAACTGATACTATCGCATTCAAAAAACATACGAAGTCAACTTCAATTCATCAATCATTATCAATCATTATCAATCAAATTATTGTACTAGATCAATCATTCTTAATACACTCACCCCATACTTATTCATGTTGAATTTTGAATCCATGGTTATTAGGCTATTATTTGATAGCTTGACCATGGTCTCCAACATCCACTTCGTCTGAATTCCAACCATAAAAGAGATCTCTCCACCATTGGGCTTTTGATAAAAGAAAAAATCATCTGGGTGTTTACTATACCAAAGTTTCACACCCATTTCGTCCTTCTTATGGAACTAATACTTTCCTTTCATTAGATGGTTATATATGTTAACAACATATTTCCTACGCAAAAATAGATCCCTATCTCGAGTTGCAACATCCATGTCAATATATTCTTTAACATGCATTTTGCAAACCGACTCAACTCGCACTTCCAAGAAGAAACAACTCTTTACATAGGAAACCATGTCCCTTGATAACTTTGGTTGATGCAGCACCCTAGCATGACCCGAAGGGTCTTGTTGACCATGACAAGCCCATCCTTGGCTATCTACATGCTCATACATGTTATATGTTATTATCGCTATCTCAGGGATCTAAACCATAATTTTTACAATGAAATGGCATTGACATCCCCTCTTTTTCACAAATGAGTATCTTTGCTTCATTTCATCTTGTCATCTTCTATCCTAGAGGCCATATGAACAAGCATAGCTGCATAATTTTTTTGAAAATTCAATACATATGAATCCATGAAAAACAATGGAGCACTATTAAAGCATAAACCATATAAATCAACTAAGAAATCATGATATTGAAAATCAAAGCTTATATAGATGCATATAGGGAAAAATAAGCAGTAATATTTATTGATGATAGAAGGGGAGGTTACAACCTAATGATTTATTTAGTGTCACCATCTCTGGCAACATCCCAGCCTCATCACAATGCAGATATCTCCAGTAATTTGTCACTCAAATCAATCTCCTCAATGAAAATTCCACCACCATTTCTCTACACAAATTCTTCCTCCTCAAACACTAAGATCTGTGCTCAATTTATATAGGAGCTGAGGTATTTTTACAATAAATTACTTTACAATAATAGGCAAGACATGTTCCCAATCTTTTAGATGTCAAATGGAGACATGGATTCGAAGTTTGACACATGTGAACTCTTCTAGAAGGCACTAGCCAAGTGGAGATTCCGGAACAATGAGAATTTCGCTCCCAATGTGACCAATGCACCCATGGATGTCAGGAAGTGCTTTGCATAGTAGCCTTGCATAGGGCTACCTGCATATTCAATGCACTTAGTCCCTTTAGAGGTAGCGTTGGTGAGCTCTCATATGATATATTATAAACTTCAAACTTTGGAAACCTTTGCAAATGAAATTCTTTGATTGATTTGTCTTGTTCTTTGTCTTAGGGCATGTAGCAACTGAAATGTTAGGGGATGATAGACCCTATACATTGGTCCTAGAGATGATGCCCAGTTAACCAAGTCATTGGGAATGATGCCCAAATTGACCTATAACAATTGGCCCCTAAAGCATGATGTTAGAATAATAACAACAATATTTTGATTGATATGCTTTACACTGTGATGGGCTTGAGATGAAGCGGAGTGGCGACCTGCATCAATATTACAATACATTACATCTTGATATATCCTCTTGATCATAGTTTTTGAGGGTAGGCATTCCCATGTTCAGCACATAAACAAATTAATAACATGTACATAATTCAGAAATTCGTCTACATTGGAATGTTTCCCAATACAGACATGCCTACAGATATAGGCCCATGTTCGGATGATGATCTGTATGTAAGGTCACCTTACAGATGATGTGTACAACAATCCTAAAATCGCAGCCCGGATGGCTGAAACTAGATTCGAGTTCTTCTTATCTCGTTCACTCGATCATTCTGGTACAAGTCTAGCCATGCGAATATATGATTTGTCGTCGAACATGGAAAGACATCGTTTGATTACCAGCCAATGATGTGAGTTGTTAACAAACGCAAGAGAACCACCATTGATGTCAATGGCCCTCAAGGTACTACAGTACATTTCGTAAGGTGTGAATAGATGATTTGATGTTGAACACCAAACAAAATATTTCGGTCAAAAGTCCGGAAGAGAGGATCTGGTCGATGCTGTAACAAGCCTCATGGTACTGGAATCTGATGTTTCTAAGTGAACTTCCTGGATAATGATTTTTCGTCGACAGGAAACCACCTTATTGCAAAATGGGAGTTACTGATTTCAAAGACAACAGTATGACTTTATATAGCAATTTTCAGGGATGAAAATCATGAGAATAAAGGTTTATGAGTATTGGAGAAGGATGAGTTATTCACTAGATGACTTCTCTTGAACATATTGGCAACACTGTGATGATTTGGCAGCATTGACCCAAAACCGAAGTGAAGGTATGATGAACCATAGGTATGAATGAACCGTCAAGATGATTACCCAACCCAAACAGTCACGGACATGGAGTGAAGGAAGTGTCATGTCCAAGAGCGACTTGCTACCATAAAGAATTTTTGCTCACTTTTCCTAAATTTTCCCCAGTCATTTGTCGACCAGTACCTCTTTATTTTTTAACAATCTTGAGGAGGATCAAATTTGCTTGATCTATAATTCAACCCTTCGGGCGAATAAGTATCGCTATTTAATAATTTAACGAGCCTAGCGATGAACAAAAATCGATTCTTGCCATGATCGACAAGCTCGTCGCTATTTTATTTTTTAGCGAGCTTAACGACAGTGATAACCCGGTCCTTTTTCATATTTAGAGAGTTTGAAAAAGAGGACGAAAGAAAACACCATAAGTAATTTTTCGTAAATTTGTCACTCAGATCCAAAAAAGTGTAAAATAATATCTGAGAGAACCTCGTTATCCATGTTTGACCAAGGTATTCCTTTTTCGTAAATAATCTATCTCGGTCTGGAAAAGGGTTAAACTTATACTGAGTAGATATCAATTCATTTACTTTTACGAGCTCGAAAAGACAAGTGCTCGGCAATATTTTCACATTATCAGAGTCTAAAAAGAGTTGAAAGAAGACTCCAGGGGTTCCTTTTTCGCTGTTATCAAAGCTCGAAAAAGAGATAAAAGTGTGCTTCAAATCCTTTTTCATTTTTAACAAAGCTCAAAAAATAAGGAGAAAAAGTATGCTTTGTGGCCAAATCATTCTTGAAATAAATCTGCACGACTAATATGTTCATCACTTGTAAGACCTATTCAGAACAACATCAAATGGATTAAAAATACCTATTTCATGATAAAAACATAATAAAACTATATTCATAGCAATAAATTCAATTTGAAAATAATTAAATGACTATTAAAAGTAGTTTCACTATCATTTTTACCATTCCATAGTTACCATTTGTATTTTGGAGCTTTGAACCTGATTTTTCCCCCGAAATTCAGCTGCTAATTATGAATGTTTCTATGGATGGTTTTCATTACCGTTTGATCCAGGTTAGTGATATAAACCTCCTCTTTCCTTCATTATTCATTTCATTTCCAATTTCTGCAAATTTTTAGGGTTTTAAGGCCCCTAAGGTAAATTCTGCCCAAAAAAAGGGAAACGCACCGCTGAATGTCGAAACTTGCATTGCATAGAAAGTACAGTGAAGGTTACCTTCATACACAATGCACTGTCTCTTGTTAGGGAGTGCGTTGGGCGCAATCTAGATTTTTGTTTCTTACATTATGCCCAAATTTTGCCTAGATTTTTGCAATGAATGGAATCTAATGGATCTTATGGTTGTATTTCAGGTTTCCATCGGATTAAAATGATGATTACATGGAGGGAAAGAGAACATGAAGAATAGGATATGATTGCCTTAAATGATCTGGGTATAGTAAGAGCCCTAAGAGATTGTGGACTGCTTAAGTACTTGAAATTGTCTGAGATGAAGCAACAAATAGAACTATTAGAGTTCTTAGTTCGAGAATGGGATCCAACTATCGAGTAATTTCATATTAAGAACCAAGTGGTTCCTATAACAGTTGAGGTTGTGCACTTTCTTACAGGTTTGTCGAGGAGAGGCTTGCCCATTTCACTCTCAGGGTTTATTGTTGGAGGAGAGACAGCGAGAGATTATGTTTTGCAACATTGTTATCCAGGGGTAGAGCCAAGCAAAGATGGAAAGATAAAAATCTGAGATGTTAGATATTTTCCCTTGATAAATATCCTTTTCACGATCACAAAACTTGTTGGCACCGTTACACTACATGTAGCGAATAGATCGTATATACAGTATGCGTTAGAGTGTATGGAGCCAACAGTATTCAACTGGTCTGAAGCTGTTCTTTCTCATATAAAGGAACAACTTAATAAATCTAAGGGAGGAAGGAAGAACAATTTCAGTTATGGTTCTATCCTTATATCCTTCGCCTTGGAATGGATTCCACTGATGCAGCCACAACATGTGACACTAGATGTGTCTAATCCTAGAGATCCGCGGATGCAGAGATGGGTGGAACTCATGGGTAGGCATGCAGGCCAATCTAGCATTGTGTTCTTGACTATGTTCTTTGCCTGGTTCCAGCGACAGATTGTCGTCATCGATGATTATGCATACGCAGGCATTGATTTATGGGGAGATTCAGATTTAGCATTACCAGAAGGCGCTCAGTGGGGTGAAATAGGTAAGAATTTTTTGACCATGTTTTTTATTTTCCTAAGTTTTATACAATGTTTTTGTATTTTTATGTTTTCCCAATACTAAGCTAAATGTTTGATGTAATGCAGATGTTGGTCGTGTTCAACCAGTAGTGGAACCTGAGCGCGAAGTAGATGTGCCAGCAGAGAGGGTTGTCGGGAGAGCAGTCCTTCAGGATCTTGATATTGCTGAAACTCTGACTAAGCTTCAGCAACACATAGAGGGTTTGACCTTCAGGATTCCGGATTTTTGAATCGAAGAGCTTCCTATGTGACTGCAGTGACACGCAATTGGGGTTCATAACTGCTGGATGCAGTTACTTCGTAGGATAGCTAGATCTATAGCATGTTACCACGAGCACCACTAGTTTACTTATGACATTTTGCATACATTTTTAGGTTAGATGACCAATGTGTCTAGGGCACAAATTTTTATAAAAACCTATAACTATCTATCTATATGATTTCAGTGTTTTCCTATGTTTATTTTTCAATCCTATTCAATGATGTGAATGTGTTCTTTACATATGTTGCAAATGTCTGTCTAAAACTTGATTAGCTAATGAATCAGTCAATGTGTTCAAATTTCTGGAAATGTGTTGATATTGAATAAAATAAAAGTGTCTTTCCAAAAGTTGAACTCTAAGGAACAATATATACAATGTTGGATTTCTAACAGTATAAACATTGGTAAGTTGTAATACCACAAGTTGTGAGTCTAACCTTATGATGATACGGTTAATACCAAATTAAATGGCATCAGAGAAAATTTTGATCAACGTGTTATACTCAGCGATATTGTTCGTCGATCTACCAATAAAAATCCCTTGAAAACTCACTAAATCGTCGTTCAAAATGAAAATGGCCCACACTGTAGAGGATAGATTCTGCGTACTACGACTAGCACCATCAACATATCCAAAAAATGGTTACGAAGATTTAGACATCTACGATGAAATGTAAAGCGGATTACTAACATCAAGAAAACTCTAAAAGCAAATTAAGATAGTGAATGAAAATCAATAGCATATATATACAATATAATACAAATAATTACTACGTTCATGATTAAGCATAGTACCGTTTCAAATATAATCCATTTCTAGGCTGCGCCAATAGAATTCCATCGTAATCAACCAACTCATAGACGCCCTTAGCAAGAACTCTTTTGAAAATATATGGGCCATGCCATAATGGCTCAAACTTTTATGTACCTATTACATCAAATTCTTGATCGTAAAGAAGGACCAAGTCACCCTCTGAGAAAATGCGAGGCTGGACATTTTTGTCATATTGTGCCTTTATACTTCTCTTATGTGCTTCGTTGGCCAATTGGGCTTCACGACGCATTTCATCAAGATGGATGAGGTTAAGAAGACGTGCTTCTTCTTCTTAGGTGTTAGGTAACAAGTCAATTGCAAGTTTTAACGATGGTATTTCACATTCGATTGGTAAGATAGCTTCTAGACCATACCCCAATTGAAAAGGAGTAAAGCCAGTTGTGTTTCTCATCGAGGTTTGATACACCCACAAGGTGGAATACAGGACCAAATGCCAATTTCTTTTACTAACTCCTATCATTCGTTGAAACATACGTTTAAGAATTTTGTTGATAGCTTCAACTTGTCCATTTGATTGTGGATAATAAGGAGTAGAATATCATGTGAAAATCCTAACTTGGCAGTCAATTGAGCCATCACGTGATTTCGAAAAATGTTTCCCATGATCTGTAACTATATCCTGTGGTATCCCAAACCGTGTGATAACATGATTAAAGAAAAAAAATGCAGTTGTATGTCCTGTGTTGTTGAATGTAGGCATCGCTTCAGCCCATTTGGTAAAATAGTCGACCGCGACAATAATATAACCGTGCCCCCCGGACAAACAAGGGTTACAGGTCATGAAGTCAATACCCCATTTCGAAAATGGTCCCACAGAGACAACAGGATGCATTGGTGCTAGCAGTTTGGGGATTTTACGATCAAAAATCTGGCACGCATGACAACTTCTAACTGTGAGGATGCAGTCTCGAAAAATAGTAGGCCAAAAGTAACCGGCGCGGAGTATCTTCTGCACGGTAGCATAACTAGATAAATTTCCACCACAAGCCCCAGCATGACAATCATTTAACACTTTTTCGGCCTCCTCATGAGTAAGGCACCTCCTTAAAATGGTATCGACACCACGAAAATAAAGTGTATTGTTGACGATCAAATAATCTTTGGCTTGGTATCAAATACGTCGTTGTTCAGAGCGAGAGGTATCAGGTCGAAAAGTTTGAGTTTGGAGATAAATGATGAAATCCCCATACCAAGGATCAGATGATCTGATCAGAAATAGAGACTCATCAGGAATTGATGGTTCTGATGTAGTTGTAGTACTATCAGAGGGAAGGTCACAGAGAAGCTCAGCCAAAACTAAAGACTTCTTTGACTTGGATTTGATGAATTCCAAATCAAACTCCTACAAAATGACAATCCATTTTGAATATTTCCCCCCCAGCAATTGACGTGACAAGATATAAGTCATGGGGTTGAAATCTGAAATGATAGTGGTTTTTGAGAGCAGGATATAATTGCGAAAACTTTGGACAGCTTGAACAGCTGCGAAGGCAATATTTTCTACGTATGAATACTTAACTTCCATATCATTGGGATTATGACTCAAATAATAGATTGGATGTTCAATTCCATTTTATACTTGGACTAATACCATAGCAATGGTCATTTCAGCCACGGCGATATATAGGAAATAATCATTTTGATAATTAGGGGGATACATTAATGATGCTCGGACAAGAGTGTCCTTGACAACATCAAAAGAAGCTTGTGCAACTTGGTCCCAATGGAAGGGAGCCCCTTTTTTCAATAGTCGAGTAAATCCTTTAGCCATTTCGACGTAGTTTGGAATGAACCTTCTTAGGAAGTTAGCATTTCCTTGAATATTATGTATCTAAAGTAAGTTTGACGGTGCAGGAAAATCAAGAATGGCCTGAACCTTCAATCGGTCGATTCAAATTCCTTCTTTTGAGACTACGAATCCAACCAAACGACCAGAACCAACACAAAACACACATTTATGTGGATTGAGGCTTATTTTGTGGTGTTGGCAGTGTAATAAAATGGCTCTCAAGTGCATTGGGTGATCAGTCCAATTTCATGAATGCGTTGGTAAATCATCTAGATACGGTTGAACAATGTGCTTGATGTCATTGAAAGAATAGTCCATTGCTCACTGAAAAGTTTCCCCATCGTTATTTAAACCAAACAATATTTTCCTATAAGAAAATGTGCCCTAGGGATAGATGAATGATGTCTTATGTTGATCCTCTGTGCAGATATTGATTTGATTGTAGCCGGAAAATCCATCCATGAACGAAAAGATTTCACATCCTTCACAATCATCAATAATCTGGTCGATAAAGGGAGTAGGATAGTTGTCTTTTGTACAAGAAAGATTGACATCTCGATAATCGACGCACACTCTAATGGTTCCTTTATTTTTCATGACAGGAATGATATTGGAAACACACTCGGTTAGCGGAACAGGGTATATGAAACCAACACACAAAAAATTTTCAAATTTTTCTTTGATGGCAGCGGCTTTCTTTGGATGAATAGGACAAAGCCATTGACGCACCAGTTTGACATCAGGATACATATTAATAGTGTGTTCAACAATACTTGTATCTATGCTTGGCATTTCCTCGTAGGACCAAGCAAATACATCACGGAATTCACGAAAGAGAGCGATATGATTCGAGTTTTCATGGAGAACAAGATACACCGACATGAATATTTTATACAATGCCAGGTTTGGTCGAAATATTGATAGAAACGGTTTCTTCAATATTTGACAGATTTCGCTCGGAATCGATTGCATTAATGGATAAAGAATTCGAAAAGAAAATTTTGATTGTTGGGTGATACAGTTCACTAAGATAATTTTCTTCATAATCAAGAAGATGGGAACGATGATGATAATCTTCCCATGGTTCTCCTTCTGACATCATGGCTTCCAAAATATTCTCATATGTCAAGAACATTGAGGAAAAAGGATTAGAGGGAGTACCATAATCTAAGTAATGATCAACCCAAACGCTCGGCGACGTTGATTTCGGATTTGCCGCCCAAGCCAGATATATTGATTGCTATGCCAACTCAACAGGGTTGGGCGGCAGAAATTCATCCAACGTATTAATTTCATATTCACTCGCACTCTCCCTTAAGCCAGATAGAGTGGAAGAGATCATGTAGTAGGTCTCTATACTTTCAATTTATGTCAACATCGTAGGCTAAGGTAATGCAAAGGTTCCCATTAAAGTGGAATCATTTAAGAGTCCTACACCAATGTTTTGAAGTTCTATTTGAGGTATGTGAACAAACGGAATGCTTCTAGTTACCTGCAAAGCAGAGGCAAAGAAGGATAACTGATTAATGAATGTAATAGTACCTTTATGTGGAAAGGCAATCATTCTAAATATGTAGAAAATTGCAGTCATTTCATATACCCATGTCCTTCCAAGTAAAATATTATAGTCAAGGGGTCCGTCAACAACCTCAACATCAATATTCATTGTTTTTCCCCCTAGTTCAACATGCAGTTTATTAATAATACCATAAGGTTTGTAAGTACGTCCATCAAATGCCTTCAACATCATTGATGATTGTGATAAGCATGGCGAGCCAAGTGACTTCCAAAAATTTAGAGACATAATGCATGTAGATACTCCCTCATCAATAATAGTACAATGAACAAGGTGATTGAGAACATTTACTTGTATGGAGAATGCCAATTCTGCTGGTAATTGTGACACATAGCCCATATGATTAAAGACGACAATATTAGAATCAGTTGGATCAATTCCACCAATAGCCAACAATAAAGCCTTCTTTTTGGAGGGAAAATTTTGTAATACCTCAAGAGCAGACATAGCTGAAGGGGATTGAGCCAAATATTCAACTATATTATAATTTTTTGCAGCTCTTGTCGATTTGTGAATTAATCCCTTTGGTGGCTTGATTTTCAATTCAGGGATAGCAATAGGCAGTATTGATTCCATAGACGGATTCGTTGTCGAGTTAGTAGGTTTATCAATGTCCTGACTACCATAATATTTATTATGCGTTGACACCAAAATATCTGTTGAAGGTTTTGTGACAGATAATATTAACACTTGGGAACTAGGATTTGGATTCGTAGCAACCATGTTTGTGTCCAGATTTGGAAATGGTTTGTCAACACAGCTGACGCATGGGAATTCTTGATTATTTTTTAGACTTCAGTGCGGTGAGGAAAATCCCTAAAAAAATGTTCCTAATTACAAATTATGCATGGGTAACGAGGTTTTCTAGTTCCGGACGATTAATCAAATGATCTTTCCTGCGGGTTAGAAGTTTTCTTTTTCTTAGATTTCCCCTTTTTCTTACTTATGGGTTGCTTGTCACTTTTGCCTTTGTCAAATGACATAGCATTAATTTCGGAAGTAGGAGAAGGATCAGATGTTGTAGTGTCATGTGTGCTTGCAGTGCCAATCAAGTCGTCTCTGGCATGAGAGTCCTTTAATTGAGGAGGAACAGTAAAATTAGATCTCGGCACGTTAGGAATTTTTTTATAGAGCGTGCCACACTGTAAATCAAATCTAAATATTGGGCATGAGCAATAACTTTCTCTTCTGTGACGACACCACATTTAGCCACATCCTCAGTTATAGATGGTGATAGGGACTTAATGAACCATTCAACAAGGAGCTTATCCAGAACAAATGTCTTAACCATTCTACGACAACGACACCACTCATGAATATGATCAGAGATGTGAGTAGCATTATTCTGTTTGAAATTGGTCAAGAGTTCCGTTCTAGTTTCATATCTGATGGGTAACTAGAAATGAGTCAAAAAGACAGTAGTTAGGGCTGTGAAATTATCAAAAGAAGCTCTAGGTAATTCAATGTACCATTTTGCAGCCAGACATGAGTAGTCGAAAAGAATAATCATTTAGGGAGTTTGATGAACACCATAAATGATAAGTCATAACATGAGTCGACAGATCTTCTCCAAGGTTTTCATTGAACTTAGTAATATCCCAGGGTAATTTATGAGTATCATCGACCACCAAGGAGCATAGTTAATTGGATCATTAGTTAGCCGATTTAAGTTTGGTAACTCTAAAGTTGAAACGAATGGAAACTGTCGATTAAGGTCAGGTTGAGCATATCTAGGGTAAGATGGAATTTCTTGAGCAATGGGCCTTTGAGCACTAGCATAAGGAATTCGCTGCTAGTAACCCAGATAGGGGTTGTTTTGAAAAGAAAATTCTTGAGGATTCTTTTGACCAAAACCTGGATATGATATTTTTTGAAATGAAGTTTTAGGCATTTGCGCCTGTGGCTGCCAAGGGATCTATCCACCAATGTTATAACCCAAATTAGGATAAATTCAATTCGGTTGATAGGTATAACCAGGCTGCAGTTGTGACATCCCATAAAATGGCAAACCAGCTTGTGAATAGATGATTCTGGATACAGGTTGTTGTAAATTAACCAAAGGATTTGGAGTCTGTGGACCCAACATTTGAGGATATTAAGTTGAAGGACCCATTTGATAAGGTTGTACAACATTTTGATTCTGTAACAAGGGTAAAGTTGTATTGACAAGTGGAAATGATGTGGGTGTAATAGGTTGAACTAGTTGATATGAGTGTACAACCATTTGTGTTTGGATAGGCAGAGTGGGTTTCCATTGACAAACATTCATTTTGACATTAGGTTGAAAAAAAAGTGACGGAGTACTGTCATATTGGGTGACCAAAGGTTGCCCCCCAGCATGAGGAGGTTAATAAGACGGAAAATATTGCTCTCCAAATGTTGGGAGTCCAGTTGATATCGTACTTGAATGAATAGACCCATAAGGACTGGCTTGATATTGCCCTTAAGATGTGTATAATGAATCAAGTCGTTCAGTACTTACTATAGGATTACCAGTTAAAATATCTAATGATGACATTGGTAAAGTCCATGGATTTGAAGATGCACCAGAGAAAATGCCAGATAATGATTTGTAACATGATGGGACCAAAGGGCCACCATGAAAATATGACTCTCGTGAAGTAGTACACATCGACGAGGTAGCGAGGGTAGGAGTTGACGTAATTCGAACAGATGGCCCGACCGAAGATGTTAGTTCAGGCATGGTTACTTGACCAAATGTATACCCTTTTGAATCGATGGGAGTTTGAAAAGGAACAAGATCAACAAAATAAAATGGTTTTGATTGAGGAAAAGACTCGTACAGGTAAAGGTCCTCCCCAAAATGGGTTGGAGTTAAAGGTGTCTCGTCTTGTGGGATTTCTTCAATCGCAATTAAACCAGGGGGAAGTATTTCACCATTAGGCCCAAAGTATATTTCAGGTGGTTGACTGTGTGTGATATGGGAGATTAAATAACCAAAAAAAATTGTGGCATGACCAAGGTAGGAACAACTTCCAGTTGTACGACTTAAGGATTCAGATGTTCTAGAAAAGAAGAGACAGGATCTGGATCAATTTCTGGTTGAACAACGTCGGGTCCAAGAGGTATGGTCTCATTGATTCGATGGATCGTGACCACGGGTAGCTGTGAATACTTCGTTTTGACACAGTAGACGAACCGAGATGTGTAGAAACAACTTGAGCTTGCTCTGGTTTATGGGAAAATGATCTTTCACTAGAGGTACAAATTGTACTTGATTCGACAGATCGTGATCGCCTTCGCCTACCAGAAGTAACTTATGGTGGTAAAGGTGGTTTTAACGCTAGTATACATGAATGACGGGGGAAAGGATTTTGTTCTTCCATGATTACTGATTTATTTCAACCAAAAACAAATAAACAAAATAAAAGGGTAATGCTAGGCAAAATGGTTTACCAAGAAACTGTGAACTGCAGAATACCTCCTAGTGAACTAAGAAGTACGGGCAGGCAATCTCCCTAAATGTTGTGTTTGGTGTATCACAATTTACAAGGTGGCTGACTCGGTTCACTATGGATGGATAGCACCTAAAATTTGTCCTCCCAAATATACCCAAAGGTACGTGGAGGCCCAAGTCCGTATTAGCGTTGTCCGATGCGAAACCGCACAGTGAGAGCACCCCTTTATACTTATCATACTGTAACACTGCCCGATATACCTGAAAGTACGTGGACAAGCTACGATATACTTACGTACGTGGAGTGAGGTATCACACTCGGAATGTATCGCAGAAAAGTTAACGACAGCTGCTATGTTTTACGACGTCAGAACACGTCTCTAGCCTAGACCTTCTAAATGTTATCGTTATGGTTCCAATTCTTTGTTAGGTAAATTGAGATTAATTTTATGTTGATCTTGCTTAACAATTTTCCTTTCAAAGGTTCACCGCAATGATGTATTGGAAAATTCCTAAAATGCAACTAAGAATGATAAGAAATATTTCACTTTTAGTTTTTCAATGAAAATACTAGCTACTAGAGGGAAAGAGCAATCAATTTGTGAGAAAATAAACCAAAGAACACAAAATAAATGCAGATTTCCTAGTTGTTCCTTTTGCAAAACACACAAACCACTACATGCAAATGCATATTTTCCTTTTCAGTTCCTTTAATGTTATGAATGAAGAAAATAATCTAAGTGCACTAAATCAACAAAAACAAATGCCTTTTACTTTTGAGAAATGAGGAATACAAACAAAAATTTCTCTTTTGAAGGAAAAATGAGGAATGAAACAATAATTTATCCTATCAGGAAATGAAGAATTTACGACAATTTCCTTTTTCAAAATCAAATGGATCTAATGTGACAATAAAAATACTTTGAAATTAACTTGCCAATGATAAAGAAAAATACTTTAAACAAACATTGAACAAATTTTCTTTCAAAGGAGGAAGAGTTAGATGAATTCACTGGTCAATATGAGGCTCGAGCTTTTCAAAACACAACAGCAAACAAACTGGAACAAACTGCAAAGACAAATTCAAGGGAATTTGGATGGTTTCGGGAGGCAACGCAGTCTCTAAAGAGAGACTGTGCTTTTCAACGCAGGCCTAAAAGGGAGACAGTGTTATGCAAAGCACTGTGTCCTGTCCAAGAGTGCGTTGTGTGTAGTATACAAATAAAAACACAGCTGTTTAAGACACTTCTTTTGCAAATTTGGATCTTAAAAAGCCTAATCTTTGTGAGTAACAACTACTAGGTGAATAAAAAGATAAAATAAGAGGCTAAAACACCTAGGATAAAGAGTAATCTCCCCAACGGAGTCGCCAATTTGTTAGTGTGGAATTATGAATTACGAATAAATCATTCTTCCCTAGACAGGTGCTAATCTAGAACAACATATTTAAGACTTTACAACTATCTTTCCTAACTATAAACATACACACAGAATGAAACAAGGAACCTACTTGGGATCCAAGCGCTTCCAAAGTCTCCTTCTGTCGCTTTTGATATAGCTTCAAATTCCAGCCGGTTGCGCAAAATATTTCCTGCAAGAATGAACACTAAACAGCAAGAGATAGTAATAATACATATGTCTATTCAAGTTATTTAGCTATACCAATAAAGCATAAACCATATACATCAACTAAGAAATCATGATATTGAAAATCAAAGCTTATACAGATGTATATAGGGAAAAATAAGCAGTAATATTTTATTGATGATAGAAGGGAAGGTTACAACCCAATGATTGATTAAGTGTCACCATCTCCAGTAGCATCCCATCCTCATCACAATGCAGATATATCTAGTAATCTGTCACTCAAATCAATCTCCTCAATGAAAATTCCACTAGCATTTCTCTACACAAATTCTTCCTCCTCAAACACTAAGATCTGTGCTCAATTTATAGAGGAGCTGAGGTAGTTTTACAATCAATGACTTTCCAATAATAGGCAAGACATGTTCCCAATCTTGTAGATGTCAAATGGACACATGGATTCGAATTTTGACACATGTGAAATCTTCTCGAAGGCACTGGCCAAGTGGATATTCTGGAGCAATTAGAATTTTGCTCCCAATGTGACCAATGCACCCATGGATGTTGAGAAGTGCTTTGCAGAGTGGCCTTGCATAGGGCTACCTGCATATGCAACGCACTTAGTCCCTTTAGAGGCATTTTTGGTGAGCTCTCATATGATATATTATAAACTTCAAACTTTGGAAAGCTTTGCAGATGAAAGTATTTGATTGATTTGTCTTGTTCTTTGTCTTAGGGCATGTAGCAACTGAAATGTTAGGGGATAATAGACCCTATAAATTGGTCCTAGAGATGATGCCCAGTTAACCAAGTCATTCAGAATGATGCCCAAATTGACCTATAACACTTAGAGTATTCTTAGAGCACTCTTGGAGAGTGAGGCATACTTGGAGATTTTGATCACGAAAGCAAATGGAAAACAGGAAAGCGGAAGAGGAAATTGGGATCAACAGCTACAGTGGGATTGATTGCATGTGCTGAGTTGCATTTATGTTTTCTTCACTAGTTTTGGCATGCATCTGTATGCATGTAGATTTTCATAACCTTTCCATTTCCTGGACAACCATGGTATTGTGGGTTTGTTTCCATTGATTGTTTTCTGGGTGGTTCTCATGATTCCTTTAACTATCGGGTTGAGTTATTAGTTCCTGGAAGCCTTGGTTGGACAAACGCTCTGGATCCTGACAAAAAATTGTGGGTTGAGTTACTAGTCCTAGAAGCCTTGGTTGGATAAACGATTTGGAAGCCCTAGGTGGGTTGAGTTACTAAACCTGGAAGCCCTGGTTGGACAAACGCTCTAGAAGCCCTGTAACAGTTGGGGTTGAGTTACTAGTCCTGGAAGCCCTGGTTGAAAAAAACACTATGGAGCCCTAGAGCAGCTTGGATAGGGACCAATCAGTGGTTGTTGTGATGTCCAACCATGAGTTGTAATCATTGGTTGAGGGTTGAGGTGGTTTTTCCTTTGGAAGCCCTGGATTGATTATGATTGATGTGTTTGATTAAGTCCCACATTCATGCTTGGAATATGGCATGGGAGTGACTGGATGAAGTGAGATTTGGCTCAACCAAGTTTGTGGTCGAGTGGAACGTGAAAGTCCCATTCCAAGTTGGTTTTTACACTCATTAAGTAAAGGTTCATTGCCTTGGTATTTGATGTGTATATGCAGTGGTATATATATATATATTCTATTGTTGATGCATCCATGGTATTTCTGTTGGTATTATGTTGGTTATAAGCATGTATTGTGACAGTGATGAGGTATGGCTCTCTCCATGTTTTGACTTGTAAATGAATTCACAATGTATCTATGGTAAAATTGATTATATGATAGCTTATGATGTAGGGGAGCAATGCTTCTTATCCATTCTCAGAAAATAATTTTTGTGACATGTTTGACGAAATTCCTGTAATGACTGTGATGGGTCGAAGGAGTTCTAGTTGATGTGATTGCTTCCATATGGTTGTTTTAATGTTATTTACCCTCTCTTGAAGTTACAGGAAGCTCTAGGCAGTGACTTGGGCTCAGGGGCTGAAAAATGTGGCACGGATCTCGAAGTTACAGGTGGAAAAATCATTTTTTAGGCCTTAGTCGCTACCTTGACATGGCTATCCCATGACTATAGGGTCTGTATCTGCTACCTTTTCCTTACAAGACCACGATTCAGCCTCAAAGTGGCTAAAAATTAGTTCCCCCTCAGGGAACATGGCCCTAAAAGGTTAGGTTACCTCCTGGGGATATCAGTGATGCAATGTAAGGTGTGTTTTTGGTGTTTCTATCAGTTCCACTTCCACTAGGGAGCTTTGGCCTTTTTAGTCCTCCTTCCTCGAATTGATCTTGGATTAGTTTCTCAGATTTATTAAATTTAAATCTGCTTAGCTCTCTGTCAGCTTGTGCAAATGTTGTTTGTCTCTTCACTGTGTCAGGTTTAGTGTGTTTGTGAGACTCACTTTTTTTTTTCTTTGTTTTAGTGACCAACGCCCTTTTTGTCCTCGCAGTAGCACTGGCAGTGCTATTCTATATAGTACAGTCACGTTGATCGGCCTTTTAGCACCCTTCTACTCAGCAGAGAAGCGCTTATCTCAACCTTGGGAAAATTTGAGTTTCCCCTTTAATTATCCAGTGTGTTGGCCCTTGAAGGACTCTGTGAGAACTCAGTGATCTCCTTGTTGGGTGTTTGACTTACCTATCTTCTCTGAGCGAGTTTCTTTCGTCTCTTTGAGTTGTTGTAATATTAGGAACTTTTTTCCATTTCAAACACTTTTTTGTCACATTTTTCTTGTCTTGTTTTGAAGAGAGTCGGTGTGTGCTTAGGTCATCTCTGCATTTCTGACTGTTTCCCTTTGATTCAGTGTAAAGCACAAGATAACAGTTTGTTTGACGCATGAGTCTAGAAAATTGTGTTTCATCTAAATTCAAAAGAAATTGGAAGTGATTTTCTTTTTCGTTTTTTATTTAAATTATCATTGTTTTAAGAAGGGTGGAAAGCATTTCATTCATGTAGTCTTCAAAGAAATTTTTGTTTGGTTCAGTTGAAAGAAAAGTAAAGGGATTTTGCATTTCTTCCTTCATTCATTTGTTTTGATTTCATTTTAAAGTGAAAAACAAAAAATATTTCAAGCATCTTAGTGAAAGGAAAGACATTTTTGTTTTCAATAAGTTGCATTTGTTGGGAAAGTGAATTCGATTTAAAAAGCATTGCATTTTCGTAAATTTGTACTAGTTTGAGGAAATTATCATTGTTGCATTGAGTGCATTATTGTTTGTCTCTCTTCCATAAGTATTTTACATTTCATCGAAATTGAAAGCTTCTTTATTGAATTTAGTCTACATCATAATGATTTAGGTGACATTCGTTTTGAGCCTTGAAACTCAAACTTTAATTAAGATCAACTTAAAATGAACCCAATTTACCTTAAGGAGCATTGGAATTAACAACAATATTTAGTGGTCTAGGCTAGAGACATGTTCCGGCATCGTTAAGCGTCAAAGTTGTCGCTAACGGTCTGCATTACAATCCAAGGGTGATATCCCGTCCCACGTACGGAAGTATATTGATGTATGATAAGTATATTTGGGACGCTCTCATTGAACGATTACGCATTAGACAACACTACTATGGACTAGACTCCCACGTACCGTCGAGTATATTTGAGGAGACACCACTAGGTTGCAAGCCTGCCATAGGCAATCGATTCGGTCGCCTTGTAGACATGATACACTAAACACATCATTCGGGCAGACTGGTTGTCGTACATTAAGTCCTTATTCATTTCTCTTTCATTTGATCAACAAGGTGTATGTTGCAGTTCACATATACTTGGTAAACCTTTATGCTTAGCACATCCTGTTTTTTTTAATTTATTTTTGTTAATTATAAAAATAATTGTCCACAAAAACATCTCACTCGTGTAGTTCTCCAACTTTTATTGCTTGGTAATTTGTGATTTTATTCACCTATTTCCTTTTTTATCTTCTTCTTGAAGGTCATCATGGATGAATAGTTGAATTTTCCCACTCCCTCCTCTGACGAATCTCAGTAACCCCTCGAAGTGCAAGGTGAAGAGCTTGGAATTGTCATCAGTGTTCAGCCCATATCATCTTGAGCTCTTCCTGACGATTCTCCTTGGACCACATCGGAATAATCTGAGCCAGGAAGCCTCGAACCGACTGCACAATTCTCGATCTTTCCTTTGAATCCGCTCTTTGATCCGATTTTAGTGTCTCCTGAGCAACCTTACAACGCTTTCGATCAGCCCAAAATTCCTTTTGAGCTTCTCCGACAGCATCTCGCTCTATCGTCTGTCGGTTGGTTCCTGACGAAATGGCATCAAATGATGATGACGTTCTGTTTGTCAGTGTGTAATGTCCCCTAATAATAATAAAATTAAAAATAATAAATAATATAATATAATATAATTAAACAAATAGTAAATAAATAATAATTCAATAACAATAAATACAGAATAAATAATAAAGAGAATAATAAAAATAATAAACTGGAGTTCTAAATAGTAAATAAATAAGTGAAGTTAACAAAAGTAAAAAGGAATACATTAAGAAAGAGTTAAACTAAGAAAATAAAGTTTTATGGATTGGATAGGAATTATTATAAATTTATATATTAAACCGAAAGTGTTAGTTTTTATATATTATATAAAAGTGGTTAAGTTTAAATTTAGTTTATTTAATAATTATTTTTTTGAAATAAGAATTTAGGAATAATAAATTAGTTTATATTAATAAATATTATATACTGTTATATATATTGATTAATAAAATGGTTGATACACCATTTAAATATTAATTATTTTACATGATATTATAAGTGAGTTAATTAAATATATAATCGTTAGAGAGAATTTCATAAAATATTTTTGGAATATTTTATATAATTGATAGTTTACAAATTATATCTAAAATAAATTGTGAACTTGTGAACTTTAGGAATTTCATAGTTGATTTATAATCATTGAGTGACATTTTGAATATAGTTTTTGGAATGTATGTAGTTATTGATAGAATCTAATAAGAAGTTGGAATGTATACTAAAGATAAAAGAACAACATTCCATTTTCTTTGAGGAAAAGTAAATTAGATAATTATAGAAACCAATTGAAGTGTATATAGTTGCAATTGCAATTAAATTTAAAATACATTGTGAAGCATTAACAATGTTTAACTTTCATGATTACTGATTGTCTTATTATATGGCCGAAATGCATTATTTTGTGTAAGTGTCAAATTTTGTATAAATGTAACGTTGAAAGTGATGTGGAATTCAACTTGGTTCATTACAGGGGAGATCGTGGCTCCTAAGAGTCGAAGACAAACCCAAGTCACCCCTAAGGTGGAAACCCCACCTCCTGCCATTACAGAAATTGGAACCCCAGTTGAGCAAGCTATATTACATTCCCTTGGGCAAATGACAAGCATCTTTAAGGATTGGGTCACGAGCCAAGGTCAAGGTCAAAGAGATGATCCAGGTCAAGGAAGGGAGTTGGAATTAAAAAGAGGCAAGACTTAAATTCTTAGTTCAATGTCAAAGCTAGACAAAAAAACCTCGATATTATGAAAGAATCTCAAAAATCCAAATTACCAAAGTTCACAGGTCAAGATGGCGGTTCAAAGGCAGAAGTATGGGTAATCGGTGTCAATAGAGCACTTAGCTTTAAGGAATATACTTCAAGGGAAAAGGCTTAAATATCAATGAGTCTACTAAAAGGAGAAGCCTTATTATGGTGGGTAAATGAAGAAATGAAGATGCAAGTTACTTGGGAAGTGTTTGAGGAAGCCTTCAGAACCAGGTATCTATGAGACGACTACAAACACCAACAAATGGGGGCTTTCCCTGCAGTGCGACGAAATGGTAGATCTATCAAATACTATGAAGCTAAAATCTATAGGTTGGTCCATCATGTGGACTATATGTAGATGAAAAATGTCAAGTTTAAAGATTCTTGCATGGGCTCGATCCTTTGTTTTGAGCAGAAGTCGCAATGTGGAAACCCACCACTATGGCAGCAACCACTAGTTTAGCCAAACAAGTCCTAAGGACGATAAATATGAAAAAGAAAATGGTGGTTGATGGAAATACATAGAAGGAACACCCCATGGTGAGGGTAAATAGATCAAGGGGCACCCTATGGATTCCAAGAAAGACGGAACAATGTTACCCGGATTGCTAGTGTAACTTTTGGGTTGCCTCCAAGAGGATGTAGGGGTCAGCCCAACTTGAGAAGAACTAATGGAAAAGGTAGAGGATTTGGTGGCCAAGGATTGGAACCAAATGAGAATCGAAGGCAAGCAGAATGTTGGGAATGTGGAGGTCCACATTATAGAAGGGATTGTCCCAAGTATCAAGCAAGGATCAAACAACAGGGACATAAAGCAAGATGAGGAAGACCACAGAACCCACATCGAACTCATGTCACCATTAACCATCTCCAGGCTGAGCACCAAGCCATAGTTGTGGAGTAAGCAAGTATGATAAACAACGTTCCTCTATCTGTGTTAATTGACCCAAGTGCCACTGATAGTTTTATTTCTCCTTCAGCATTGCTTAGATGTGGATTGATAGTTGATGAGCAAAGTAACTTTAGAATGGTAGAAATTCCATCAGGCTCTCAGCAATCAGTAGGATCACTGGTAAGGGATTGCATTGTTAACATTGGGGGATGTGACACTAAGATAAACTTGTATAGCACGACTCTGGGAACTTATGACCTAATTGGAGGAATGGATTGGCTTGAATCTCATCAAGCTATAGTGGATTGCTATAAAAAGAAAATTCTCTTCAAAAATGACCACGGAGAATCCACAGTAATCGAGGGAATTAAACATGATGTTACGTTGTGCATCATATCATCCAATAAGGTTAATAATTTTATGAGGAAAGGATGTAATATTTATGCAGTAGAAATTGTTAGTGTCGACGGGAAGTCCTCTGATAAGTTTCAACCACTAATTTCTGAATTTGCAAATGTATTTCCTCCAGAGCTACCAGGCTTGCCTCCTATTCGAGAAATTGATTTTCCATTTCCTTGAAACTGGGAACAGAACCCATATCTAAAACACCTTATTGAATGAATATTCCAGAGCTTAATGAGTTGAGTATATATCTTAAAGAACTGATTGATCGGGGATTCATCCGACCTAGTGTATCACCTTGGGGTGCGCCAGTGATCTTTGTGAAGAAAAAACATGGAACTCTTAGGTTAGGTATTGATTACTGAGATATAAATAAGGCCACCATTCAAAATTGATACCCCATGCCTTGCATAGATGACCTCTTTGACCAACTAAAAGGAGCTTCAATATTTTCCAAGATAGACTTACGGTCAGGTTACCATCAACTAAGAATCAAAGAGGAGGACATACTTAATACAACATTCAGAACATGATATGGGCACTATGAGTTTATCATTGTACCATTTGGTTTGACTAATGCCCCGACAGCCTTCATGAACTTGATGAATAGTGTTTTCCGCAGATATATGGACCATTTTGTTCAAGTGTTCTTCGATGACATCCTCATTTATTTTCGCAATGAGAAGGAGCATCAAGAGAATTTGAAATTGGTGCTTCAATGTCTTTGAGAACATAATTTATATGGAAAACTTAATAAGTGTTCTTTCTTTGAGAAGGAAATTCAATAACTAGGCCATTGTAATGTTCCAAATTTTGCAATAAATTATTTGGAACATTAATTTTGCTTTTATGTTAATAAAAGTGAATAAATGGTGAAGGAACCCATGTAGCAATTTAATAAACACTCCTAAGGTGCAAAAAGTCACTTAAGTGGATTAAGATAGTAGCCCCAAGTGTGAAAAGGGCCAAAGGCAAGTGAGCTAGACCATGGTTGACTAATGTCAACAACGTACCCTAAGAGGGGAAGCTTGCACAAGAATATTGAGTAGTTGGAGTGGAGGGAAAATTGAAATGAGAGAAACCCTAATGTGAGTGGGGTCCATGCATGCTTTGCATAAAAGATGAAGGAGAGCCATTTTGGAGATCATTCTTAGAGATTCTTGGAGATAGAATTCAAAGTTGAAGCTTTCTTCAACTTTGTGCTGCTTAGCACAAGAGGGATTCCTGTTTAGGAATGCCCTTCTCTTCCATGTAAGGCCATGGAGAGATTGTTCTTCATCTTCCTCACATATTGGCTTGAGGCCAAAGCAGTCATTTGCAGCTACTACGTTATTCTTGCAGCAAGAGAACGCTAGAGTTGTTGGTGTTGCGGTGAGGGACCTTCATCACCACTTCCGGAGCAGGTTTGTAGAGGGGAAGCTAAATCCTTCTGTTGATAATGTCAACCTCCCATTAAGTTTTTAGCGAGAAATACCGCTTAAAACCTTTTAGAATCCCTTGGTTTGCCCTGAGAAATCCTTTTTCTGCTTATCGTGCCATTCTCTACCCGCAAAATCATATTTTAAAAGGCTGAAAATTCATATTCAAAAATATTCAAGGCTTAGCTCCTTCGGCCCTAGCCCCTCTGTCATCTCTCCACATAGCCCAGGCGCTAGACCACGCACCAAACCAACAGGCGCTTATCAAATATATATCGGGCACATTCTGAGCCGTCGATCTGTATAGATCGGATGGTGATTGTTCATCTACATCGTGCCCATAGCCCATCTGCCTACCTTCCGATCAAATCATAAATCAACGATCTGTATCTCACCTACCCCCGGTGGTCCCCTCTGTGCACTACTCGAAAACCAGGTGGTATGTATCGCACCGCCTTTCGATGAAGGGTAGTAATTCCCGTTGGGCCAGCGATTCCACTCATTGCCAGACGCGTGTCCCCGCATACGGCTCCAAAACTGCTCTCCATCGTGCATTATTGTTCGGTCAAAGTCATGGAGCGATATTCATCACAGTCGTCCGATCTAAGGGTCTTCATCTAACGATCGTCATGATCTGAAGCTGCATGAGGTTTAACCATAAGCAAATCACATCCCTGGCCCACTGTCCATCGCCTCCGATGCTCTTTCAACTGTCGATCTCCTCCTGAGATTGGACGGTCAAGATCTGATCACATGTTCGTCATTGACCTCATACCACCACGTCATCCTTTCCACATAATCTATCGTACGTCCACCCTTCAATGTTCCACGTGTTCGTCGTATTTTCCTCCACCCTTTATATGTTTTGTTCATGAGTCAAATTCTAATGTTTACGTTGAAAACTATCACCAGTCTACCCACTATAATTTCACCTTTCCGCCAGTCTACACGACTGTTTCCATTAACCCCGCTACATCCCCCATCCTCATAGATTGGATTTCTTAACATGTTCTCAGGTTTTGCAGGTTTACTGCGATGGAGAATTATCATAATTTGCATCACCCATTACAAAAGCCGAGAACGCATCAAAGGACCAGTTTTCAGAGGTGAAATTTATGAAGAAAGTCCTGGGTAGCTGCTGCGACATGACATCTATTAAAGAAACAGGGTTATACTTTGGCAAGCTTCTCAGTGTCATTCAAGAGGCAGATATCATAGATGGAGGCATAAATGTTGCGGTAAAGAGTATCAGTGGAAGATCAAGGTATTCAGTGTTCGTTATTGAAGATTTTAAATCATAATTCAGGGTTTAGAAGGCAGAGGGTACAATGCACAAAAAACAACACCCTCCAGGTTTCATTTTAGCAGAATTTACCTTCAGGAAAGGACATAATGTTAATATGGTTATCCCTATATCGTGTTCCTGAAGAGATTTTCACCCAGTGCATTTATTTCAGTTAGCAGGCCACAGAGTACATCCAGCACTACAGCGCCGTCAAGCAGTATGGGCAGGCACTTTTTCACCATTTTGTTTTAATGATACAATTAAATGTTCATCACCTACTTCATTGATTAAGTTTTCTTTTTCTCTATAAAACCCCCGAAGAACAGATTATTGAGGGTTCCAGATTTTATCAGAAAATTATGCAGTGAAAGGTTTTTTGTATACATTTTGTAAAGCTCTTGTATGAAGGCTCAGAGCCCATAGGGTCTCAGTGAGGAGGAGTTCTATCTATTAAAGAGGATTCTGGTCTTTGGTATTTCACAGTATGTAACCTTTTCTCTTATGTGTAGTTTAATATATCATTTCATTTCATCCATCCTTCCTGTATCATGTTTTGGAATGCGAGTGGCTCACTGATTTTTGGTATGGATTCATCCTAGTTGATGCCCATGCTCGGATCAATCAAGCGCTTTAAATATGGCTCATGCATGATATTTTGTTCCATTATTCAGCTAAACCGTATTTCTGCTATATTAGTTTCTTTGGGAGGGTGCTTTTAAAATGCTATTATCATGTATGGATTCTTAGATTAGTAAGCCCATTCATGGTGGTATTGTATATCTGGGTATCAGCACAATGTTAACTAATATCTCCTCTACATTTCTTTCATTACATACACCTTCTGATAATCGATATCTGTGACATATTACTTGAACTGTCCCGCTTTGAAGTAAACTGTCTCTGAATTGTCTGTTGCTTTTGTATTAGAGTTCTACATCTTGCCTCTACAGTATCTCTTTTCCTGTGTTAGTTTTTGAGGGTCTTGGTCCCATTCTATTTTATTTCCCTATTTACAGGAGATAGCATGTGAGTTGAAGTTGACAACTTCATACATTATATCATACGCTCCTTGCTATGCTAAGATGTCCTAAGCACTGGTCTATTACAACTCTAGGCTGTCTCTAGGAGCGACAACATCTTTCTGGTGCCGTTGCCGTGGATAAAAGTTAAGAAAATCAGAATCCCTCGGCCTCGACAAATCATATTCACTCTCTAAGTAGGTGAGCTCAGAGAGTTGAGAGTTGTAGATCCCTCACCTTGGCGACTCCACATCTGTTTATTTGATAAATCTATTTGCAGTCCTGGCTCCTCGAAAGCCACACCTGAGGTCAGATACGTCTAAGCCAAAGACACCTTTAGTGTATGACCCTGAAAAGATCATACATAGAAGAAATTAGAGGGAAATAAAATCAGCCCATTCTGAGATTCCCGAATTCTCCCAAGAAGACTTTCCGTCCTCCTCCTCTCAAGATTCTCAATTGCAGATTCCCAACCCTACTGTCGGAGATATCGATTACTATTCAGACAGTCCACCCCGAGGAGGTGTCCAATTTAAAGTTAGTCTTCATCCTACTCCTGAGGTCGAAGAGGTCAAGGAAGTCACTGAAATATCTGCTGTTAACAGACCTTTGTTCCCCTCAACCCCTCAAGCTGCAGTTGAGTATATTCCTATCATTATTCATACTCCACTTCCACCTCCTCCTCCTCCCCTTACTCATCAAAATATTTCACTACCTCCACCTCCTCCAATGGCCAATGTTCCGGCCTTCTTGATGAATAAATATGCTCCCCTGGCATTACCCCAAGTGTTGAATGATATGCCCCAAGATTATCTGAAGATCTTTCCCAAATTCAATGGAGAAAATGAGATTGATGCTCAAAAACATCTTGAGACTTTCTGCTCTTTTGCAAAGAACTTTAATGTTGAACACTTAGATGTGGTCTTAAGGCTTTTTGTCCAATCTCTTGATGGTGAAGCTCAGAAATGGTTTAAGACTTTAGCAGGTCGTTCTATTACCACTTGGGATAATATGGAAGATACTTTTCTTAGGAAATGGGGGGAGAAGAAAGATCATGGACAATGTCTTATTGAGTTTAATACACTCAAGAAAATACATAATGAAGGGGTATCAGAATTTATCAAGAGATTTAATAAATTATATCTGAGTCTCCCTGCTGATATGAAACCCCATCAAACTGCTACTAAAGTTGTTTTCGTAGCAGCCTTTGATTCAGAATTTGGTTTCTCTCTCAGAGAAAGAAAGCCTGCTACTCTGGATGATGCTCAGTCAGATGCACTAGAAATTGAGGCAAATTTTGCCTCCACTGGAAAATCAAGGCAAAAACTGAACAAGACACCAGAAGAAGGGGCAAAGAGGAGGTATCTACCTCCTACCAAGACAAAGACTCAACTAATGACCGAATTGAAGAAATGAGCAAAATGATTAAGAACCTTTCTGGTAAACTGGTCAAGCTAGAGTTGGTGGCCAAGAATTAAGCCCCCAAGAACTTCCACAATGCTCAAAACAGAGGTTGCAATCCTCCGTACATGAAACCACCCCTGCAAATATTGCCAAGGGAAACAAAAGAACAACAAGATCAAGTACCACACCCATTGTACTTAGAAGGTCCAGTAGATGATTCTGTTGAAGACGCTGCCTATGGACTGGAGGATGCAAATCTTGCTTTCTCAGATAGAGAAGAAGAGGAATGCTCATTGCAAGAAGAAGAAAAGACCAGAGACACAGAAGAAGCAGAGTTTGATCATTATTGTAAACAATTTGATGATTTCATGCAAGCACATTTCAATAGAAGATATGATCTCAAATCCTCTAGGAAGAGGACTCGTACTCAAGAGCAAGAAGTAGAGTTACCCTAGGAGGAAGCACCTGCTCACGAGGAGTCAACAATGTATAAAGCCACAGACAAAGGTAAGGGACCTCTAAACAAACCTTTGCAATTTAATGATCAAATTCCTTCCTCTTCAAAAGCAGTCATTCCCCCTAATGTCAAGTATGTGTCTAAAGAAGTCGAGCCCCCAGCTGAAAATAAAGAGTCAAAAGAGGTTGTGATAGAAAAGACCCCTCCTGCTTTCAGTCTACAAAAGGAACTTGAAAAGGTCAAAATCCCAGTGCCCTTGACTGAACTATTGAAGCGACCAGTATACCAAGCTCAAGTCACCTCATTTATGTTACCTCCAGAAGCACCAATCATCCCAGATAGTGTCAACCTTCAAGAAGAAAGACCCATGGTTGTCTTTGGTCCACATGTTGAGGAATTATATTCTGCTACTCCTCCCTTTATTGTGTCTATAGTGATTCATGGCCTGCTATTACATAATTGTCTATTAGATTCTGGAGCATCCCATAATCTTATACCTCTGCCAGTCATGGAACAACTAGGATTACAAATCACCCGTCCATACAAGGACCTCTATTCATTTGACTCCAAAAGAGTTAAATGCTTGGGGATGATCAAGGATTTGGTGGTCAATTTGGCTCAAATCTCAGCAAAAAGTGTGGTAATGGACATCGTGGTGGCTGATATCCCAGCTCGTTTTGGTATGTTGCTGTCAAGGTCTTGGGGAACAAAAATTGGTGTATCACTCAAGATGGATTTAACATATGCCACTATCCCAGTTTTTGGTGGCCAGGAGAGGAGGTTGTACAAGGAGACTAGATTTGTCAAGACGGTGACCAAGGCAGATAACTTTGTTAATTCACCAGTCTATAGTAAGGAAGGATATTTTTCATGCTTGATGATGGAAGAAGATCAAGATTATGCTCATGAGCCATCCTTCTATCAGATCAAGACTGAGCAGTCCTTAGAGAGCCATGAAGTAGGAATCTGGACACTCCATTTTGATGGAGCAAATTCAAGAGAAGGTAATGGGGCTAGAATATTATTGATTTCTCCTACAGGAAGGTGGGTTCCATTTTCCTTCAAGATAGAATATGAAGCTACTAATAATGTGGTTGAATATGAATAACTTCTGTTAGGATTGCAAACAGCCAAGAATATGAACATACAAAGCCTAAAAGTTATGGGAGATTCAGAACTGGTGGTTAGACAAGTCAGGAATCAGTGTCAGACCAAGCATCCTAGGCTAAGGGCTTATAGGAATGAAGTTTGGGACATGGTAGACAATTTCTTCTTGGCATTCAATATCCAGTTCATGCCCCGAGAACAGAATAGGATGGTTGATTCCCTTGCTGTAGCTGCTAGTACGTTCCGTCCACCTCAAAATCCTCTCTTGAGGTATGAAATTGAGGTATGTTATCGACCATCAATCCCAGATAACATCAAACACTGGCAGGTGTTTGAGGATGAAGAACAGATGAAGAGATTCCTGGAAACGGTAGGAGAATTCTCCAATATGGAGATTGATGATGATGAAGGGGTTGAGTCTGAAGATACTTCAGAAGGAAATTAGGAGGAGAAAGTGGCAGGTAATAAGGTGTTGCAGTTAAGGGGAAACATAATACCCAGAGGGCTGGTGCCTCTAGAAATATTTTTTGACAAAAATGGTGTCCCACTGCGGCCAGGCAAAGTGGTAGAAGAGAATCAGGTAGAAGACCTGAATTTGGGTACTAAGGCTGACCCCAAAATTGTAAGACTGTCCAAGAAGGTCCCTGGAGAATATAAAAAGCTATATCAGAAATTGTTTTAGTCTTACAAAGATGTGTTTGCATGGTCCCATTAGGATTTGAAAACTTTTGATATCAGTATTATGTAGCACAAGATTCCATTAAAGACAGATGCAAAGCCCCATAAGCAAAAGCTCATACAAATCAATCCCCTGCTGCTTCCTTCTATTGAGAAGGAAATTACGAAGTTGTTAAAGGCCAAAATAATTGTACCATTGAGGTATTCTGAATGGGTGGCAAACCTTGTCCCTGTACGAAAGAAGAATGGAGAAATAAGGCTGTGTGTGGATTTTAGAAATTTAAACAGAGCATCCTTAAAGGATAATTATCCACTACCTAAGATGGATTACATCCTGCAGAAAGTGGTTGGAGCTTTTAGGATGTCAATGATGGATGGATTCTCTGGTTATAACCAGGTGGCTGTACTTCCAGAGGATCAAAAGAAGACTGCTTTCACCACACCATGGGGTACATTTATGTATGCCAGGATGCCTTTTGGATTGATTAATGCAGGGGCCACTTTTCAGAGGGCGATGGATATTGCTTTTGTTGGGGAGCAAGATAAATTCCTGGTGGTCTACCTCGATGATATCACTGTATTCTCCAAAAATGATGCTGAGCACATTGAACATCTGCGGAGAACTTTTGAGAAATGCAGAAGGTATGGTCTCTCCCTTAATCCTCAAAAGTCTTTATTTGCATTAGAAGAGGGAAAGCTTTTGGGCCATATCGTGACTAAGGATGGGGTGAAGATAGATCCCAAGAGGGTAGAGGTTATAAATGGTATTGCTTTTCCCAGAAATAAGAAAGAGGTACAAGTATTCCTAGGGCGCATTAATTTCTTGAGAAGGTTTATCCCTAACTATGCTGAGATAGTTAGGCATATAACAGATATGCTGAAGAAGAATAATGAGGTAAAGTGGTCACAAGAATCACGGGAGGCATTTACCAGGATAAAGAATGCTTTTGCAGAAGCCCCTGTGCTAGCTGGACCAGATTATGATAAACCTTTCATGATTTTTTCTTTTGCATCACCTCATACAATAGCAGGAGTTTTATTGCAGAAAAATGAGGAAGGGTATGAGCAGCCTATTGCCTTTTTCAGTCAGGTGCTCCGTGATGCAGAATTAAAATACAACATATTGGAAAAGCAAGCATACGCCCTAGTGAAATCCCTCAAAGCATTCCGTGTATATATCTTACAGTACCACATCACTGCATTTGTGCCTGCAGCTGCTGTAAAAGATATCCTTATCCAGGGGAATAGTGAAGGAAAAAGGGGTAAGTGGATCGCCAAAATACAGGAGTATGACTTGGACGTACACCCTACTAAGCTGATCAAAGGACAGGGGCTTGCCAAAATGTTATCTGAATCAAACTACCAAGCTCTGGGCATAAATTTGTCCATTATAGCAGGTGAGGAATCTGAGGAGGAAGAAGAATGACAGGGAATTGGAGTAGCTGCTCCAGAAACAAATATAAAGTACCTCACCAGCCAATGGTACAAAGAGATAGTAGAATATCTCCTCACACTCAGCTGCCCACCAAGCTATGATAAAGCTAAGTACAGAGCGCTGATATTGAAATCACAAAAGTACATAGTCGCCAATGGTCGGCTATACTGGCGAGATCCCTCAGGCATCTTACTCCTGTGTCTCACAGAGAATGAAGTCGAGAGTATTATAGAAGAATTTCATGAAGGGATCTGTGGAGGTCATTACAACTGGAGGGCCACAGCTCATAAAATTCGGAAGGTTGGTTTCTATTGGCCAAAGCTTTTTGGAGATGTTTTTGCCAGAGTAAGAGCATGTGATAAATGTCAGAAATTTGCTGAGAGACAGAAATCGGCACCATTGCCCCTGATTCCAGTGCATGTGGATGAACCATTTCGACAATGGGGTATTGGTTTTATAGGTGAGATACATCCCCCATCAAGTGGTCAACATAAGTGGATTTTAATGGCCACTGATTATTTCACTAAATGGGTGGAAGCCATACCTGCGAGGAATGCAACAGATACTGTGATCATAAGATTCATGGAGGAAAACATCATATCCAGGTTTGGTTGTCCTACTAGGATAGTGACTGATAATGCACAGGCCTTCAAGGATGCAAAATTTATGAATTTCTGCCAGCAATACAATATCATACTGAGTCACTCTACAGCTTACTATCCACAAGGAAATGGCTTGGCAGAGTCTTCAAATAAAACTCTGGTGAGGGCCTTGAAGAAGACTATCAATGAAAATCAGAAGAATTGGGATTCCCAATTGAAATTTTCTCTATGGGCTAATAGAATCACTAGCAAGAGAGCAACTGGGAAATATCCCTATGAATTGGTATATGGACGAGCAGCATTTTTCCCTGTACAGCTGGCTTTACCAGTGGCCCGCTTCATGCAAGAAAGCCAGGAGGAACCTAATGATATGATCAAGAGAATCAATCAATTGGTGGAATTAGAAGAAACACGGGGCCAAGTAAATCAAAGGCTAACAGAGTATCAGGAGAAGATGAAACACCTCTTTGATTAGCATGCTAAAGACAGGAATCTGCAAGTTGGTGATCTGGTACTCAGATGGGACATCCAGAGAGCTGAGAAGGGAAAACATGGTAAATTCGACCCCCTCTGGTTTGGTCCTTTCAAAATTGTGGAACAGGGGGGCAATAATACTTTCAGGTTAGAGAATTTACAGAGAGACTTGCTTGACGCCCCTGTAAATGGTCAATTTCTTAAACCCTATTTCCAATTCTAATCCAAGCAGGGATAGCCTAATGTACTATAATGTATTTTATTTTTTGTTTTATCTTTGTTCGAGTAATGTGGGTGTTGTGATGAATTATAAAGTGAAAAATGGAGGAGCTGGAGAGCAGAGTCTGCATACATGATGATCTGAGGGTCTGCAAGTTCTCGACACGTTCAGGGATGAACGTGTCGTCCCCAGATGGAGCCAATGTTGATAATGTCAACCTCCCATTAAGTTTTTAGCGAGAAATTCCGCTTAAAACCTTTTAGACTCCCTTGGTTTTCCCTGAGAAATCCTTTTTCTGCTTATCATGCCATTCTCTACCCACAAAATCATATTTTAAAAGGCTGAAAATCCATATTCGAAAATATTCAAAGCCTAGCTCCTTCGGCCCTAGCCCCTTTGTCATCTCTCCACATAGCCCAGGTGCTAGACCACGCACCAAACTGACAGATGCTTATCAAATATATATCGGGCACATTCTGAGCCATCGATATGTATAGATTGAACGGAAATTTTTCATTTACATCGCGCCCATAGCCCACCTGCCTACCGTCCGATCAAATCATAAATCAATGATCTGTATCTCACCTGCCCCCGGTGGTCCCCTCCGTGCACTACTCGAAAACTGGGTGGTATGTATCGCACCACCTTTCGGTGAAGGGCGATAATTCCCATTGGGCCAACGATTCCACTCTTCGCCCGATGCGTGTCCCCACGTACGGCTCCAAAACCGCTCTCCATCGCGCATTATTGTTCGGTCAAAGTCACGCAGCGATATTCATCACAGTCGTCCGATCTAAGGGTCTTCATGCGACGATCGTCGCGCTCCGAAGCTGCATGAGGTTTAACCATAAGCAAATCACATCCCTGGCCCATTGTCCATCGCCTCCAACGCTCTTTCAACCATCAATCTCCTCCTAAGATCGGACGGTCAAGATCTGATCACATTTTCGTCATTGACCTCATACCACCACGTCATCCTTTCCACATAATCTATCGTACGTCCACCCGTCAATGTTCCACGTGTTCGTCGTATTTTCCTCCGCCCTTTATATGTTTCGTTCATGAGTCAAATTCTAATGTTTACGTTGAAAAATATCACCAGTCTACCCACTATAATTTCACCATTCTGCCAGTCTACATGACCGTTTCCATTAACCCCGCTACATCCCCCATCCTCATAGATTGGATTTCTTAACATGTTCTTGGGTTTTGCAGGTTTACTGCGATGGAGAATTCTCATAATTTGCAGCATCCATTACAAAAGCCAAGAACGCGTCAAAGGACCAGTTTTTCAGAGGCGAAATTTATGAAGAAAGTCCTGGGTAGCTGCTATGACATGGCATCCATTAAAGAAACAGGGTTATACTTTGGCAAGCTTCTCAGTGTCATTCAAGAGGCAGATATCATAGATGGAGGCATAATGTTGCAGCAAAGAGTATCAGTGGAAGATCAAGGTATTCAGTGTTCGGCATTGAAGATTTTAAATCATAATTTAGGGTTTAGAAGGCAGAGGGTACAATGCACAAAAAAAAAAACCCTCCAGGTTTCATTTCAGCAGAATTTACCTTCAGGAAAGGACAGAATGTTAATATGGTTATCCCTATATCATGTTCTGGAAGAGATTTTCACCCAGTGCATTTATTTCAGTTAGCAGGCCACAGAGTACATCCAGCACAACAGCGCCGTCAAGCAGTATGGGCAGGCACTTTTTCACCATTTTTTTTTAATGATACAATTAAATGTTCATCACCTAATTCATTGATTAAGTTTTCTTTTTCTCTATAAAACCCCCGAAGAACAGATTATTGAGGGTTCGAGATTTTATCAGAAAATTATGCAGTGAAAGGTTTTTTGTATACATTTTGTAAAGCTCTTGTATGAAGGCTCAGAGCCCATAGGGTCTCAATGAGGAGGAGTTCTATCTGTTAAAGAGGATTCTGGTCTTTTTTATTTTACAGTGTGTAACCTTTTCTCTTATGTGTATTTTAATATATCATTTCATTTCATCCATCCTTCCTGTATCATGTTTTGGAATTTGAGTGGCTCACTGATTTTTGGTATGGATTCATCCTAGTTGATGCCCATGCTCAGATCAGTCAAGCACTTTAAATATGGCTCATGCATGATATTATGTTCCATTATTCAGCTAAACCGTATTTCTGCTATATTAGTTTCTTTGGGAGGTTGCTTTTAAAATGCTATTATCATGTATGGATTCTTAGATTGGTAAGCCCATTCATGGTGGTATTGTATATCTGGGTATCAGCTCAATGTTAACTAATATCTCCTCTACATTTCTTTCATTACATATACCTTCTGATAATCGATATCTGTGACATATTACTTGAACTGGCTCGCTTTGCAGTAAACTGTCTCTGAATTGTCTGTTGCTTTTATATTAGAGTTCTACATCTTGCCTCTGCAGTATCTCTTTTCCTGTGTTAGTTTATGAGGGTCTTGGTCCCATTCTATTTTATTTCCCTATTTACAGGAGATAGCATGTGAGCTGAAGTTGACAACTTCATACATTATATCATACGCTCCTTACTATGCTAAGATGTCTTAGGCACTGGTCTATTACAACTCTAGGCTGTCTCTAGGAGAGACAACACCTTCTCTAGGAGATCAGAAAAGGATCATATCAAAGCTTTATTGCAGATTTCTCATCAGGCCATATGTGTTTCTCATGCCCAGTGCAATCCCTTCTTCGTACAGCGTTATTATCATAGAGGTTTTGCAGGTGGAGCTCATTTTGTGCACTAGTGAGTGCAATCTTCAGGAAAGGGATCAGCTCCTTCACTTTTGAGATAATTGGAGGAGGTATCATTGCTTATTGCAGCATCTACTTCCTTCTCCATTCTTGCATTATTATTGAGTTGCAGCAGCTACACTGCAACTTCGGCATTTTACTGTGTTATGTATTTTAGCCAATCCCCTGGAGGATTGTTGTAATAATGTTTTTTGGGGTTGAGATCTTTCTCCCCCATCTTTATTTGAGCTCTTATTTCTATATCATCATATGTACATCAGTTTGCAATAATTTTCCCCTATGGACTGTGCAGTTATAGAGTGGTTGGGTTTATGCAGCAATGTATTCTCTTGTTTATGTACATTTTCCTTAGAGGTTGATTTGCACTCACCTTGAGAGGTCTTTTCCTCAAGGATCTTGTATAATATTTGTTGCTACACATTATGTATCATATTTTTACTCTTCTGTCATTATATGATGCATTCTTTACTATTGTTCATATTGGAGGTTTAATACTGCTGAAGGGTTCTCATTGAGCATTATTTCAGTATATTTATTGGTGCGAGATCTGAATAACCTGCTTAGGGTTATTTCTTTGAGCTTATATTCTGCAGGGAGTTGGTATCAAGTATGTTCCAAGGCATCCGAGTATTGGATTGCCTTATTTTCACATGGGCTTCCTTATACAGCGTCCTCATGGACAGCTGTTGCAAAAATTCCTTGAAGGGAATTATTATCTCTTGAAAAGTTCTATTGGCAGAGTCTACTAGTGGGCCTGGTAGCCTCTAGATCTCATTATTCCTTGTGAATATGACATATCTAGTAAATTCCCTAGCAGTAAATCTCTGAAATAGTTCAGTGTTGATTTTTAATACTCCCGGAGTTGGAAAATAGGAATATCTCAACATATTCTTGGCATTGTAGAAATTTCTCCATTTGGGACATTGCAGTGGTATCGGAGCTTCAAACTTGGCTCAGCCTGTGAAGTTAAAATTTCAAAGAAGAAGAGGCCAGAATGATGCAGAGGATGATATTGATCTCATCAATTTTTAGATCCAGCAACAACCTATCCAAGGAGGTTGAGTAGATAGAAGAGGAGAAGAGGAAGGACCATGCACTTCCCATTCTCACAAAGGAGCAGAGCAGAATCATGGAGAGAACACTTGGAATTCAAATTCTAAGTGATTATCTTGTTGAATATGGAGCAAACCCTAGAATCTTCCAAGAGAGACTATCTTTTCACACTTGTTTAGCAGGAGAGGAAAGAAATTGGTGGTTCAGCGATGGGATGCATGCAAGGGTTTCTACTCTTGCTGATTTTTCTCAGATCTTGATCAGAAGATTTGGCCAAAGGAGGAAGGATCCCTCACCACCAGAGGCACATGCCAGCGCTGACACATTCATGGAGGAGCAGCCTCCACCTTCAGTGATTGAGGCAGCCAGCACACTTGAGGAAGAGGCTCTTGCAGCAACACAATATCCTTCCAAATCTCTCCAAGTTATGCATGAGTTTGCATCTATCATGGAGGATTGTACATTATTGCATGTTGGTTGTCTTGAGGAGGGAAATTTTACTATGCTATGCCATTTTGAGGAAAGAAACCCTCATCATCCTCATGCACTATTGATGATCCATGCATCACATGTGAGGGTGGGTTTTTGAAATTTTGTCATGAAGGAGATTGCATTTAAATGTCCCATGAAATGCAAAAGGAGAAATCTGTTTTGGGAAAATGGTACCTCTTGTGAGAGAGGTAACAAGTGGTAGGATACTTACACCAAAGAGCAGAGCCTTATGGATGGAGTGTGCCCAGCGGAAATGTGGAGGATCCATAACCCATAGGTCCCGGGATATTTTCACACTCATTGCATTTGATGGACAAAGGGGAGAGTATGCGTGCATCCTGATGGGGTGGCATTTCTCTTACCATTCATTATTTTCCCATTTTAGATTGGGTATGGTGGAAGTATAGGGGAGCAGCAAACATTCTTGTTGCTCAGATTTTGTTTGGATGTTGCAGGAGCAAGAGGAGGCACTAGCATAGTACAAGATGATTGTTTTTTTATCTTGGATTCCAAGTAGCACCTCTTCATGGGAGGAGCTCTACATTTTCAGCAACAGGATGGGAGGATTCTTTGGAAAGATTCATGTCAAAGAGGGAAGCTTTGAGTTGGTAGTGGCCCTACTCCAAAGGCCAGCAGCGCTGTCACTTGAGAGCTTGGATTACTTGTTGGAGTGTTCTCAAATCCACTTCACAAGTGATATACTTTTGAGGCATGTAGGTGAGGAGCAGGAAGGAGTAATGGAGGAGAGCACTCCTTACTACATTTTGACTCTCTTGGCTTGGTTGCACAAGCAGAATAAGAGGGATCTACATGCAATGTTTAATGGGTTCTTCTCTCATGCATTTTCATGCATATTTTTCATTGATGGAGGAGTCCACTTGGGAGTGCTTCCTAATGTATGTATATCAGAATTTGGCTAGATGCATAGCCCAAGAAATGATGAGATGGTTGGCACAAACTCTCCCCTACTATGTTGCAGTAAGGGGGACTTTTCACTTGAACCATTTCAGCTCAAAGGCCAAAGTACATGATGAGGGAGGTAACTTTTGTGACATGCTTTGTACTCTCTTATCTTTATGAGCAGCATATCAAATCAAGAGGGATCCTTCCTTCTTGCCCATTGTGTTTTGATGTACTTATGGTTAATTGTAGCAAAATGATGGCTATTTCAGCAGTGGTTTTTGGGGAAAAGCCATATAGTTTTGATGTGCACCTTTGGCACCAAATTTTATTTTCGTGATCACATCTTGCAGGATGAATGTGACAGCAAACAAGTGGTTGAAAAGACACTTGTTACTTTCTATTTTGAGGTAGGCCAATGATTCCCTGCGTTGGTTCCATGCATGGAACTATATTTCACCTCCTTTCTCTCATAAGTTTATGCTTCCATGTGTTGCTGGTGGAACGTTGTTCAGAGGAAGCATTGTTTTGGAGGGAAATAAATTGATGATGCCCATTGGGAGTATGATTCTCCCTACTTTGCATGTTGTAATTTTCAGGAGAAGCAATAGGCAGCCCATGATTGCCAAGCTTCATCTCTTTCCTTCATGTTGAGGAGTTATTTGGAGAGTTCAAAATTTTGAAGGAGGCATTTCATGGTTTGTATGATTGATGGGGTGGCTTGGGTCTCTCATGAAGACCATTTATTTGAGTCATATATCAGCAGCAACCCCATATGTATCATGAGGAGGGAGAGACTCATTGGGTGGATGTGCCCTTTGGGACAGAAGACCTCCATTCTTTGCAGCACATGCTCTAAGAGGAGTATGAGAGATGATATGGTCACCATGTTCAGCCATGTATTTTTCCATGAGGTGGACCATATGATTGTTGGATGCCATATGATGATGAATTCCAACTCATCACATATGAGATGATTGGGGTCAGCTTGTTTTGCAGCGTTGGAGGAGAGATCCTTGGGGATATAGACTTCATCTTGCCTCTTGAAGGCAACACTATTGCAGCCCAAGTTCAGCTTTCACTCCACATTCATTATAAGTGGAGAAGAGGACAGCATGGGGTAGGCTATTAAGCTTACCAAGTTTAGAAATTCAGCCCACCTATTTCTCATGAGCACAAGGTGGAGGAGTACTTTCAGGAGTTGCCAAGTTGGAGAGTGACTCATTTGTCTTGGTTGATTGCATGAGGATGGAGGATCTACATGAGGACATTTCAGACTCCATGCCTTGAGTGGAGGAATTTTTGCAATTCATCCTTGCTCTTTCTTGAGGACAAGCAAGTTGTGGGAGGGGAGCACTGTAATGTTCCAAATTTTGCAATAAAGTATTTGGAACATTAATTTTGCTTTTATGTTAATAAAAGTGAATAAATGGGTGAAGGATCCCATGTAGCAATTTAATAAACACTCCTAAGGTGCAAAAAGTCACTTAAGTGGCTTAAGATAGCAGCCCCAAGTGTGAAAAGGGCCAAAGGCAATTGAGCTAGACCATGGTTGACCAAAGTCAACAACGTACCCTAAGAGGGGAAGCTTGCACAAGAATATTGCGTAGATGGAGTGGAGGGAAAATGGAAATGAGAGAAACCCTAATGTGAGTGAGGTCCATGCATGCTTTGCATAAAATATGAAGGAGAGCCTTTGTGGAGATCATTCTTGGAGATTATTTGAGATAGAATTCGAAGTTGAAGCTCTCTTCAACTTTGTGCTGCTTAGCACAAGAAAGATTCCTATTTAGGAATGCCCTTCTCTTCCATGGGAGGCCATGGAGAGATTGTTCTTCATCTTCCTCACACCATGGCTTGAGGCCAAAGCAGTCATTTTCAGCTACTGCGTTATTCTTGCAGCAAGAGAATGCTGGAGTTGCTGGTGTTGCAGTGAGGGACCTTCATCACCACTTCCGGAGCTGGTTTGTAGAGGGGAAGCTCAGTCCTTCTCTAGGATATCATCAAAGGATCATATCAGAGCTTTATTGTAGATTTGGCATTATTCCATATGTGTTTCTCTCATGCCCAGCACAGTCCCTTCTTCTTACAGCGTTATTCTCAGAGAGGGTTTGTAGGTGGAGCTCATTTTGTGCACTAGTGAGTGCAATATTCAGTAAGGGGATCAGCCCCTTTCCTTTTGGAGATCAGTGGAGGAGGTATCAGTGTTTATTTCAGCATCTATTTCCTTCTTCATTCTTGTATTATTATTGAGTTGCAGCAGCTACACTGCAACTCCAGCATTTTCCAGTTTTATGTGTTTTAGCCAATCCCTTGGAGGATTGATGTAATAAAGTTTTCCAGGGTTGATATCTTGCTCCCCCATATTTATTTGAGCATATATTGTTATATCATCTCATATGTATCAGCTTGTAGACATTTTCTTTCATAGACTGCACAGTGATAGAGTAGCTGGGTATATGCAACAATGTATTCTCTTGTTTATGTACATTTTCGTTAGAGGCTTATTTGCACTCACCTTGAGAGGTCTTTTCCTCAAGGATATTGTATAATATTTGTTGCTACACATTATGTATCAGATTTGTACTCTTATCATATTTTATGAGTCATTGTTTCACTGTTGTTACATGTTGGAAGTTTAATACTACTGAAGGGTTTCTCATTAAGCATTATTTTAGTATACTTGTTGGTGGGAGATCTGAATAACCTGCTTAGGGTTATTTCTTTGAGATTATATTTTGTAGGGAGTTTTTATTAGATGTATTCCAAGGCATACTAGCATTGTATTGCCTTATTTTCACATGGGATTCCTTATACAGCGTCCTCATGGACAACTGTTGCAGAAATTCCTTAAATGGAATTATTATCTCTTGACAAGTTCTATTGGCAGAGTCTGCTAGTGGGCCAGGTAGCCTCTGGATATCATTCTTCCTTGTGAAGATGACATATCTAGTAAATTCCCCAGCAGTCAATCTCTGAAATAGTTCAGTTTTGATTGTTAATACTCCCGGAGTTGGAAAATAGGAATATCTCAAGATATTCCCGACTTTGCAGAAATTTCCCCATTTGGGACATTACAGCCATACCATTAGTGGGAAAGGCATTGCAATGGATCGTGGCAAGATTGAAATTATAATGGATCGGCCTGCTCATAAGAATTTCAAATAATTAGGTAGCTTTATGGGGTTGACAGGCTATTATAGACTATTTGTAGAAGGATTTTCACGGATATCAAATCCCATCACAAAGCTCCAAAGGAAAGTGGTTAAGTTTGAATGTACAAGTGAGTGTGAAAGAGAATTCAACGAGCTAAAATGATTCTTAACAACTGCCCCAATATTAAAGGTTCCCAAAATGGATAAGGACTTTTATGTGTGCACAAATGCATCAGGAGAATGATTAGGTGCAGTCTTGATGCAGGATGGAGGGGTTATTGCTTATGCTTCACGTAAACTCCAGACCCATGAAATAAATTTTTCCACACATGATCTGGAATTAGCTACAGTTATAATGGCCCTAACACTATGGAGACATTATCTGATGGGGCACCAATTTGAATGAAGAACGAATCATAATAGTCTTAGGCATATATTCACCCAAAAAAGGACCTTAATGCTCGACAACAATGTTGGCGTGAGTTATTTAGTGAATATGATTTCAGGATATCCTACATCAAGGGGAAATAGAATAAGGTTGCAGATGCTTTAAGTAGGAGACCTATATTTCATTCAATACTGTCAGTGAAGATAGACCTGAGAAGCTGGATTATAAACCACCTAATATGGGACCCACAATACCAACAAATAAAACTTGCCTTACAAGAAGAAGTACCAATGGCACCCAAGTGGGAAGGACACACCTTAGTTAAGGATGGGTTGCTACGATATAAGGGTAATATGTATGTACCAGTTGATGATGAAATTATAAAATTAATAATGAAGGAATCCCACCAAGCTCCATATGTTGCACATCCACAAGTCCAGAAAATGTATGCATATTTGAAACAATTATTTTTCTAGACAGGAATGAAAAAACAAATATAACACAGTTTGTGGTCCGCTGTCTAGAATTTCAACAGGTTAAAGCTGAACATCGTCACCCTGCAAGTCTTTTACAACCCCATGATATACCAGAAACTAAGTGGGAAGTGGTTTCGATGGATTTTGTGAGGGGATTACCTATTGTTATCACTGGAAAATCGAACAAGCAAAGATGACATTATTTAATGTCAGGAAGAAGGATTTACAGGGCTGAGAGACATTAGAGAATCTGAAGCATTTAAAAATCTCTAAGTTCTAAGAGGAAAAATCAAATTGCGCATAGAAGGAACAAGTAAAATGCGCCTTTCCGTGCATAATTCTTCGATAAGCGTGCCTTTGTGCAGCTTTTCCTCAAAAAGCCACGCGGACCTGAGAGTGGCGAAAGTCACTTTTCGGGGACACAAGGCACACTCCAAGACATTGATCCCACACTTGAGGTCGCCTAAGGACAGCTGACCAAGCCTCCTTAGGAACTTAAGGGAGCACACAATGGAATCACCCTCCTCTCTTGGGTCACCATCCATAATGTACCAAGAGAGGGAAGGAGGATTTGAATTCTCCTATAAAAGGCCACCAAGAGATGAAAAACTTGAGAGAACATTGTGATGTTGGTCATAATTTCCACAAGCAATACCAGCAGTGTGTGATCTAGAGCAGAGATAGAGGGGACTCAGTTGTTGCCCATCCAACAACTCCAATCCACCATAGTAGAGAGAGGGAGACTTTACGTTAAGCTCGTAGCATGGAATTAAAGACATCCTTGCATCGAGACATGGAACTCCATAGTTATAAGGACCCCTTGGCAAGTAGGTAAAAGTTTCATCCTTCATTCCTACCAGCACTCAATAAGAGGGGACGTAAGCGCCGCCGTTTGGATTATTGAAGTTGTTTGACTCTATTAATATCTTTTTTTTTATTTGTTTTAGTTTAGTTTTTATGTTTGAATATGCATGTTATTTATCTATCTAGTATGTTTATGTTTTAGCATGTTCGACTAACTTGCTTGACTCCATCTATTTTCTACTTTTGACCAAGAACTTAAGAGGGAAAAACCACCCCTCTTAAGCAAGTGTGATTTGGTACATTCGTGTGCCAAACACACTAACACAAGATAGGAAACTCCACTAACTTTTATTTCCAAGTTTATATGGTTGTGACTTTTTTTTGCAGAGGCCTCTTTCTTTGTTGAGGGGTTGGGTTGGAATTGCCCCCTTTCTCTCCTTCACTGCCTGATTCACCCTCAATGACAGGTTGAAGTTGAAGAGCTCCCAAAAAATTACTTTACAGGAACTTTCGTATATTTTTCGCAAATAGACGTGCCCCAGTGTGCGTGTTCAGAGGTGACCTGCACGCGGCCTTCACGTTTGTTTCAGTATTTTCCGCGCAGAAACTAGAAGTAGGATTTTTTCTACTATTTCCATATTTTTCTTTCTTGTAAAGTGACTGGCATCCCATAATACATTTGCCGTCACTAGTTGAGGTTCCCCGCAACTTGTTAAAGCTCACTTTTAGTTGCTTTTAGTAGTTTAGGTGCTCGTTTTATTTCAAGTTGATTTTCGCAAAGTTAACACATAGTTTAAGTAGGAGGAAAATTAACTTGCATTCCAAAATAATTTATGTTTTTCGAATTTAGTTACCAAAACACCTAGTTAATTAGCCAAAGTAAATGGCCCAAGTCCACGCATGCTTAGCTAAATCTCTTTCATTTTTCTAGTGTAAAAGTCATTAGTTTAGTTCAATTTTTGCACTGGGACTTCGGGACCAATATCGAATTTTTGGGAGAAGAGCAAGTAATCTCTACTACCTTTGCACCTTTGGGTGATCCTAAGTGAGCATATGAACAATCTCTATTGATAACTCACCATCTCCCTATAGTTTATCATTTATATTAAATAGGAAAAATTGAAAGCGGCCCATATCCGCGCATGTTTTTCTTTTGAGCAAGGAACAACCGAAAATATAGTTTAAATAGGGGATTTTGAAAAGGACCATCGCATATCCACATGTTCAAACTATGTTCTTGTTCACATTTTTTTCACACACATCCACACCCTAAGTAAAGTAAAGACACCTAAAACTTACTTAACCAAACTCACTAAATTCTCCCCACAAGGGCCACAAAAGAATTTATAATCTAAGTTAGGACCAAGGGGGTAGGCATCCAATAATCCACCTTGTTCATTATTCATCTCGAAACATATAAGTTGACTGTTTATGGAACCTTCCAATCCACCTATCCTCTCACGGCAAAGAAAACTCAAGCGCAACCGAGACCCGATTCAAAGGGGGTTACGCTTAGGCCTAATGCGTGCAGTATCATTCGGGGCTACTTGACCCGTCTGATACTCGATACCGGTAGCTAAAATACCAAGAATCCCAAGACTCGAATGCTCACATGGGACGATAGTGCTTAGTGGCCAAAATTAGGGCATCCTTTCCCTATAGGTGAAGGTACAGGCAGAACTAGATCCTCTACCCTTACCTTGGTGGATTTTCTTCGGTTGACTGGGGGAGTTGCCAATTCTTTCGGGACATTGTGCCAACATTCACAAGATATCTTCTCAAGGCCTAGTTACATTTGAGTGTGTGAAGATGATTAGGTCTTCTAGGATTTGAGTATCATACGCAAACAACAAAAAACCATATTTTTGATTAACTGATCACATAGGATTAATCTAAAGGGAAAATTTATTTTATTTTTTCTTTGTTTTATGTATGCAATCAGATTTTTTCTTTTATTACAATATCTATCCTCTCAAATATTTCCAAAACCAAACCTAGTCGACTCCAGAACGAACCCAACGATACCTCGTCGATCTAGACTTATTTTGGACCTCCCCCCATTAATAGGAGGGGTTCCAGGTCTTTCGCCATTTAGGCATAAAAGACAAAACACGACCACCATTATTGGTTCATCCTTTATTGGGGAATCATTAGTTGGGAACCCTAGTCGATCTCCCAACGCCACACTGGTGAACACCCCCACAGGTTTACCACACACCACTCCTCCCACAACCCCTAGTTGGCATAGGAGTGCTACCTATCCGGGAAGCCAGGTGAACACACAATAAGTTACATCACAGAATAACCCTATTCCTAACCAGAACATTGTGTTTTCACAAGTTGCAATGACTACGAACTCACAATCACTTTTCCTAGCTTCGTTAAATCTACCAGATTTAACCAAGTTGACAAACGAACCCATTGCAGACAACCTCGCATGGCCTCCCATGCCTACGAAGCTCCATTCGAACATTCCAAAGTTCGAAGGAAAGCAAGTGAAAGACCCCGGAAATCATGTTATGGCTTTCCACCTGTGGTGTTCGTCGAACATCATCGTTGACGATACTATTCGACTAAGACTATTTCAACTCACCCTAACCATAATAGCCACGAAATGGTATGTGGAGTAGCCCTCTGCTACACATGGAACGTTTAGCACCCTCGCTACTACGTTCCTGACCTATTTTCAGTTACCCATCCACCACGATTCTAGAATGGAATTACTGACCCACTTTAGGCAAACCCCTGCCGTCCATATCTCAGAGCATCTCCACGAATGGCGACAACGTCGTAGTTTGTGCAAAGCCAAGCTCGACGATTGAGTTCTGTTAGACTTGTTCCTGAAAACTCTCACCGCAGAGATTTCAAAGGATGTAGCGCAAAAAAATCCCATATTCGAAGAGGATGCCATTAGTAAGGCCCAACAGCTCAAGCTGATCTATACACAGTCAGGGTATATTTACAATATCCTTTCGAATGCCCTGCGCCTACAAACTTACAAAGAATTTTCAAGTGCGTCGAACTCTGCAGATGGTTTAATTGGGTCGTTGACCCAAAATCACCTAAGAATCAATGTTCAATACCTCGATTACGCGTATGATTCTACCCAGAATGTACCACACTCCAGCTACCAAAGTCATCCCATGCCTCCACAAAATTTGACCAGTAGAGTGTCATCGTACCACCATTAGCATGGAGGACCCTATCCTTTGGCTCAGGGAACCTAGTACGCAACCAGGCATGCTGACGAAAGAGCTCCCCCACAACTTCCATTTACAAACCAGGGACCCCATCTATGACCATTCCCCAGCACTAAACCCACCCATGCAGAATAATTCACAGGTAAACTTTGTGCAACCTTCCCAAAACCAACCGCGCCAACCATACAACCAGGGGAATCCAAAGTATCCTCCTAATGCGGTTAAGAAAAAAGGAAAAAACAATCCTAAAGGAAATCCTGGACAGGGGGGCAACAACCAACAACACCCTCTGTGATCTCAGGCTAGAGGCAACTCTAACCGAAATCAAAATGAGGAGCCAAGAAACCCCCAAAGGCAGAACAAGAGACCAATTCTTCGAACGAACCCCTCTTGTTCAATCTATGGTGAGTATGGCCATTACACTCACCACTGTCAGGAACTCCCTGAGCTCAAGAATATGTAGAGTAACCGTGGACAAGGGGAATTCTCCCAGCAAACAAGAGTCATGCAGGATCCTTTCCCCCATCAAGGGATAGTTAGCACATAGAAAGAAACTCCCGACGATTCCAAAAAAAACAGCCACAAAATCTACATGACTAGCGAAGAAATGTTTTTTCAGACACAAAAATGAAATTACAACACCCCACCAGACACCAATGCATCAAGGGCTAGTACAAGTGCACCAACAACACCTTTGACCATATCAAAGATGCCTATTGAACATTTGGAAAAAATGGCTAAAGGACCAACTAGGCAGGCAGGAAACTATTCCAAAGTTGCCCATAACTATAGCATTGTGGACGCTCTAGCTCAATCTCTCACCGTTATGTCAGCTTTTGAGGTATTACAATCATGCCCAAATCAGTGGAAAGCCTTACTTTCCTTATTAGGCACCATCGACCCTGTCGATTCGCGCCTAATGGCTTTTGATTTAGATAAATCCACCCTAGGCTTCCTTCAATGGTCACCTTTTAGATAACGGTGTCAGTACAAAACATCACCATTCACCGATGTATCATTGACAAGGGTGCATCCACATCCATCATGTCAAAGAACGTATGGTAGAAGTTATGGTCTCCCGAACTAAAGTTATCAGACATCATGCTTAGAGCATACGATGGTTGCCCTTCGGCCCCCATCAGTCTCTACCAAAACGTTCTGGTCTGCTTAGCTGAAAAGAAAATCCTTATAAACATCAAAGTCTTGGATGCCCAGTTGGATTACAATATACTCCTTGGTTGGAGTTATATGTACGCCATGTTAGCCATAGCCTCCTCCATCTTCTGAACTATGATGTTCCCCCATGAGGACCGCATCGTTACTCTCGACCAGTTGACGCACAGCGAAAAGCGGCCATTAACTAATATCGATGTCATTCTACCCTATGTAGACACATCTGCTGACATGCTTACATGGTACCAGAAATATGGCCCCAGCCAGTTCAAACCATCATCCATCCTAGGTTCATTCATAGGAGATCCCCCTGTTATACCTTAGTCATCACCTGATGTCATAGGGGCTCCGATGTGCATGATGTCCTCATCAAGCACAAAAGCTAGTCAAGACACATATACAAGTAGTAATGACATGGATTCCTCGGCCATGGCAGCCTCTCTAGCCTATGCCGCCTCCCAAACCCCTTTCCTCTTCCCCCCAGCTGGTTTCATGTCGCAACAAGTCATGGCCAAAGTGGTCCTACCAAACATATCATTTGCAATACGAGTTTGGTAGCTAGTCCCACCTACTCCAATGGGAGTCGTACACATCACCTCTACAGGGTTAATCCCTCTCAACCCTGAGTAGGCCCCAGCCATTCAGGGAACTGTCGCAAACATCCCTTCAAAGAAAATTCCCATCACAAAGACTATGGTTACGATGAAGAAAACTAAGAGAAAAGGAAAGAAGGAGGAGAATCCCACCACGCAACGGGAGTCACCACGTTGCTCCATATGTGATGTAGTAGGCCACCCTACCCACATTTGCCTTGAGCTGGATGAATTAAAACTGCTCCTTATCTCTCCAGTAGACATCAGGACACCAAGTTCCCGTAAGGAGGAACCTGCCACCAAAAGTCAAGGAAGATCATTGTGCACTAATCGTGCATGCGTTATCTGCAACAATTATGGACATTATACCCATCATTGTCCATAGATGCTGCTATTAGACTCTTGTATTTCATAGAATCACCAGCTGATTGATTATTGATTAGATTTTTCATTACTAAAAATAATATTCCATGGATATCATTTATTTTCAGGAAATGTGGGAAATCTTGACAGTCATGAGCTTCAAAAGAATCTATGTGCCTTTCAGTTCAGTGGAAAGGGAAAATGTTGCTGATAAAATGGCAAAGGAACACAAAGCAGCACCACTAGAACTATCATTAAGGCAGAGATAAAGAGAAACAAAGCAAGAAAGAAAAAGAAAGCTTCAATATATTTTAAAGGATTTGATTGGTTGCTAGTCTAAATGCTCCTATGGAAAAGTTATTTATATGATTCAAATTCTGATTATTGACTTATATCCTAAAGTTTGAAACCATAGCATATATCCCCCCATACTTTCATTTCATTCATTTCCCTTTATTTGCATTTCCTTCCTCATTCATATATTTCCATACATTTCATTATAATCCCACACATTCAAAACCATTTTTCCCATAGGCCAAATCCCAAAAAACCTTTGATTTTCGTCTCCTACAAACCTTTCGAAAGGTTATATGCTATAAAGTGGGAGCCAGTCACCTTTTACACTCCATTTCCATTTCATTTTCCCACTTGAAGCTTACCTTTTCCGCCTTTTTTCGCATTAGCTTTCTACTTTACCTTTCATCATTATATCATTTTTTTGGCTTACCTCCGCTTCCTTATTCCCCGATTGAGATTAAAATGGGCCCATCCCTCCATGTCACCCTTTCTTCCCCACCCTCCATCGCAGATCGCATTTTATAACCTTTTCATATCGCAACTAAAACTTAAAACTTGCGATTACCAATTTGTGATATATCGCATCGCATTTGTTTTAACTTACCTTTGGAGTTCCCGCAATCTATTTTATTTAACTTGCGATGCGATGGTTGGTCCCACCATATCAGCTCCACGCCCCACTTCACCGTTGTTAATATACATATCACATATCATAAACCCATCGATTGTAGTGGGCTCCATTTCCCCCTAACACATCGTCCTCCAATCAACGCAAATAGCACTTCGCGGATTTAAGAGTTTCCCTCCCGCCACGTCACCTCCCACTTCACATTGCATCGTCGATTCCTTTCCTTATATCGTAAATTGCAAAACTTGTGAAATGCGATGCTGCCACGGATGCGATGCGACTCTGAGATAAAATACACAGATTTTCAAGTACGGGTAAATGGGTATTTTATGATGTTTTTTGTAAAAAGTTTCAAGTCGGGCATATGAGGTTTGAAACTCATTTTATGAAGAAATAAGGTGGAACGCAACAGAAAGGCTCGGGTAGCAAAAAGACATCGAGGTTGAGTCGGGAATTCATGCAGAGATATAACAGCAAAGACTGAAGGGGAAACAAGGCACATTAGCACCAGCATCAATAAATGAAAGTAGCGAGCGTTACACCAGACTTAATTACCCAATGTCGATCTTTTGAAAAGCAATACCATATGTGAGAGCCATCAAAGCATTTAGATCCATAAAGAACTGCTCAAAATTAATTTTACAGGCAATATTTTGTCAGAGATCTTTTTCTCAAGCCTTGCATGGCCATGCTTATTTAATTTCATTTATTTTATAATAACTGAAGTTTGGCCCAAGTAGATTAGGGAAACCGACTCAAGTTTTAGTTAAATACTGCTCGAATTTTCATTATCAAACGTTGGAACCTTGTTAGACTCTTTGTTGTAAAATATCATTGTATTGGAGCATTGTCACTGTTTTGAGTTGGGAATCAATAATAAAGAGATTGTTCATAGGATTCATGAGCTACCTTAATTGTGATTTTCTTTCCTCTGTGTTAATGTTTTCCTTTGTCTTTTCATGTTGTGCATCAGTTTCTCTGATTACAAAAAAGAAGTTTTAGATTAAATTTGTTAAGAGAGCACCTTAATTTTGTCTAGATTTTTATCTTAATGTTTTCCTCTAAATTATAGTTAAATAATTCTTAACTGCTCTTTAGCTATTACTGCACTCACTGCTTTCTTTCATCTCATATTCACACTGCCAGAAAGATCGAGTCTGCATAGTTAGCTTGCCCTGTGAATGCCCCTTGAAAAACTTGATGCACAATTCAGCCTCTTATGACTCCATAGCCCAATGGATTAATTTTCACAGCTCTGTCTTTCCAACCACCCAACCAATCAAAACCAGCAGTTCTCATAATCTCTATAACTAGCCTAATATCAACAATTATAATCATCAAGATAAATCATAAATCATAAAGAACAGAGAGAGCCCTCTCTAAGTCTAGGAAGGCTAGGTCCTAAACTCCAAAGTGGTTTGATGTTGTCCTTTGTCATTTTTTCTTTCCAATCTTACAAATTACACAGAGCTAACATAATGGCGACCATATCGGGGACGGAGTTATTGGAAAAGCTTAATATTTCATCAAAACTCAAAAACCCCAGTAAAAATATTGTATGATTTGAGTATTTTCCAAGATTGGTATCTGGTTGTTGATGGTGGACAACAAGCCATACACAAGAAAGTTTAAATCATCCACCTAGTGACTCCAATTCAGATCAGTTCCATTCAAAGACTCCACTAGAGGAAGGACCTGAAACATGACCAATCGGCTTGGAAAGAGAGTATTTAAGCCCAAATTAGATTTAAGAAATTGTTGCTTTTATCTGTAAATATATTCTATCCTACTTTAAGCCTGATCAAGAGTACACTACTAAGGTTTACATTGATCATTGGCAAATTGATGAGCCTAAAAAAGCTAAGCCCCAAATTGTAGACCATGTACATACTTTTACACCTGTGAATATCCCTGATGCACTTGTAGAAAACCCAATGGCAGATCATCCTTGTACTTCATCTCCTGCTCTTGCAAAAGCTCCAAATGGTTATAAGCCTCCTACTTTACTGCCTATACCTATAAAAGTCTCAGACATATACAAGCCTCTAGTTTTGCCTCCTATCCTACATGACCTCCCTGCAAATTTTATCAATAATCTACCCATGTTTTATGGAGAAAATGAAACGATCACTACTAAAAAGCACATTCAAAATATTTAGGATTTCCTTGATCTATTTGAGGTGGGAGAAGATGATGTGCGTATTAGAATGTTTGCCCTATCATTGCAAGGAAAAGTTAAAAGTTGGTTTAAATATCTTCCAGCTGCAAGCATTAGCAATTTTCATCAATTCACTCAAGTTTTCCTAGATAGATGGGTGATTGTGGGAAATTTTTTTCTCATCATAGAGGAGTACAACCATTTAAAAATACAGCTTGGGGAACAATACAACATTTTTCAACCAATTTCAATAAGGTATACCATTCAATGCCTGCTAAGATAAAGCCACTTCCAGGATGGGCTTTCTTGCACTACCCAGATGCCTTTGATCCAAATATGGCATTCCAGTTAAGATAAAGGGACCTTGCCACCCTAGAAGAAATGAAAAATATGGCAGTTGATGTGGAAGAAAACCTATTGAACCGAGAGGCAAAGTTAAAAACAATGAAGAAGGACAAGATAGAAAAAGAGCAACAGATATATTCAGAGGTAAAATTAGATTTCTTGACAAATACAGTCATTGAAATGATGCATATGATTAGCAGGAAAGAGGAACTTGATGTTCAGATACCTCTTGTTCCATTAGTTCCGGAAAAGAAAAGCATCAATGTACCCAAGCAGTTTGCAGCACATCTTGTACACCCTAAAACAGAAAATGATTGTTTCATGTACTCTATCCATAACACAGCCAAAGATGAAATACAAAATCAGAAGGAGGTAGGGAAATCCTCAGTAACTATGTACATGATAGATGACCTTGCATCTAGAGGTACCCATCTCGAATATGATTATCAAGAGGAAGATTATAACGTTGAGATTTAGATTGGTTGTACAAAGCAACCAGCATTGTCTCCATGGGAAGAAAAGACCTGGTCACCACCATGCAAAGATGACAACCAAACTCTACATGTTGAGCAAGATTGTAAGAAATAAAATACAGAAATTTTTCAAGTAGGTACCGAATGTGTTCCTCTCTTTTTTGGCTCATTCTTAAGAGAGCCTTATAAGCAGGTGGTTAATATGAAATATGATAAATGCTCTAATAAGTCAATTGAGGAAAAGGGGGATGATCCTAAATCTGTTTTAGATCCAGGGGTTCAACCCTTGAACCCTTTTTAATATCAAGTATCAGATGAAGTCACGGGGTCTAAAGCAAATGTTGAAGTGATCAAGTCTGATTCTCTACCTCTATGCTTTGATGCATTTCTAATTATAAAAGGAAATTGGGATCACATTCTGGCTGATAGTCATAAGACAAAACATGAGGTCTCAAAATAACAAATGCTACCATCTAAATCATCACATGACCTAATAGCAGATGCATTGGATGGATTTTGCTTTCAAAGACAATCTTCATGTGTTCATAATGCTCTCAAAAGTTGTTGTGATATGGATATGATCAGACAGTATTCCCCATTATCTGATTCACTATAAGTAGTGATACAAATCTCATCAGGTAGCGTGCAAACATATTCTGAGTTGATTGAATACCAGGAGAACACATCTACAGTACCAGGATATGAAGCTGAGTTGGTTGAGTCAGAATACCCAGAAATAAATCAAGAATACCTTGATCCAGTGGATGTTTATATGGAGGAATTGTCCTTTACAAAGCCAACACATATTTATGGCATGTCAGTTTTTTTTCAAAGGTACCAAGATCCATGTAAACAATATCATGCCGGAAATCTCTATCAAACACCATTGTCAGGCTTGTCTCTGAACATGGTGAAGGGCAATGAAAGAACAAAGATATTAGAACAATTGTTGGACTGGATGAATTAGCATTATTGTATTGTTTAGAAGAGCAGCCATTTCAGTAGGGTAAGGTAGGTGGGTGTTTCAATAAGCTCAGCACTTTGAGCATCTTTCAAAATCTTAGTTTTAGGTTTTTTCATTTTCATATCAGTATGTTTCATACTTTAGTTTCAGCACAGTTTTGGTCTCACCATTCAAGTTTTCAAGGTGCAGTAGTATGTTCAACTTGATGGATTGAAGGGGATAAGTGAAATTTTCAGCTCAGATTTCAGGATCCTTATAAGCTGTTTGGCCAAGCATGTGGTCTATTTTTATCAGTGAAATTCAGGAAGAACAATCAGCTAGTTTCCAATCACTAAATTTCCTAATCAGGTTGCAGAGTGGGATCAACCCAATGGATCATGCTACTAGTCAATGGTGTTCTTGACACCTACTGTAGGAGCCACCATCCCCAGCTGGAGCCACTGTTAGACTCCTGTATTTCACAGTATCATCAGGTGACTGATTATTGATTAGATTTTCCATTACTGAAAATAATATTCCATGCTATCATTTATTTTCAGGAAAGATGGGAAATCTTGACTGTCTTGGGCTTCAAAAGAATCTATGTGCCTTTCAGTTCAGTGGAAAAGGAAAATGTTTCTGATAAAATGGCAAAGGAACACAAATCAGTAGCACCAGAACTATCATTAAGGCAGAGATAAAGAGAAACAAAGCAAGAAATAAAAAGAAAGCTTCATAATGTTTTAAAGGATTTGATTGGCTGCTAGTCTAAATGCTCCTATGGAAAATTTATTTATATGATTCAAATTCTGATTATTGACTTATATCCTAAAGTTTGAAACCATAGCATATACCCCCCCATACATTCATTTCATTCATTTCCCTTTATTTGCATTTCCTTCCCCGTTCATATATTTCCATACATTTCATTATAATCCTACACATTCAAAACCCTTTTCCCCATAGGAAAAATCCCAAAAAACCTTTGATTGTCGTCTCCTACAAACCTTTCGAAAGGTTATATGCTATACAGTGGGACCCAGTCACCTGTTCCACTCCCTTTCCATTTCATTTTTCCACTTGAACCTTACCTTTTCTGCCTTTTTTCACTTTATCTTTCCACTTTACCTTTCATCATTATATCATTGTTTTTTAGTTACCTTCGCTTCCTTATTCCCCGATTGTGATTAAAGTGGGACCATCCCTCCACATCACCCTTTCTTCCCCACCCTCCATCGCAGATCGCATATTATAACCTTTTCACATCACAACTAAAACTTAAAACCTACAATTGCCTATTTGCGATATATCACATCGCATTTGTTTTAACTTACCTTTGGAGTGCCCGCAATATATTTTATTAACTTGCGATGTGACAGTTGATCCCACCACATCAACTCCACACCCCACTTCATAGTCGTTTCTAATACATATCACATATCATAACCCTGCCAATTGCAGTGGGCTCCAATTTCCCCTGACACATCGTCCTCCAATCAGCGCAAATCACACTTCGCAGATTTAAGATTTTACCTCCGAGCTTATAAACTAAAACTTAAAGTTTGTGATTTGTGATGCAGTCTGATCCCACCTCTCCTCCACATCATCACCTTCTCCCCGCGCTTCACACTTCGCATCGGTTAGAGTTTACCCCTGCGGCTTAATGTTAAGACTTGCGATCTGCGGGCTGCAATCCGATCCCACCTTCCCTCCACGTCACCTCCTTCCTCCCCGTGCTTTGTACATTGCACATTTTAGAGTTTACCTCTACTGCTTCATGGTAACTATTTGTGATTGCGATGTGATTTTTCCCCCACCATATTACTCCGTTGACCGTGAATATGCCTTTCCTTCACTATCTTTCCCATTCCACTACTCCACGTCATCACCCTCCCACCACATCACCTCCCACTTCGCTTCGCATCGTTGATTCCTTTTGTTATATCGTAAATTGAAAAACTTGCGAAATGTGATGTTGCCGCGGATGCGATGTGGCTCCGAGATCAAATCCACAGATTTTTTGAGTCGGGCATTGATGCAGAGATATAATAGTAGATACTGAAGGGGAAACAAGGCACATCAGCACCAGCATTAATAAATGAAAGTAGCCAGCATTGCACCAGACTTAATTACCCAACGTCGATCTTTTGAAAAGCAAGACCATATGTCAAAGCCATCAAAGTGTTTAGATCCATAAAGAGCTGCTCAAAATTAATTTTACAGGTGATATGTTGTCAGAGATATTTTACTCAAGCCTTGTGTGTCCATGCCTATTTAATTTCAGTTGTTTTGTACTAAATGAATTTTGGCCCAAGTATATTAGGGAAACCAACTCAAGTTTTAGTTAAATATTGCTTGAATTTTCATTATCAAAGGTTGGAACCTTGTTAGACTCTGTGTTGTAAAATATCAGTGTATTGGAGCAATGTAATAGTTTTGAGTTGGGCATCAATAATAAAGAGACCATTCACAGGATTCATGAGCTATATTAATGGTAATGTTCTTGTTGGGTGTGGAGCCTAATTATCTTGTTTATTTTGTATCACGACGTTGGACCCCTATACCTTAATGGGGCGGCAACACTGCCCGTAATTAAACATTGCTTGGGGGGTCCAAGGGGGGCAGCTGCGAATTTATGGAGCCCACCCTAGTGGGCGATTTCAGGGGCAGTGCCCCTTAAGCTAAAAATAGACGTAAAATTGCCTTGTAAAATTATAGTAATTTCTAGTCAATCTGGGTCGTTCATTAGGCGAATGATCTGACGGTAGAAGTTATGTTTAGTTTATGGTTTTTTTCCCTAGAAGGCAACCCCTTACTTTTATGAGGGTATTGTATTGCAGCTGTGTATTGTATGTGTTTTCTCAAAGCGAGAATAGGGAGACTGTAAGAGAGAACAAAGGATATTACAGTGGATCTGTTGTAGGTTGTGTCTCTTCATTTTTTTGGATAATAGAACGGAAGGACTGGCCGTTCGGGGTGGACATAGCCCAAACTAGGTGAACCACGTATATCTGTGTCGCTCTGGTTTTATGTGTTTTGTGTGCTTGTGTTTTCTGCATATTTTATGTGTTGCATTGCTCTATAATATATAATTTTCTAAAAACTGGTATCAGAGCCGAAGGTCTATTTGGCTGATAAACTCGTAGGAAAGAAGAGTTCCTGGTTCGAGTGGGAGCAATGGCGGAATATGGTAAGTTTATGGTCGAGAAATTTAACGACCAAAACTTCCCACTGTGGAATTTGTAGATGGAAGATTATCTATATCAGAAAGATTTGTACCTACCATTGAGTGGAAAAACAAAGAATCTGACGGCTACGACAGACATAGAATGGGAGATTCTTGATAGAAAGGCACTCGGAACAGTACGGTTGTGCCTCGTGGCATTGGTAGCCTTCAATATTTTAAAGGAAACAACAACAGAGGGTTTGATTAAGGCATTGGAAAAACTATATGAAAAACCCTCAGCTTCAAACAAGGTATTTCTTATGAAACGTTTATTTAATATGAAGATGTCGGAAGGTGGATATGTTGCAGACCATTTAAATGATTTTAATACAATTACCAGTCAGTGATGCAGGGCTAGCCTGCAATAACCAAGATCTTCATACCATGCATGTATCTCAGCATCTTGACAAATCAAACCCTCAATTTCTGGCAATTCCAACAATTTAATTTGCAGAAGCTCTCAAATATCTTGTTTACAAACTTTTATGGTTTAGAAAAAACCCATGCTTCAAAATCAATTTTATACACTCAACCCCAAACTTTCTTTTCAATCCAAAATTAGAAACTTCATGTGGAAGCTTCCTCTTTTAAATTCCTGGCAAATTCACAACTATACCATTTGCATGCTGAAACTTTTCAAACATATCATAACTCACAATTTCATTCTAATCAACCCGACTTGGATTCAACCCAAATTCCCAAACTTTTAATTCAACCAATGACTCAACCATTTGAGTTCTCATATATATCCAACCAAATAAACATCATTCATATATGGCTTGAATTTTATTAAAGAGTGTGCCCTTAACAACTTATATCTCTGTACATGATCTTAAACTCAACTGGAAAATTATACCACTGTTTGAATTCAGATTTGAAAATCTATATGTGCGCCTTTCACCAAGCACAGGACAGCACTCTCCATAAAATATTTTGATAGCAATTTAATCCAAATTTCATACCTGTAATTTCCACAAAGGATAATCATTGTGCCTCTACCTTTAGTAATCTGGCAAATTATAATTTCTGAATGCGTTCGCTCTTCAGCTTTACAAGGCTGCTTTGATCAAGAACCTGATTCGTTCTTCAAACACGCACACAGACTCTGCCTCTCTGCGCTTTTATTATTCTCACTAAGTGGTGTGGGAACTTCAGCGTTTCTCTATTCAGCATCCACGTTAATGGCGTATTGAACCAATACGTATCTATTTAATTCAATCAAACTTTATTTCACTTACCTGTATCTCTGCGCCTTTGATCATGAGTGGATTCCATTCCACGACTATTTTGCCTTTGATTTCTTGTATGGAGATTCCAACACACATCAAAATCGTTTTTATGCCATCGATTTCTCCTTTGGAAAGTACGCATTTGATTTCTGTGCTTCGACTTCCATCGTTTCATTTCAAACCTGCCCTTTAACATACATTAAAATTGTTTAAATGGAAATAATTCAACGTTGATTTCAATATACAGCTTCAGTTCTTTAACAGGTGCAAACCACAGGTAATGAACTACAGGATTTAGAACATGCTTTCTGCAAATCTACTCATGAAATCGACCTTCTTCATTTCTGAATATTAAATTCAACATATAAAACTATCTCCAACCTCATCGTATTTTTGTTTATGCTCAACCATCCATGCGATGAGAAACACAAAATTTGTTATTCCAAATATTAAATAATCACCAGTCTTCAAGCTAGATAATGAATTCCAAAAAGGCCGCGCTACACAAGCTTTAATCCATACTGAACTGTGGATTCAAATACATTCAAATTAAGAACAACCAATCAACGTAATGATCCAGCACCTATTCCACGCATTCCACATTCAACAGTTTTTCATTTTCTGTTTTAATAATATCGATGCCAAGTATTCAAGCCGAACTGCCAATCCCTTGCAAAGTTGATTCATTCAATTGTTCTTAAACTCATAAACAACGATTTCACAAAAAAATTATACAAAGCGTGCATTCTCTGTTTAAAACCCAGTTACAGAAAAAAAATATACACCTTTCCATAAATCGAACCACACAATTCTGAAATCACTTTTCACATCAACATTGGAAATACTTACAAATTTTCTTCGTGGCCAGATATTCAACAGTCGTAGCCCTTACAATTTGCTGAAGGCTTACGGCCTTGTTGTTCAAGCCTACTTTCAATCTCACACTCTCTCACAATCTCAATGTTTTTTTCTCTCAAAACCCCCTCCTATTTATACAATTTTAAAAATAATCTAATTTAATGCTCAATCCCCTTAATATCTCAATACCACTAAAATATCTCAACAAATCCTATCATCTAGAATCTTATCCCTTTATATCCTTAACTACCCAAATTCTCTCATATCCTTTTATTAATAAAAGGATATTTACAAAATCCTCATTTTCTCCTATTGTAATTAAAATAACAAATTAATTAAATAAAATATTAAAAATTGTCACACCCCCTTTTCTAACATATTTACAAGTAAAAAATACCCTTGATGCTCCTGCATCAGTCAGTTAAGTTATGTAGGGGTAAACTTTGATGATGAAGTTAGAGCTCTAGTATTTTTGTGCTCATTTCCAGAAAGTTGGAATGGTTTACTTATGGCCATTAGTAACTCTGTCTTTGGATCTAGTACTTTAAAGTTTGATGATGTTGTTGGTGCTATCCTTAGCGAGGAAATGCGACGGAAAAGCTCCGGTGAGACATCGGGTAATGATTTGAGTGCAGAGTCTAGGGGAAGAAGAATGGAAACAGGAAAGAGCTCATGATATCGCAGTAAATCAAGGAAAGGCGGATCCAAGTCCAGATCGGGAATAGTGTGTTGGAAATGTGGAAAGAAAGGACACCTAGAGAAAGACTGTAGATCTCAGAAGGGAAAAGAAGGAGATGCACAACAATAAAACAATCATGAAGCAAATGTGATAGGTGATGTGTTACAAGATGCTTTGATTTTTTATTTCGAAAATATTACTGATTCCTGAGTGGTAGATTCAGGGGCTTCATTCCATGCCACACCTGATAAGAAATATTTTCATGACTATGTTCAAGGAGATTTTGGACAAGTCCGTTTGGGTGATGATAGACCTTGCAAAATTGTTGGAATGGGTAAGGTTCTTGTAAAACAATAGAATGGAAACCAATGGCTATTAAAGGAGGTAAGGCGTGTTCTAGATCTGAAGAAAAATCTAATTTCAACAGGGCAATTAGGTGATGAATTTTGTGTGACAACTTTCACAGATAAAACTTGGAAGGTCACCAAAGGAGCCCTAGTAATAGCAAAAGAAAAAAGGTTGGTATATTGTATTTATGCAATGGTATTTCTAACTTTGTTAATGCTTTAACTTCCAAAGTAGCAGATGCATCATTATGGCATCATAGGCTCGGACACATGAGTGAGAAAGGGATGAAGATTCTTCACTCAAGAAATTTGTTGCCAAGTTTGAAGAATGTTGATTTGGATTTCTGTGAGAATTGTATTTATGGAAAAAAGAAGAGAGTCATATTTCTCAAAGTTGGGAAAGAAAAGAAGAGCGAAAAATTAGAGCTTGTGCATACATATGCATGGGGACCTGCTCAGGTATCATCTCTTGGTGGCTCTCGTTATTATGTTACTTTTATTGATGATGCAACTAGAAAAACTTGGATTTATTGTATTCAGAATAAATCTGATGTATTTGATACTTTCAAGAAATGGAAAGCTTTGGTTGATATTGAGACAGGAAAGAAGTTGAAGTGTCTTAGATTTGAAAATGGAGGTGAATATTGTAGCAAAGAGTTTGATAGGTATTGTTCAGAACATGGAATTCGAAGAGAGAAGACAGTTCCAAGAACACCATAAGAAAATGGTGCATCATAAAGGATGAACAGTACAATCATGGAGCGTGCAAGCTGCATGAGATTGCATGCAAGATTGCCTTTACAATTTTGGATAGATGCTATAGATACTGCTATTTATATAATAAACAGAGGGCCTTCAAGTTCCTTGGATAGTGGTATTCCAGAGGAGGCATGGACAGGTAAGAAAGTAAATTACTCTTTTTTAAAGCCTTTTGGTTGTGAGGCCTTTGTCCATATTAATAAAGAAAATAGAACAAATATTGAGGAAAAATCAAAGAAATGTACCTTTATTGGATATGGTGTTAATGATTTTGGTTTTCGCTTATATGATTATGAAAATCACAAAATCATTAGGAGCAGAGATGTAATTTTCAATGAAAATATCTTGTATAAGAATCAGTTGCAGGGAAAGAAACAGGAAAAATAAAACAAATAATACACAGTTCTTGATGAGATCACAAAAAAAGTAAAGGTGCCTGAAAATAGTAATAACCAACAGCCGCAACAACAGCAACCACCACAACAGCAACAGGCACCTCAAACACCTGAAAGTGGTGTTAGAAGATCTACCAGGATAAGTAGACCCCCTAAACGATACTCTCCTTCATTATATTATTTATTGTTGACTTATTCTGGTGAACCCGAATGTTATGAAGAATAAATGCAGGTTGAAAGCAGGAAGAAGTAGGAGCTAGCCATGGAAGAAGAGATTGACTCCTTAATACATAACTAGACTTGGGACTTAGCCAGGTTGCCTGCAGGTAAAACAAAATTGCAGAATAAATGGGTTTATAGGCTAAAGGAAGAAGATGGAGGAAAATAGAGGTACAAAGCTAGACTTGTGGTGAAGGGGTTTGCACTGTTGGGGTTCTTGAGTTTTGATAGATTGGCTAACCAAAATACAAGACAACATCAGAACCAATCTTTAGAGTTCCAGGATCTAGTCCTCCTGTTCTCAGACAGGGATCTCTCAAATTATTTGTTCGCAAAGGTATATAGTGTTTGCTTTTAAGTATTGATTTTAGACTAGTTATTAAGTGCAAGTGTTTGTTTGGTTTGTTTGTTTGGTTGAATTGGTATAGCAGAACATGAAAGGTCTAGGTAGTATAGATAGAAAGAGGAAGTGTCAGGTTCATTGGGCAATGGAGTCAAGAAGAAGTAAATAACAAGCTCATAAATGGATATGGGATATCAAAGGGAAAATCTAACTTGGCCACAGGATCCTTTAGTTTTTGTGAATGAGATGGACATTAATGATTTTGAAAAGAGAAGTTTAAATCTCAACAAAGGGAACTTAAAAACATAACTTGAACAATAAAGAGGTATTTGATAGATATGGCTAACCATGAATTCTACAAACCACACTTTAAGCAAATGATGACTTCAAGACAAATTTTAAAATGAAATCTAAGATTCGGGAGCACATCCTATTTCCTCAAAGATTTTATTTCAAAGGAGTTAGAAAACATAAAAGATTCACTGGTAATTGCATTCATAGAAGAGGGAACACCTAACACATCTATGATCACAACTATAAAGACCTTTAAAAAAATTATTCAAGCAGGGACAAAGGGTATGATCGAAACAGACCTCCTTAGCTAACTATAAAAAATGGTACTTCAAAGGGAGACTTCAAAAATAGTTTTCAAGTGGCAGCAGACAAGCAGGGAAAACCATAAATCATGTTGGAACCAACTATTTGAAATATTAGAGAAATAAACAAGCATGAGGACTAAAGAGAAAGATTAAAGACTCTAAAATACCTCAGCAAAAGAAAACATAAAACAGTGAAGGATAAACAGTTCTAAGGTGCTTCCAGGATTCATTTCTTAGCCTAAACTTTTCATCCTACTGTAGTAAGAATTTATGAAACATAATGAAAACAGGAAAAAAAGCAGACAGTTCAAAATACATCACCAACAACCAAGCTCAGGGATCCAATGATAGAGCCTTCTCAAGAACAAGCATGTCAAAACATAATCCAGCTTCCAAGACTTCAATTTCTTCTTCAACTTCAACAGACTATGTATTATTTTAGAGAGTTTCAGTGTTACAAATGGTGACCAACCAACCCTTTACAATGTGCTCCTCAAGGAAATTTTATAAGAAAATGAGGAGGTGGAAGAGTTCCTAGGGTTGAAGTGTAATTAATTCTATACTAAATGCAACTCCTAGCCTTGAAAACCATGCAAGGCATAAGGCAGGAAAGTATTCGATTTACAACTTTGTTTCATTAACTCTGTTTTCTGCTTTTTAGGCTTAGTGGGTGAAAAGATTGATTTTAAGGCTCTTTTTGTCTTTTATAATAACTTTGTTGTTAGTGTGAAATATTTGATTTTGCTTGTAATAACTGTTAGCAGTCTTTAGCCTTAATGTTACTGACTGAGATTTGATCTAGGTATTCCTTTGAGGCAGAGAGGCTGCAGGTGGCAATTTTGGTAGCTGGGGATTCAATTAGCCCCTCTGATGTGGCATTCGAGGTCTTCTGGATCTGATTTGTGGATTAGGCCTTTGATTCTTGAGTTCATGCCTTGATCCTTTAAGCTTTGATTATATCTTTAAACCTTTGATTATGCTTTGATCTTCATCTTGACACTGATATTCCTTCATTTAATTAACTCTGAATGTGTTTGTTGTTTGCAGGTGCGCAGAGGGTTTGTTGGAGAAATGGTTTTGAAAAGCCTACAATCATGACTTATCGACCTTCTTAAACATGTAATTAACACTTCAAAACCCATTAATTTTTACTAAAATCCATGAGGATCATCATCCTCGGCTAATAACACTGTAATCATCTGTGGGAGGGTTTTATCTTGAATTTCATTAAACCTGCAAAAAAACACACAAAGTTAATTAAAATCCTGCGAAGTATTGGTTTGGCTACTTAGGAAGGTTTGTGGAAGTGGTCGAAGCTGTGAGGATGAATGGATGCAACAGTGTAGGAAGGAAAACCGTGGCAAAAAATGAAACAGGGGTTTAAATTTGAATTAGGGCACGAATTGAGAAGAAGTGGTTTCAGGAAAACCATTAATGGTTTTCGCGCAGCATTTGGGGGTAGGCGGTATTTTTCAGAGGGAATGTGATACGATACATCGGTCAACATGTGGATTTTCAATACCACCTATTTCGCAAAAAAAATTAGCGTTAAAATTTAGGTGCAAAGATTTTGCAATACGCATCGTCAACCGTTGGATCGGAGCACCGAGATCCAATGATGCAGAAAGAATGCGATATGAAAGGTGCGCGAGCAGAGTGATAGTGGAATACAGGTGGCAGCATACGATTGGATAGGTGCTCTATGCGGTGGAAGGTAGGCCCCGGCGGAACTGAGTTCTCGGGTTTGATGCAGATCATTAGATCAAATGGAGCGACGGATAGGATTCACTCGCAAGGGTGATTAAATGATGGGATTTGGACGGAAGGGGGGATCGGGAAAAGGTGCGACAGTCGTTGATCTATTTTTAGATGAATGGTCAAGATTCACTCAAGACCACAACGTCGGAAATGGAAAAATAAAATAGGAATAGGGGTTGTGTAACATATATTTATGTATTTAAGCACCTGATTGCGGGGCATCAGTTATATGAGGAAAAAGGCTTAAAGGAAATAAGCCCTCAGTGGCCTAAGACCTATATAGTGCAGAAGAGTGATTTTTACACCAAAAACAAAGGTTTTTGAGGCCAAGTAAGGGTTCTGATAGGTGAGAAGAGGGATTTTTAAACCAAATAGAGGGAAATATAAGGTTAAAAAGGGGTTTAGGATGATTTAGAGGTTAAAATGAAGGTATTTTGAGGGATTTTATGGAAGGAAATGAGGGTGAAAAATGGAATCCTTTTGTGAGTGAAAAGGGAAGTGAAATGATGGAAAATGGAGCCTCTTTGAACAATTTTTTCCCTTAGTAAACAGCAGGTACTTTAGGACTAACAGTGAAATAGCAGTGAAGATTAACTCAAAGGGTAATTATCATCATAAGACTTCAAGAACTCACAATTTGGAAATGAATTGTTTCTTGAAGGTTAAAAAATATTTAGCCACCATTTGGTATGAAAAAATTTTATAGGTGGCTAACAGTGGCTCCACTTGGGGTGGATAGCTAATTATTTAGGTGTCCAGAACCTCAACTATTGATCTCTGGCTTTTCAGTAAACCAGTGCCTTATCCATTGGGCAGCAAATTTTCTTTTCTTTTGGCTAATCTGTCTTTGATCTGATAACCTCTGTAGCAATTTTAAAAAATGACAACTCTTCAAAACAACATCTCTACGTACCCATTCCTAATGATCCTAACATTTTTTTTTCTTTCAGAGTGCATTTGGACTAGCAAACTCTCTTCATCAACATTTTATTCTTTTGAAAAACAGGAAACTAATCTATTTCTACTCTTATTTCTCCATGAACTTAGTTTAAACAATTGAGTTCATAAATTCTCTACCTAACTACTATATGTCAGGATTAGACTGTCTGACAGACCTTTATTCTCTAAATTCTAAAACAGAAATTTAAAAGCAGCCAAGTTAGGATTAAGCAGTCTGACTTGCTGTAGATCTATGGCATAAAAACAAGTTGCACATAGACTAAAATTTGCAGAAAATTTAAAACAAAATTGTGAAGGCTTAAGATCTAAAAATTTAAAAACATCCTTCATTATTTCTTCAGCTCTGGTTTTGGTCTTGTTTGAGTTGTTTCCTCTTTCTTTTTGGTTCAAGTTTTGAGCTTTTTAGAACCATTGTTTCTCTATCCTAATCTACCTTACTAATAATCCAAGATTAAGTTGTTTGGCTGATCTAATTCACTAACCTATCAGCAGTAAATTGAAAAACTAATTAGTCATGATTAGGCTGTATGACTAACTAGAAGTATGTTTTTAGGAGTGGCATTTGAGCTTGCACACTTTCAGATTTTGTCTCTCTTTTTTGGTATGGGGTTGTACCTTTCTTGTTTTTATCTGCCCTCTTTTCTTTTCTAGTGTTTTTGTATTTTTATTTTTCTGACTTTGAATGCAATGTTCAAAAAATGATATTTACAATGTAACGCAAAAGCTTTGAAACTCATGACTCTTGATAGAAATAATGCTTGAGCATCCCGCCATTGACACGACGTCCATATGGATCTTCTCCATTCAACTATTTTAGAAAAAATGTGTTGTGACCCCTCTCAACATGAATAATATAGGGTCCTTTCCACAGGTTCTCGAACTTGCCATGTTTTCCCTTCTCTTCCCTTCTTGAATCCCAATTAAGAACTATATTTCCAACTTGGAAATTATTTTCCTTAGTCCTTTTATCAAACAGTTTCTTGATATTTTCTTGGACTAGTTGTGTTCTTTCATAAACTTCTTCTCTGGACTACTGTAAATAAATTGTTTGGTTGATTCTTCTCTGCATATCATTTTCTTCAGTTTTTACTTCTTGAAGGAGTTTCATGACTATAACTCCTAATGATGTTGGGAAGATTGCATCCATGCCATAGACCAGCTGATAGGGGGACATATTTATTGACTTCTTTGTAGTTAATCTATCAGCCCATAAGGCATGAACCAGCTTACTGTGCCATGATTTCTGATTCTGCTCCAACAGCTTTTTGATGATATTGATGAGGCTTTTGTTGGAGGATTCAGCTAATCCATTCCCTTGGGGATAATAGGTAGTAGAATGGCCCAAGGGGATGTGGTATTTGTAACAGAATCAACCATTCTTTTAGACTTGAAAGCAGCAGCATTGTCTGTTATGATTTTTCTAAGACAACCAAATCTGGATAGGATGTTTGTTTCTAGGAACTTGATAATGACAGAGTCAGTAGCATTCCTAGATGGTATGGTTTCTATCCATTTGGTAAAATAATCAATGGCAGTGAGAATACACTTATGTTGGGCTGATGAAGATGGGTGAATTTATGCAATGAAGTCCAAGCCCCATTGTTGAAATGGTGCCTCAACACTGATGGGATGTAAGGGTAAGGGAAGGAGCTTTGTTTTTCCATAAAAAATTTGACACTTATGGCAAGACATTACTAACTTTTGAGTGTCTAGGAAAATGGTGGGCCAATAGTGACCAGATCTGAGGATTTTGTTTGCTGTGCTCTTCCAGTAGAGGTGTCCTCCACATTCTCCTTCATGTAGCTCATGCGTGATTTTTCCTGCATTATCCTCAAGTAAACATTTAAGCAAAATTCCAACAGCATTTTTCCAATATAATACCCCATCTAATATGCAATAATTCAAAGCCTTCTGTTTCAAAAATCTAGCTTTAGTTTTAGACAAAGAAGGAGGTGCATTTAGATATAAAAGCACATAAATGATGTCAGCATACCAAGGAGAATTCAGAAATGTTTCTTCAATGAAAGGATCAGTGAATTCTTCTATTTCTTCCAATACATCCACCATATTCATATCTAGTGCTTGGAAGTTTGACTCAGCCATGAGTTTTGCTAATCCCTGCCCTTTAATCAATTTGGTGGGCCTAATTTCTAAGTCATATTCAAGAATAGTAGTAATCCGTTTTCCCCTTTTACCATCAGGGTCTTGACTTAGAATATCCTTAACAACAGTATGTGGAACAAAAGCAATTATGTGAGAGTGTAAAATATAGACTCTAAAGTCTTTTAATGCTTTCACTAATGCTAAGGCTTGCTTCTCCATGATGCTATATTTGAAAGGAGCATCTCTTAAGGCCCTACTAAAAAATTATATTGGTTTTTCTTGCCCCAAGTCATTCTTTTGAAGTAATACTGCAGCAATTGTATGTTCAGATGCAAAAGAAAAGATATAAAAGTCTTTGGTGAAATCTGGACTAATAAAGACTGGTGTTTGAGTGAGAGCTTGTTTAACCAGTTCAAATGAGTGTTTAGCTTGTGTAGTCCATTTCACACCTACCTCTTTCTTAAGCATGTTTGTAATGTTTCTTAATAGCTCAGCAAGGTTGGGGATAAACCTCCTCAAAAAATTAATCTTTCCAATGAAAGATTGTAATTATTTGAGGCTTCTTGGATGGTTGATTTTCAATATGCCATCAATCCTTTTAGGGTCTACTCTGATTCCCTCTTATGAAATTATGTGACCAAGAAGCTTGCCTTCTTAGAGACCAAAGAGTGTCTTTTTGGGATTCAAAGATAAGCCGAATTTCCTACATTTCTCAAAAACTTTTCTTAAGTGAATCAAATGTTCTTCATCAGTTTTAGAGAAAACAGTTATGTCATCAAGGTAAATGACTATAAAATAGCCAATATCTTTAGGGAAGGCTATGTCCATGGCCCTTTGGAAAGTGGCCCCTGCATTCATCAAACCAAATGGCATTTTGACATACATAAAGGTGCCCCAAGGTGTAGTGAAAGCAGTTTTGTGTTGATCACTTGGGAGCACTAACACCTGATTGTAACCTGAGAACCCATCCAACAGTGATATTATTTTTAATCCAACTACCCTTTGAAGTATATGGTCCATTTTGGGTAAGGGTTAGTTGTATTTCAGGGAGGCTCTATTTAGATTTATAAAGTCAATGCAGAGCCTAATTTCCCCTGTCTTTTTCCTAACAGAAACTAGGTTTGACACACATTCTGAATATCTAAGGGATATTATAATCCCAGCATCATACATCTTTTCAATTTCTTTTTTAACTAAACGCAATAAAACAGGATTTATCCTTCTTACTTTTTGATTGAAAGGTTTTTTATTTTCCTTAAGAGGAATTTTGTGTTGGATGATGCTAGTGTCATAAGATTTCAGATCTTTGTATCCCCATGCAAACACATCTCTAAATTCTTTGAACAACTCTATGTATTTCAATTTTATATGAGATGGTAGAGTGTTGGACAGTTTGATCATTTTGGGTTCTGCTAGGCTGCCTATGTTATGTTCTTCTACATCTGTTTCCATAGGCTCCATTCTTGGTTCTCTGGCTACATCATTAAAGTCAAAGAGGTGTTCTAAAGGTGTGAGACCTCTTGGAATTGTATCGTTCTTGCATTTTAAAACTTCCAAGTCTTTCTGGTCTGCATCGTCAATTAATTCTGCTTCAAAAATATTTTCACAGTGATTTATATGAGCAGAATATGTCATTTCTGTTTCTGGGATTTGTTCCTTATCCAAACAGTTTTCTTCATGACTAGTTTCTAATGCTGGTATGGAAAAATCATTTTCTAATTTTAGGAAATCATCTACGTGTTTTTTAGTGTCAAACACTTGCCAGTGATCCTCATTGTCAGGCACTGCAGGCCTGTTTTTGACCTTTATGCTAAGATGTTCATTTATTTGAGGTACTTGGCAATTGCTGGTAATGAAGGCAAGTTCATTTGCTAGATGATTTTGTGCTCTTGGAATGAAAATGAGTTCATATTTTTCAAAGTTTTTTAATAAATCAAGGGCGGCATTTCGATATTCTCTAAGTCTTGGGTTTTTAGCTAAATATTCTCCTTTGATTTGTCTTATGATAAGTTCAGAATCTCCTAGGATTGATATTTTTTGGGCTTCTAATTGTTTAAGAAATTGTAAGCCAAGGAGAAGGGCTTCATATTCAGCAATATTGTTGGTGCATGGAAAATCTAGTTTATATCAATAACCCTGATTTTTATTTTGAATCCATACACCTACCCCTGCAATTGTTTTACTACAAGACCCATCAAAGTTTATTGTCCAAATAATTTATGCCTCATTTTCGTTTTCTTGTTGTTGTTGATTTCTAATGTTTTGTATTTGATTTGAGGGAAGTTTTGATTGTTCTGGTAAACTGATTTCCTCTTGGTTTTCCTTTTCTTGTTGAGTGATTTGATCTTCATTGTACAAGATAAAGGAATCTATACTTGATTGAATGGAATATATTGGAGAGTTGTTTGGTTTATCTATGTTTCTCACCATGTATTTCATGTGGGATTCCCTGTATAATCTTCTATTTTAGTTAAAAACTGGGATGGTGGCATAAGACATGTCCATTTGAAGGCTCCCCTGAAGTTTCGCTCCCCATGATCTTGATAAAAGCATGCCATACTTTGGGGGAATGTCAGCTACTACTATGTCCATAACTAGACTCTTGGCAGGGATCTAAGATAATTTTACACATAAATCTTTGATTAAACCCAAGCATTTGACTCTGCTTGAATCAAAGGAATACAGATCCTTATATGGTTTAGTAATTTCTAAGCCTAAGCTTTCCATCACTACTTTGGGCATAAGATTATGTGAAGCTCCAGAGTCTAACATGTCATTGTGTAATATCCTATCATGTATATTCAAACTGACATAGAAGGGAGGGACAACTCCTTCTTGATATTTTCCTTCAACTTCAGGACCAAACAACAACTCAGGTTTATCATCTGTCAAGTTTAACGTATCAGTGTCACTTCCTAAGTTCAAAGCTTTCAAAACTTGGTTTTTGTACACTTCTTGGGTTACTAGTTTAGCTATAGGTATGGTAATTTTTATCTTTGCAATCTCTCCCTCAAGGCTGAAAGGAACTATTGATTTTTTCATATTTACATATGTTTTTTCAATTGAATTCCTTTCAGCAATTCTGACTTGTTGAACTTTGTTTGGACTGTTATTTGGGACAATTTTTTTAGGACCACTATCTGAAGTGCTAGGGCTGCTTTGTTCAACACTTGGCTAGCTACTTTTCTCTTTGTTTAAATCTGTTTTCTTAGCCAAAATGTTGGTTTTCTCTACTACTTTCTTAAGCTGATTTTCTATATTTTTCCTAACAGCAGTGCTAGTGTTTTTATCTTTTGAATTATCTAGGTTCCCTTTGTTTCTAAGATCATACTATTTGTGTACCTCCATGATTGAATTCTCAAACCCCAACTTATAATATTCAAAATCCTCATAAGTGTTTTCATTTTGTTCTAAGGAGAAGAAACCTTGTTCTTCTTCAGTGAGGAAGACATCATCCTCACTGTTTGATCCAATCAAGTTTACATGATTTTCCTCTAATATTTCAATATCCCTTGCTTCCTCGTCTTGATCTACATATTTTTGTTGGAAGGGAGGTCTAATCTATTGGTCATTGTCCCTTTTTCTATCTTGATTGTTTTCTCTTCTATAATTCTGGTTCCTATTTCTATTTTGGGGGTTGTTCTGATTGTCTCTTGGTTGTGCTCTCTCAAGTATGCTCATATTTTTCATCATTCCTTCCATCATCCTTTCCATTTTTGAGCTAGATGTGGAGGGTGTAGATTCGTCCCTAAATGATACTTTCCTTTCATTCCTCATCCTTGCTCTTTTCTCTATCAAATTTACCTCCACAGCAAGAGCTCCCTTTTGCATGTCTTCCAAAGTCAATGGATCTCTTTCTCTTAGCTGATATGCCATTTCAGGATCAAATCCTTCAGGAAATTCGGCCAAAGCTGAGCCCTGTGGAGGTTTCAAGTCTGGGGGAAGGGAATTATAAACACTATTGAACCTAGTGCAATAATTTTGAACACTTTCCCCAGTGTTTCTTTTGAGATTGTTGTAGTCTGAAAGTATTTGGAGAGGGTTTTTCCTAATTTCCCTTTTGTTTAAGAATAACTGATGAAGGGCTTGGAGGCCATTAATACTATTAGGGGTTAATCTTTTGAACCACTTTCTTGCTTAACCCCCTAGACTTTGAGCAAACAATCTAAGTTTGACAGTTTCATCATCAATCTCGTTTCTGTCAAAATAGTCATTCATCTTGTCCACATGTTGTGAAGCAGTGGTAGCACTACTAGCATCATATAACGGTATCTTGGACTAATAGTCCTGTGGCAGGTTGACTAAAGGTAAAGGAATGACTAGAGGGGCATACCATGTTGCCATGATAGGAGGTTGCCGAAAGAACGGGGGGTTTACAAGTGGAGGATGTAAGAGGGGAGGGGGTTGATGGAATGGTGTGGTTTGAATGGTGGGTGTATGAAGAACATATGTGGATGGACCAGCAAGAGACTGTTGAGCATATTTTGGATGAGAGAAACCAAAATTATGAAGGTAATGTAAATCAGGTGGGGTAGTTTTTCTGCTAACAGTGTTTTCACCACTATCTTGGGATGAAGGTGAAGGCTCAAAGTCTGTCTGATCTATATCATCAAATGACCTAGTTTTGAATGGGTTTCTTAAGTCAATTTGTGAATCTTGTAGAGCTATAAGGTTTTTAGGAACAGAATTAGCTCTTTGGATTGGTCTGACAATAGTTGAAGCTTGAGCCTTGGGAGACTTCCTAAGTATGCTTTCAGGATTATCAACTATCTCAGGAGGGTTTGGGTCAGGATATGCTCTAGTACGAATTCTTCTAGAATCCACTATGCTATGTTTTCAGACCCAACAACAAGAAAAGTTTAACCAAATATGACAGTCTTCAGTAGGCTAACTGATCTTTAGCAAGAAAACTTTAATCCTCAAAGTCTTCTTAACTGAGTTTGTATGATTTTATGATAGTAATGGGTTTCCTAGTGGAGTCTTTACGTCTATTTAGGATTATGGAGTCACCAGGTGGAAATTTTTAGCTTTTAGAAGGTAAAATGTTTTATGGTCCACCACCATTAAAGGTTTGAATACCAATATGAATTTTTTGGGTTTTCTGAGTTTTTTCAGTTCTACAGGTTATGAGAGTGTCCTAAATCTGTTTCAACACTTAGCTATGGTGATGAGACAAACATAGTTTACTCTTATGGCTTAGCTAGTTCATTCCTTCGAGGTTTGATAAGGTTCTATGAGAATCCTAAGGGTTACTTAGTTTGTCACTGATTCAAATAAGTCATATCGTGATCACCATTATGCTTGGTAGTGGTTGAAGAAAGCTACTTATACTGCACTGAATAGTGAGTGTTTTGTTTTGAGGATTTTACTCAGAGTCCCACTGTGATCACCATTATGTTGGGGTTCCTGAGTTTTGATAGATTGGCTAACCAAAAGAATAGAAAAAATTAGAACCAATATTTAGAGTTCCAGGTTCTAGTCCTCCTGTTCTCAGAGAGGGATCTCTCAAATTATTTGTTTGCAAAGGTATATCTTGTTTGCTTTTAAGTATTGATTTTAGACTAGTTATTAAGTGCAAGTGTTTGTTTGGTTTGTTTTTTTGGTTGAATTGGTATAGCAGAACATGAAAGGTCTAGGTAGTATAGATAGAAAGAGGAAGTGTCAGGTTCATTGGGCAATGGAGTCAAGAAGAAGTAAATAACAAGCTCATTAATGGATATGGGATATCAAAGGGCAAATATAACTTGGCCATAGGATCCTTTAGTTTTTGTGAATGAGATGGACATTAGTGGTTTTGAAAAGAGAAGTTTAATTCTCAACAAAGGGAACTTAAAAACATAACTTGAACAATAAAAAGATATTTGATAGACAGGGCTAACCATGAATTCTACAAACCACACATTAAGCAAATGATGACTTCAAGAAAAATTTTAAAATGAAATCTAAGATTCGGGAGCACATCCTATTTCCTCAAAGATTTTATTTCAAAGGAGTTATAAAACATAAAAGATTCACTCGTAATTGCAGTCATAGAAGAGGTAACACCTAACACATATATGATCACAACTATAAAGACCTTTAAAACAATTATTCAAGCAGGGACAAAGGGTATGATCGAAATAGAACTCCTTGGCTAACTATAAAAAATGGTACTTTAAAGGGAGACTTCAAAAACAGTTTTCAAGTGGCAGCAGACAAGCAGGGAAAACCATAAATCATGCTGGAACCAACTATTTGAACTATTAGAGAAATAAACAAGCATGAGGACTAAAGAGAAAGATTAAAGACTTTAAAATACCTCAGCAGAAGAAAACATAAAATAGTGAAGGATAAACAGGTCTAAGGTGCTTCCAGGAGTCATTTCTTAGCCTAAACTTTTCATCCTACTGTAGTAAGAATTTATGAAACATAATGAAAATAGAAAAAACAACAGACAGTTCAGAATACATCACCAACAGCCAAGCTCAGGGATCCAATGATAGAGCCTTCTCAAGAACAAGCATTTCAAAACATAATCCAGCTTCCAAGACTTAAATTTCTTCTTCAACTTCAACAGACTATGTATTATTTCAGAGAGTTTCCATGTTACAACTAGTGACCAACCAACCCTTTAAAATGTGCTCCTCAAGGAGATTTTATAAGAAAATGAGGAGGTGGAAGAGTTCCTAGGGTTGAAGTGTAATTAATTCTATACTAAATGCAAATCCTAGCCTTGAAAACCATGCAAGGCATAAGGCAGGAAAGTATTCGATTTACAACTCTGTTTTTTGCTTTTTAGGCTTAGTGGGTGAAAAGATTGATTTTAAGGCTCTTTTTGTCTTTTACAATAACTTTTTTGTCAATGTGAAATATTTGATTTTGCTTGTAATAATTGTTATCAGTATTTAGCCTTAATGTTACCGACTGAGATTTGATCCGAGTATTCCTTTGAGGAAGAGAGGTTGCAGGTGGCAATTTTGGTAGCTGGGGATTCAATTAGCCCCTCTAATGTGGCATTTGAGGTCTTCTGGATCTGATTTGTGGATTAGGCCTTTGATTCTAGAGTTCATGCCTTGATCCTTTAAGCTTTGATTATATCTTTAAACCTTTGATTATGCTCTGATCTTCATCTTGACATTGATATTCCTTCATTTAATTAACTCTAACTGTGGTTGTTGTTTGCAGGTGCGCAAAGGGTTTGTTGGAGAAATGGTTTTGAAAAGCTGACAATCATGACTTATCGACCTTCTTAAACATGTAATTAACACTTCAAAACCATTTAATTTGTACTAAAATCCATGAGGATCGTCATCCTTGGCTAATAACACTGTAATCATCTGTGGGAGGGTTTTATCTTGAATTTCATTAAACCTGCAAAAAAACACTCAAAGTTAATTAAAATCCTACGAAGTATTGGTTTGACTGCTTAGGAAGGTTTGTGGAAGCGGTTGAAGCTGTGAGGATGAATGGATGCAGCAGTGTAGGGAGCAAAACCGTGGCAAAAAATGAAACAGGGGTTTAAATTTGAATTAGGGCGGAAATTGAGAAGAAGCGGTTTCAGGAAAACCATTAATGGTTTTCGCGTAGTGTTGTGGAGGTAAATCCCCTCTACGGATAGAGGCGATCCCTACTAGCCTAGACCAGGTCTATCAACAATCGTTCACGCTATAGTGCAGTTTCCTAATTTCAAATAAACCAACTAGCGATGAAGGCTTATCTAGAATCCAATGATGTTGCTTGTAAAAGAGGTAGCGCTCTCGTTCCTTAGCCCTGGCAAATCACGATCCCCACGATCTTCGTGATGGACACCTGCACATGCAAGCAACAAAACAAACGCAAGCGTAAATTCCAGCAGATGCAACTACATGTCAGTCAGAAAGGACATAACTCATCATTATAAACAACAACAAGAGTGGAACCATAACCAATAGTCGTTTATTATTAATCAATCAAAGGAAGAATACAACCATAGTTCTGACGCTGAATTCTCCTTCGGAGGGTCGCCAACAGAACACGTCTCGAAAAGCCTGTCAAGGATGGGACAAACCTCTCTCTTCGGATCTTGACAATAGTCTCCTTGCTTGAATTTGGCCTTAGGGGAATAATCAAGGCTCTTGCAGCATAAGGCTCTTGGGAATTTGGGAACTTGAAGACTAGCTTGCAAAGGAGATGAGCAAGCTTTTATAGATGGAGGAAGGGGAGTTGGGATCCCTATAATCATGGGATTAGCCCTATCATCAAGGAAGCTTCCATGAGAGGTGGAAAACCACTTCCTCTCTATGGAAATCCGTAGCCAAACCTCCCAACTCAAGATAGATAGCAGTCCAGGAATTTGTTAGGACGAAACTTCCGCCATTTATTTTTAAAAAACACTCCTTAAAATGGCTGGCGCGAGTGCGACTCTGGGACAGAGCGCCAATTGGCGCGACCTCTTTGAAGGATTTTCCCCATTGGCGCGGGTACTGAACTGGCTGCCCGCGCCAATGCAAAAAGGGGTGTTTTTAGGGTTTTTCAGCAGGAGATGTCTTCAGGGGGATGAAAGTACATGTTCAGGGGAATACCATGAAAGTATTTTCAAGTTATGTCACTGCTCACAGGTCACAAAATGAGCCCTCCAATGTGTGAGATGGGGATTGTAGGGACGGTGAAAAATTGTTGTGTAACAGATGCCCCCTAAAGCATGAGGCCCGAGATAGAGAGAGGGGTGAAATGCTTTACGAGAACGTGTCCAAATGAGAACTCTGCCGTCGGAAAACCTGCGTGAAGAAGTACAACTGATGTCTCAAATACATGATATATATGTGGTATGGGCGCAACCATCCATAACATAGTATACAATAATCCAGATCCAAGGCATGGACACAGCCATCCAGTGAGGATCGATAAATAGACTCAGGTATGGTCGCAGCCATCCAGTAAGTGAGTCATGTAAATAATCATAATAATCCACAAAATCATAGCCTGGATTACAAAAAACACAATCCAGGGTCTTACGCTCCATCTCAATCTGAACACAGTACAAGTCCGAGCATGTGAAGAAATGAGCTGAAGTCGAACATGCAAGAACATCGTCTGATTACCAGCTAATGATGAAAGCTGTTAACAAACGCGAGAGATACCACCAATAATGACAATGGCCCTCAAGGTACTATAGGTACAATATATGGCATGTGAATCAATGAGCTGGCATCGAACACCTGTAGAATCACTAGATCAGAGGCTAATGATGAAAACCTCGCGTCGAATGCGAAGAACCTTCCATTGAGGCATGCAGGCTCCAAGGCACCAGAACGGAGTCTCTAGATCAGTTACCTCGATAATGAGCTGAAGTCGACAGGAAGCGGCCTTGATCGAAGGTGGGCCATAGTGTTTCCCACATCATCGATGCGAGACAGAGGAACATAATGTTTTTGTGAATCACAACCAGATGAGAATCAGAGGAAGGTTGGTACTTGCAAAGGTCAACTTCTCTTGAACATATGAACGGCACGATAGTGGACTTGGCAGTATTTGACATCAAAAGATCAGAGGCCATAGTGACGAGGCAAAGAGCAGATGAGAGGTCAAAAGGGATTACCCAAACCCACGGAAGCAAGTGGAAAAATGAGATGAGATGTCCCCAACCCGACACGAATGCAGACAAGTGCCATGTTCAAGAGCGACATACTGTCGACACGACAATGATTCTGGTTCCATTTCCCCCCTCCATTTTTGGCGAGTACCCCAATTATTTTGATAACAAGCTTGAAGGGGATAACATAAGCTTGTAATATAAGTTCGTCCTTCGGACGAATCCATCCTAGTACATTTAACGAGCCCTGTGAAGGAGCGACTCGAATAACGTCATTACGATTGAATCCAATGTCATCGGGGTTTAACGTGTTTGACAAAGGAAGAACTCAGCGTCTTTTCATGTTTAGAGAGTCTGAAAAGACATCGGAAAAGTAAACTCCAACGGTCCCTTTTCGTAAATAGTTCCTCGAGATCAAAAAGGTGAAAAACTATGTCACGAGAAAAACTCCCTGGTCGCGATGAGGTGGGGTATTCCTTTCGTAAATAATCTGTCAGCCGAAAAAGGGGGGTGGCAGTATCTTTGGGTAGATGTGGTTTCGCGGTAGCACGAGATCGAAACGACAAGGGCCTCGGAAATCTTTTCATGTTTAGAGAGTCAGAAAAGAGCTAAAAGATGACTCCAAAATGACTTTTTCGTGTCTTTACCGAGTCCAAAAAAGTATAAAATACAACTCGTTTCACCGTTGAAGTCGCGTAAAAACCTGCCGCTGCACACAGAGGCAAGTGTAAAATCCATTTTTGACAAAATACATCAAAATATTAATGAAAATGCCTTTTAAAACCTATTTTAGATTTCAAAAAGCTATAAATAGTCTCAAATGGTAAAAAAAAAATTACTTTTACTATTTACCTCATTTGGAGAGCAGCCGTGGTCCATTTTGTGCAAACCTTCTGACGGCGATTGCGACAGATCCGGGCTACCATTCAGATTCTCGTTCGTTCCAGGTAAGAAGCGCTTCCCTGTACTCCATTTTAATCCATTTTTTCATAGTTTTACATTGCTCATTAGATTTCTATGGAAGATTTTTGTAAATTTAGGGCTCCGCCCATTGGCGCGGATATCGGGCACGGACCCGCGCCAATGGCGTAGCGCGGTTTTCCGTTTCAAAATTCCAAATAACTAGTGATTTGAATGGATTTCCAAGTATACCATAGATCTAACCAAGGGTTTTTGACCATGTTGATGCAGGCAACCGAGTACAATGGTGATCGAATGGAAAGAGAGGGAGCATGGGGAAGAGGATGAATTAGCCATGGAGAACGAAACTTGTATGAATGCTCTCAAGAACTGCGAGCTTAAAAATTTCTTCCTGACACCTTGTTTACGAGCTCAACCTGAGCTCCTACAATACCTGATCAGTATTTGGGATGAAAATGAACAAGTGTTCAAGCTGCGGGATCAAGTATTAGAACTGGAGGTTTCTAACGTATACTTCATAACCGAACTGTCGCATAGAGGTCCAGTGCCCATATTGATAGGGATCAAACCATCTGGTGAAAAGATGGAGCAAGTAATGGCGAGGGTGTGCCCAAGGGCACGAACCGGATCAGGAAGCGGAAAGGTAGACATTCACACCGTTGAGGATCTAGCACTCATAGTAGTGCTACACACCATTACACAAGCTGCAGGATCGCAAGCTCCACATGAGGCAACCAAGGCCCAAATCATACTAGCCTCAGAGTGTATGAGTCCTACACTGTTTGACTGGGCTACAGTGGTGACATTCAACATGAAGATACAGCTCACGAAGTGCAAGCAGACCAAACTGAAGCAGTTTGGCTACGGTTCTATCCTGGTATCGTTCATTCTAGAATGACTACCAATCTTCCAGGGCCAAGGGGCCATAGTAGCTGAGCCGGTACCACGAGATCCTATAATGGCTCGTTGGGCAGCAGTGATGCCCAGAGCAGGAGAGGGCCAACAGATGTCCTGGAGGCCAGAGTTTTTTGGGTGGCTACGGCATCAGTTGATTGTAGTCGAAGACTGGTCATATGCAGGGACCGATTTCACTGGTGATCTAGATCTTCCACTCCTAGAGGGAGATGACTGGGACGAGGAGTTGGGTAAGATCGTCTTTTTTATTTTTGTGTTTTATGATTTTTTGTCAATACATGTCTGTTCTGACAGCAGTTCTATGCATATGCAGATTTCAGCCCAGAGAGACCAGCCGGTATGTCTCCCATTTCACAGAGAACTCATCCCGCAGCTGATCCTCAAGCGGAGGGTGCCGAGGGAAGAGAGTTGGTCCAGAACCTCGAGGGGATTTCCCGGGGGATTACAGACTACGCCCGGCTAGCAGATGTTCCACTAGCATACCAGAGACATACGGTGGGAGTGCCTAGTCACCTCCACCGTCTTCTGAGATGCTTAGTGTGTGTTGTGGCTTGTTATCATGAACACCACGTAGATTAGACACCTAGGGATTTATTTCATGCATATTTTTTGAGAGACATGTCGTCTCCAGATGTATTAAGACGAACATGTATATTTTTTATTTATGTAATGCACACTATGCAAACATTTCGATATATATATATATATATATATATATATATATATACATACCTATTTCTGGATGGATCTCTTCACATGTGATGATGTTTTGTTTATAAATTGTGCAAATGTCTATCTAAAACCAATTTATCTACTGCATCCGTTAATGTATTCATATGTCTATGTATATGTTGATATGTAATATAGTCAAAGCTTCTTTCCAGCAGACGAATACGTAGATACAGACGTAAAATGGATGGATTTCTGACTTAATAATGCCCGTTGAGTTGTAATACTACAAGTTGTGAGTCTAGATACACAAGTAATTCACGAATACCAAGGTTTATAGCCTCGGTTAATAATTCTAACACAGCACTATATTCCGCGATGTTATTTTTAGTATGTCCCAGACACACACCTTGCAAGTTGACCAACTCACCAGCAGGATCATAGATTACCCAGGCTACCGAAGACAGACTCCTGGTACTACGGGAGGCACCATCCGCGAAACCAACAAACGGATTGATGGACATCTGCACAATCAGGAAGGCCCGATCAGTAGAAAGATGTTTACAACACACACCACACCAAACATGCACACAAATGAAATAACACACCTATGTACACACACCACACCAAAAATCACTTCAAGCATAGTATTTTTTCAGGTACAGCCCATTTCTGGGCTGCACCAACGAAACTCCTTCATAATCTATAAGCTCATAAGCCCCATTCTTCAAAACATGTTTTACTATGTAACGCCCATGCCACATAGGTTGGAACTTGCCCGCCCCAAGCTTGTCATGCGCTTGGTCGTATAAGAGGACGAGGTCCCCTTCGACAAAGGAACAAGGGGAAACTGATTGATCAAAGTGTGCTTTGACCCACTTTTTCTGTGCTTCAATGACTAAAGTAGCCAAACGGCGGGTTTCATCTAACCATTCCAAATAGAAAAGACGCTATTCCTTAGCAGAAGTGTCAGGTAGAAGTTCCACAGCTAATTTCAAAGAAGGAATCTCGCATTCAACCGGAAGAGTTGCTTCCAGACCATACACCAATTGAAATGGTGTGAATCCAGTTGCACTCTTTGCAGACGTCCGATAGGCCCATAGAGCTGAGACCAGTTGGAGGTGCCAATTGGATTTATGAATACCAACTGTTCTTTGAAGCATAGTGACCAGAACCTTGTTCACAGCCTCAACTTGGCCATTTGCCTGAGGGTAATATGGCATTGAGCTATCGTGGCGTAAGCCCAATCTTGAAGTCAGCTCGTCCATCATATAATCTCGGAAATGAGTACCATGGTCGGTAACGATGGCCTGAGGGACCCCGAAACATGCAATGATGTGGTCGAAGATGAATTGGGCAGCTGTCTTACCGTCAGCAGCTAGTGTAGGCATCGCTTCGGCCCACTTCGTAAAGTAGTCTACGGCAACGATTATATACGCATGCCCCCCGGCCGAATGAGGGTTACACGTCATAAAATCTACGCCCCATTTCGGAAAAGGGTCGATGGTAATAACAGGATGAAAAGGGAGAGGCAGCGCGCGCATATTGCACTGAACGACCTGGCACGCGTGACATTTATGGACTGCGACGATACAGTCTTTGAATATTGACGACCAACAGTAACCTGCTCGCAGAATTTTTTGGGCAGTGGAATATCCGGACATATGACTGCCACAGGCACCACTGTGGCAGTAATTTAGGACCCTTTCAACCTCTTCCAAGGTTAGGCACCGACGGAGCACCGAATCTACTCCAACGTGGTATAAGGTATCTCCTACGATGCGGTAGGGTTGAGACTGATGCCGAATCTTACGTCGGGCATCTTTAGTCAACTCAGACCTAAATGTGGAGGTCTGAAGATACACAATTATGTCACCATACCAAGGGTCACGAGTACTGATAAGGAAAAGAGTTTCGTCCGAGATATGATCTTCGGAGTGTGAAGGAGTGGAGTCTGTTGGGAGTGAGCATATAAGATCCGCGAAAACCAGTGATTTGGTTGACTTAGCAGTAGTAAACTCTAAGTCAAACTCATGCAGGATAACGATCCATTTGGAGTATTTTCCCCCCAGTAATTGTCGAGAGAGAATATACGTCATGGGGTTGCAATCCGAAACCACTGTTATCGTACGCAGTAGGATGTAGTGGCAAAAACGCTGCACAGTGTGTACTGCGGCTAACACCAGCTTCTCGACATGAGCATAACATGTTTCTGTGTTGAGAAGGTTTCGTGACAGATAATAAACGACATGTTCATTTCCATCATCATCATCCTGCACCAGAACCATAGCTATGGTGCTAAATGCGGTGGCGAGATACAAAGTGAAATCGCGGTGATAATTAGGAGGACAAAGCAAAGGAGCATTAACCAGTAACGTCTTAAGCTTCTCAAAGGATTCTTGAGCAATTTCGTCCCAATGGAAGGGAACGTTCTGCTTTAGAAGACGCGTGAATCCTTTGGCCACCTCCGCGTAGTTCGGGATAAAGCATCGAAGGAATTTAGCTTTTCCCTACAGACTCTGCAACCGATATAATAAGGAGGGTGATGGGAGATTGATGATAGCCTCGACCTTTAAAGGGTCAAGGTGAATTCCGTCTTTGGAGACTACGAATCCCAAAAGATGGCCAGAATCCACGCAAAAGACACATTTATGAGGATTAAGCCTAATATTGTAGCGCCTACAGCGAAGGAAAATCTAGCGAAGGTGTTCAGGGTGGTCCTCTCGCCAAGCTGAGTGAGCTGGCAAGTCGTCCAGATAAGGCTGAAAAATATGGCGTATGTCGTGAAAAGCGTAAGACATCGCCTGCTGGAAAGTGGCTCTAGCGTTCTTCAAGCCGAACGGGAGCTTTTTATAAACGAATGTACCCCAATGACAGATGAATGCAGTCTTGTGCTGATCAGCAGGTAGAATGTTTATCTGATTGTACCCGGAAAAGTCGTCCATCAAGGAATAAATCTCACTTCCGGCACATTTGTCAATGATTTGGTCTATGAACGGAGTGGGGTAGTTATCCTTTGGACAAGCGCAATTAATATTGCGGTAATCAACACATACCCTAATAGTACCCTGCTTTTTATCGATAGGGACAATGTTGGAAACCCATTCTGTGAGGGGGATGGGATAAATAAAGCCCGCGTTCAGAAGTTTTTCAACTTCTGCCTTAATTGCAGCGGCTTTGTGAGGATGCACCGTGCGTAAGAGTTAGCGCACGGGCTTCGCACCAGGGTAGGTTGGAATCTCATGCACTACGATACTGGGATCAATCCCAGGCATTTCCTCATAGGACCAGGCAAACACATCTTTAAATTCTTTAAAAAGATCAGTATAGACTTGTATCTCATTAGGAGAACAAGTCACTCCCACATGTATGTTCTCGAAATCATCCCCGCTTATTTGAGATACATCGTATGTTTGAGTGACATTACTCGTGTTTCCTTACAAAATACCCCATCAAAATGAAGTGCTGGAGAGGTGATGGGAACTCCAGATGCCGAAAACGCTTTAGACATTCTCCAAATTTCCCCAGGTAGGGTACAAGGAGGAACGATGATGTCCATCGCTCCAAGGCAGCTCCTCAAGAGACATTGTTTCAACAATGGCTTCATCAGAAGGAAAAATCTCTTTGAGAGGATCAGGAAAATCGCCCTAACCGAGCCAGGGGGATTAAGAATAGATGTCTAAAGCCATGCTCAAAGGAGCATGCTGAGGAGGGGGAGGATCGGAAGCGACGACGATTTCACAGTAGCTAATCTCTACTGGAGTTAAGGGAATCGATTCTCCAAACTCAGTCACCTACTCAGGCATAGGGATGAGCCATGGGTCATCATACCTAGAGATCATGTTAACTTGAGCGGTGTGCAGTGGTGGTGCGGAAAAAATACCCATGAGGACGGGGTCTTTGAAGAGACTGGGCCCTACACTGTCAGGGGGATTTGGGATCTGATCCACGTACAGAACGTTGTTCTCGGAGGTGGAGGTGAAGAAGGACAACTGATCCACTGTAACGATTTTGCCCTCGTGAGGGAACTTAATAAGTCGAAAGAGGGTGGATGGCACGCATAGCATGGCATGAGTCCAGCTGTGGCCAAGAAGTATATTGTAGTTGAGCTTAGCATCAACCACTTCTACTTCTACGTTGACAGTCTTCCCCTGTAAAGTAATTGCTAGACTCTCGAGAACACCCAGGGGTTTGGATTCCCAACCATCGAATGCCTCTAGGGCATTGGGAGAGGATGAAAGGGCCGGAGAGCCAATGGCCTTCTAGCAAGCGGACGACATGACGCAAATAGAAGCACCTTCATCCACAACGATCCTATGGATGTTAAGACCGTTGATCCCGACTTGAATAACAAGAGAGATCTGAGGTGGAAGTCGGGGGTGAAATTTTCTAAGTCAAAGGTGAGAAGACTAGAATCGGTGGGATCGATTCCACCGATTGCAGATAATAAAGCTTTCCGTTGTGAAGGACAACTTTGAAGAACTTCCAAAGAAAACATGGCAGATGGTGCCTGTGCCAGATCCTCAACAATATTGTAGTGCTGAGCGGCACGGGCATTCGGATTGTAGGAAGACTTTCGTAGAACACCTTTAGAAGGTGGCCTCACAACGGGTTCAGCAGTAGGCTTCTCAATTTCCAACGAACCAGAGACAGGTGGGGGAGGTGGACCATCCACAACTGCCTTCCCCGGTGCCTAACATGATTCGTTGTAATCCTTCGAACGCGTGGCGATAGAAATAGGTGCAACGCCATTCATCATAAAGACTTGGGACCCAAATGGTGTAGATGGTGAAGGTTGTTCAACCATTTAGGTCTGCTAAGATGGGAACAGTTCTTTAAGAACTGTCGAAGTCCCTTTGGAGCCTTTTAGAAGTTGACTAACTTCAGATCGTCGAGGACAATCATTAGTATAATGATCTCCTTCACAAATGAGGCAGGGGTACTTCAGTTTGCGTTGGGAACCGTCCTCAGTTTGAGGGTTGGAATCTGGCTTTGGGGCGTCGGATTTGGATTTACCTTTGCCCTTCTTCTTCCCTTTGGAGGTTTTCTCCATAGGATTGGCCTGAACGTCATTAACCTCCACAGTTTTGCTAGAATCGGTAGGGGTGGGAGGAGCAAAAATATTAGATGAGTTAGACTTCTGCTTCCCATTCGAAGATTTCTTCGAATTCTGAGACACGGAACCAATAACACCATCCACCGCCGGGGTAGGTGGAGCTTTAGAGGTTCCAGACCGTGGAGCATCAGGAAAGATATCATACAGCGTGTCGGATTGTGAATATACCAAATCCAGATATTGAGCACGCGTTATGGCTTGTTCTTCAGTCACACACGCTCCCATAGAAATATATTGGGCGATTTTGTTAACAAAGGAGATGGTGAACCAATGAGTTAGTATCTGATCAGGTATATGAAACTTGATCAGCCTACAATGACGTCGCCACTCATGAATGTGATTAGAAATGTGGGTGGCTTTGTCTTGCTTCAAAGAAGTCAGGAGATGCGTCTCAGCTTCGTAGCGAACCGTTAACTAAAAATGAGTCAGAAAAGCCATGGCTAACGTATTGAAATCTTGAAAGATGCCATGGGATAATTCAATATACCACTTAGCAGCAGCGCCAGTCAAAGTGCGCTGGAAGAGGCGCAGACGGATTGAATCATCCACCCAAGAGTTGGACGAACACCAAAGATGGTAAGTCATCACATGAGCTTGGGGGTCCTCTCCAGCTTTTCCCTCAAACTTGGGGCAATCACCGGGCACCTTGGTAGGAACCGGAGGCCAATAAGGATTATGCAGAATTGGATCATTCGTTAATTTTGAAACATCCGGTAACTCCAAGGTAGCAAGAAACGGAAATGGCGGATTGGACGGCATACCTGGCCCTGGGTAAGGACCAGTACCTGTACTCCATGCTGGTTGGGAATATCCTTTCCCCCCCCCATGGGTTCTGTCCAGTAGGATTCTGACCGTAGGGGGCATAGGTGGTATAACCAACCTAATTTGGTTGCTGGTAACTAGCGTACGGGGGTTGGTAACCAGATTATGGACCCTGATTATGAGTCGACCCTGTGTAAGCAGCATTTGGATTTGGCTGCTGAGCATAGGTGTAGCCGGGTTACTGAGGACGATAGTTAGAACCTTGGGGCTGGCTATAATTCAGTCGGTATTGACCATGAGAATAATAGCCGCCTTGAGGTTGAGTGGGTTACTGATAGGTGGAACCCTGCGGAGCCTGATAACTTGGGTGCAGCGGTTGATTTGGCTGCGGGATCGAATGAGTCGGTTGCTGGGAAGGGTTGATAGGATGTCAGGCTGGCCTAGTTGAGCAGGCTGACCTGGCTAAGCGGGTTGCCCTGGGTTAACAGGTTGACCCGGGTGAACAGGCTATGCCGGTTGTGCAGGTTGACCTAGCTGTTGAGAGACACCAGGTTGGACCGGATGAACCGGTTGGCCTGGAGGTGGAACACAATGTTGTGTCGGATAGACTGGTTGGCCTGGTGGAGGTACACCAGGCTGTGCCGGATAAACCGTTTGTCCTGGTGGAGGAAAAGAGCCAGGTGATGGCTGGTAACTAGTTTGACCTGCAGCAGGACCATAAGATGGTCCCGGCTGGTGTGCAACATTTGGATTAATAGGATAATGAGATTGCATGGGTTGGGAAGGTTGGACTTGCCCCCCAGGACCGTATACCAGTCCCGGCTGCACAGGTTGATCAGAAGGGTTATAATATTGTCATTGTGGACCGTACGATGGCCCTTGCTGGCCTGCAGGATAGCCTTGGATGGGCTGGCCCTGCGGGTTATAAGGATAGCCAGGCTGGCCCAAAGGTTGGCCTTGGAAAGGTTGCCCTTGTGGGTTATAATAATACCCAGCCTGGCCATATGGTAAACCTTGAGCATGAAGGTGAGCCTCTGGAGCAGGTAAACGTAACATGTTCCGGTGCTCATCGTATTGATCTGGAAAAGCATACACGGGTGTACCATCCTGTGCATAATGCGAAAAATAAGAGCGGTTGGGGTCTTGAGAGGTTTGTCCAACCTCGGGGTTCGGTTGTTGTTGGGACAATTGATACTCCTCCAGAGAGATGTTCTCCGGCATAGCAGTCACAATGTAAACGTCTTCGGGAGGTGGCACAGCCCTTGCGGAGGGTGCCATAATAGCGGGTGCAGAAGCGGCCACACAAACAGTGGGTCGAATGGGTACAGAGGTGACGGAAGTCTGAGGAGACATCCCTAATGAAGGAGCCACCGGCCTCGTAGAAGGAGCTGATACCCCCATAGAGGCTGCAGCGGCAATAATCTGACCCAAGGATATATACCCCACTAGTAATGAGGGACCGGGTGATGACATAATAGTTGGTTCAGGGTTGTCTCCTGGAAATAATATCTGAGGAAATAACAGGTAATCCTCACCAGACGTGGGGATTTCCTCACTGGATTCACTCATTATTGAGCCTGCCACTAGATCTCGTAATAGATGGCGAGGACTAGGAGGAAAAACAGCAGCTATAAAAGGCGAACCCGATGTAAGAGAAAGGAAATCTACCCCTACTCTTAATTCAAAACAAGCGTCAGAAAAGGGCCAATTGAACTCAACTGGTCCCCTAAAGGGTTGTTCAGCAAGAACCGGTCCCCCGTCAGGAAACTCGGAAACAATGGGCTGTTGTGGTTCAATAGAGGATTGTGAAGCCTCTGATGAATCGTCCGTATAAGGACTACCAGTAGACGAAACTGATCGTTCCGCCACTATGGTAGTAACGATAAGAGAAAAGATCAAACACACACACGGCCTAAAAAAGAGTCAAGACACACAATCAAACGGCCAACAAGCAAAATCTAACAGGGCGTGTGATCACGGGTGATTAATTTTTTACCACATTGAAAAATAGGAAACTTCACTGTTTCATGTTTTAAGAGTCGATAAACGGATAAAAAGGTGACTCTATCTCTTTCAGTTTTGAAGCAAGCGTGAAAGGACAAGTGCTTGGTGATCCTTTCAAATTTAAAGAGCTTAAAGATGGCAGCGACTACTCAAGACGATGAAAAGGAAATAACATCAGATCGCAATATACACCTTGGTTTCAAAATTAGAGAGAAATCAACCAAGGACTTAACATACGTGCAGGCAATCTCCCCGAATGCTGTGTCCGGTGTATCACGGGTATAGGGAAATAGAATCAGCTTCCTATGGATAAAGGATGAAATCAGTGGGCTCTCCTTATTTACGCGATGATGGGGGAGCACAAGTCCGTACTAGCACTGTCTAAAGCCAAGAGGCGAACGATAGCTACTAGGTTTTAAGACTCTGGAACACATCTCTAGCCTAGACCTCTAAATGTGTTTCGTTAGATTTCAATGCTGCCTTAGTGTAAATTGAGTAAATTTTAAAGTTTATCTTAAATTACGTTTCAGTTTTCAGGCCCTAGCAAATGTAATGTTTCAAAATCTCCTAAATGCGCTCTATATGCCACAGTATATCATTTCATTCGATGAAAGCTATTTATGAGAGAGTTGAGAGCTTTTCACACAATAACAAAATGAACAGAAAACAACCAATGACGTCTCTAATGCAGCTAATGAAAACTAAAAAGATTTTCATCCAAGGTTACCAATCACTAATAACACCGAAAAGATCTAATTCACATTAACTAATGAAAAGCAAAAGAGATTTTTTTATATATTTTCAATATTTCAGAGCAAAGTGCGCTAAAAAATGAAAAATAATGCAAAGGCAATTAGAGAAATGATGATAAGAGAGCAAAAAAAACAAATTTCACTCAATAGAAAACACAATCAGACCTCAAATCGACCAAGATTCCCTCAAAACCAAGAAAGTCCCAAAGACACAAATGAGCCATGTAATCTAGGCCCAAAACGAGACAAAGTGGAATCTAAATGAAGGAGGAGTCAATCACTCAAATAGCGCAATAAAATAATAAACAACTGTCAAACGAATGCAGGGAAGCAATCACAAGGTTGAATGAACCGATAGAAACCAAAAACTCCCAAGGAAGGCTCGACACACCATAACACCTAGATGACCTAGGGCTAGAATGCAAAAATCGATGGAAATGGGCAAACAACCAAAGGACAAAGGTAAGAGTCAGTCAATCAAGGCTCCAAAACACTCAAGAAGTCGAAAAAATGAAACCAAAATCAGAGATTAGGCTCAGAAAGCTCAAAATCTAGCAAACCCTAGCAGTCCCCAGCACTGGCGCGACTGTCAGGCTGCAAATAGCGCCATATCAGAATTGGCACAGGTAATACATTGACAACTAGCGCCAATTGGCATGACTGTCACGATAAAAAACGCGCCAGTCAAGTTTGCTATGCTAAAATAAAAAAAAAATAAAAAAAAATAAGCAATCCAAGATCAGACCAGTGATGTTTGGAGTTTTCAAAAACCCAAATTCACAGAAAGAACCAACCCAAAAGAGCTTATCAAGCAATCAGAATCAAGAATCAACCGAAGAGACAAGACAGTGCTCCAAGTGTTCAGTTCACAAACTAAAATAGAGATTGACTGAAGTAGCTTTGATCTACTTCGCAATTGCAGAGCAAAAGCGTTTCGAAGGCTATCTGGCTAACTTCAGGCTCCGTCTATAGTTTACAAAGCAGAACAACAACAAGCTAACGATCCCCAGTGGAGTCGCCTATTTGTTGTGGAGGTAAATCCCATCTACGGACAGAGGCGATCCCTACTAGCCCAGATCGGGTCTAGCAACAATCGTTCACGCTATAGTGTAGGTTCCTAATTGCAAATAAACCAACTAGCGATGAAGGCTTACCTGGAATCCAACGTTGTTGCTTGTAAAATAGGTATCGCTCCCGTTCCTTAGCCCTGGCAGATCACGATCCCCACGATCTCCATGATGGACACCTACACATGCAAGAAACAAAACAAACGCAAGCGTAAAGTCCAGCAGATGCAACTATATGTTATTTAGAAAGGACATAACTCATCATTATAAACAACAACAAGAGTGGAACCATAACCAATAGTCATTTATTATTAATCAATCAAAGGAAGAATACAACCATAGTTCTGATGCTAAATTCTCCTTCGGAGGGTCGCCAGCAGAACACGTCTCGAAAATCCTATCAAGGATGGGACAAACCTCTCTCTTCGGATCTTGACAATAGTCTCCTTGCTTAGATTTGGCCTTAAGGGAGTTATGGAGGCTCTTGCAGCGTAAGGCTCTTGGGAATTTGGGAACTTGAAGACTAGCTTGCAAAGGAGATGAGCAAGCTTTTATAGATGGAGGAAGGGAATTTGGGATCCCTATAATCATGGGATTGGCTCTATCATCAAGGAAGCTTCCATGAGAGGTGGCAAACCACTTCCTCTCTATGGAAATCCGTAGCCAAACTTCCCAACTCAAGATAGAGGACGGCTCTGATCGCCAGGGACGAAATCTCGCCATTTATTTTTAAAAAACACTCCTTAAATTGGCTGGCGCGAGTGTGACTCTGGGACAGAGCGCCAATTGGCGCGACCTCTTTGTAGGATTTTCCCCATTGGCGCAGGTGATGAACTGGCTGCCCGCACCAATGCAAAAAGGGGTGTTTTTAGGGATTTTCAGCAGGAGATGTCTTCAGGCAGATGAAAGTACATGTTCAGGGGAATACCATGAAAGTATTTTCAAGTTATTTCACTGCTCACAGGTCACAAAATGAGCCCTCCAATGTGCGAGACGGGGATTGCAGAGACGGTGAAAAATTGTTGTGTAACACGTAGCATTTGGGGGGTAGGCGGTATTTTGCGGAGGGAATGTGATACGATACATCGGTCGACACGTGGATTTTCAATACCACCTATTTCACAAAAATTTTGAGCGTTAAAACTTTAGGCGCAAATATTTTGCGATACGCATCGTCAACCGTTGGATCGGAGGACCCAGATCCAACGATACGGAAAGAATGCAATATGAAAGATGCGCGAGCAGAGTGATAGTGGAATACAGGTGGCAGCATGCAATTGGATAGGTGCTTTATGCGGTGGAAGGTAGGCCCCGACGGAACTGGGTTGTCGGGTTTGATGCAGATCATTAGATCAAATGGAGCGACGGATAGGATTCATTCGCAAGGGTGATTAAATGATGGGATTTGGATGGAAGGGGGGATAGGGAAAAGGTGTGACAAACGTTGATCTGTTTTTAGATGAATGGTCGAGATTCGCTCAAGACCACAACGTCGGAAATGGAGAAATAAAAGAGGAATAGGGGTTTTGGAACGAAGGTTTATGTATTTAAGCGCCCGATTGCGGGGCTTCGGTTATATGAGGAAAAAGGCTTACAGGAAATAAGCCCTTAGGGGCCTAAGACCTATATAGTGCAGAAGAGTGATTTTTAGACCCAAAAAAAAGGTTTTTGAGGCCAAGTAAGGGTTCTGATAGGTGAGAAGAGGGATTTTTAAACCAAATAGAGGGAAATATAAGGTTAAAAATGGGTTTAGGATGATTTAGAGGTTAAAATGAAGGTATTTGAGGGATTTTATGGAAGGAAATGAGGGTGAAAAATGGAATCCTTTTGTGAGTGAAAAGGGAAGTGAAATGATGGAAAATGGAGCCTCTTTGAACAATTTTTTCCCTTAGTAAACAGCAGTACTTTAGGACTAACAATGAAACAACAAGAAGATTAACTCAAAGGGTAATTATTTATCATAAGATTCTAAGAACTTCACAATTTTGAAATGAATTGTTTTGTATGTTGAAAATATTTAGGCCACCATTTGGTACCTCAAAAATTTGTGGTGGTTGAAGATGCACAGAAGAAAGGTATTAATTTTGATGAAATATTTTCTCCTGTTGTTAATATGACTTCAATCAGAACTATCTTAAGTCTTGTAGCAGCGGAAGATTTACATCTTGAATAGTTAGATGTAAAGACAACATTTCTCCATGGATATTTTGAGGAAGAGATATACATGCAACAACCAGAAGGATATGAGGTAAAAGGGAAAGAAAAATTGGTGTGCAGGTTAAATAAGAGCTTGTATGGCTTAAAATAGGCTCCAAGGCAGTGGTATCTAAAATTTGACAAGTTTATGTCTGAACAAGGTTATACTAGATGTCACTCTGATCATTTTGTTTATCTAAAAAGGAAAAATGATGGCAGCTATATTATATTGTTATTGTATGTAGATGACATGCTTGTTGTAGGATCTAACATGCAGGAAATAAATGTGCTCAAAAGAAATTTGGCAAATTCGTTTGCAATGAAGGATTTGGGAGCTGCAAAACACATCCTTGGTATGAATAACCTGAGACAGGAAAATCACAAATTAACACCTGCCCCTAAATGAGCGTATACAAAGGTAGAAGAAAATATTATGTAGAATGCAAACCATAGTACAATCTTTATTTCAAGCATCTTCTTGGGAGTAACAGATCAAGCCCAAGACCCAAGAAGAAATGGACTATATGTCTAAAGTTCCATATGCATCAGCAGTTGGAAGCTTAATGTATGCAATGGTCTGTACAAGGCCTGATATTGCACATGCAGTGGGAGTTGTAAGCAGGTACATGAAAAATCCAGGAAAAGAACATTGGATGGCAGTAAAATGGATTCTCAGATATTTGAGAGGTACCACAAATCAAGCATTATGCTTTGGTGGTTCAAACATTGCTCTACAGGGATATGTTGATGCATATATGGCAGGTGACAAAGATAACAGGAGGAGCACTACAGGATATGTATTTACTGTAGGTGGAACAGCTGTCAGTTGGGTTTCAAAAATCCAAAGTGTTGTTTCACTTTCAACAATAGAAGCAGAGTATGTTGCTACTACAGAGGCTAGTAAAGAAATGATTTGGTTACAAAGGTTTATGGATGAATTGGGTAAGAAGCATGATATGGGCATGTTATATAGTGATAGCCAAAGTGCCATTCATCTTGCAAAGAACTCGGCATTTCGTTTGAGGACTAAACACATACAACTCAAGTACCATTTCATACAGTCAGTATTGGAAGATGAACAGTTGAAGCTGGAAAAGATACAAACTAGCCAGAATCCTGCAGATATGCTAACAAAATTTGTAACCAGGGAGAAACTGAGAATATGCTCAGTTTCAATTGGTCTTCAAGAATGACGATGAATATGAGAGACAACCAGGTCCAAAGTGGAGTCATTTTCCAGCAAATGAATCAGCGATGGAGTTGCTACAATCAGTCTCCAAGTGGGATATTGTTGGGTGTGGGTCTGATTATCTTGTTTATTTTGTATCACAACGTTGGACCCCTTTACCTTAATGGGGTGAAAACGCTGCCTGGGGGGTCCAGGGGGGGCGGCGCCCCCGAAGCTAAAAACAGATGTAAAATTTTCTTGTAAAAGTATAGTAATTTCTATTCAATCTGGGCCGTTCATTAGGTGGATGATCTGACGGTAGAATTTATGTTTAGTTTAGGGTTTTTTCCCTAGAAGGCAACCCCTCGCCTTTATGAGGGTATTGTATTGCTGCTGTGTATTGTATGTGTTTTCTTAGAGCGAGAAACAGATAGGGAGACTGTGAGAGAGAACAGAGGATATTACAACAGATCTGTTGTAGGTTGTGTCTCTTCATTTTGTTGGATAATAGAAAGGAAGGACTGGTTGTTCGGGGTGGACGTAGTCCAAACTGGGTGAACCATGTATATATGTGTCTCTCTAGTTTTATGTGTTTTGTGTTCTTGTGTTTTCCGCATATTTTATGTGTTGCATTGCTCTGTAATATATAATTTTCTAACAATTCTTTCCTCTGTGTTAATTTTTTCCTCTTTCTTTTCATGTTGTGCATCATTTTCTCTAATTACAAAACATAAGTTTTAGATTAAGATTTGTTGAGAGAGCTCCTTAATTCTATCTATTTTTTTAATCTTAATGTTTTCCTCTGAAGTATAGTTAAATAATTTTAACTGCTCTTTAACTATTACTGACCTCACTACTTTCTTTCATCTCATATTCACACTGCCAGTAAGATCTAGTCTGCACATTTAGCTTGCCCTATGAATGCCCCTTGAAAAATTTTATGCACAATTCAGCCTCTTATGACTCCATAGCCCAATGGATTAAGTTTCACAGCTCTGTTTTTCCAACCACCCAACCAATAAAAACCAACAGTTCTCATAATATCTATAAATAACCTAATATCAGTAATTATAATCATCAAGCTAAATCATAAATCATAAAGAACAAAGAGAGCCCTCTCTGAGTCTAGGAAGGCTAGGTCCTGGACTCCAAAGTGGTTTAATTTTTTCCTCTATCGTTTTTTCTTTCCAATCTTACAAATTACGGAGAGCTAACACCCGCGATATAGGGATGCCTTACATGCCATCGAGCAATCCTATCAAGAGGATCCCTCCACACAGTCATCTGGAGATAAACCTCAGGCCATATTATACCTTCAAGGGGAAGATAAGTCACCAAAAAGACAGCCATTTGTCCCTCCTCCCCCCAAGCCACCATACACCTACTAGGAACAGGGGAACCTGGTTGCCTCATCCTCTTGAGTTGCCACACGCGTCAATTACTGCAGACGGTTTGATTGAGTCTTTAGCCTAAGGTCACCTAGGTAGCAGTAATTTGTAACATTGTGATCAACACTTCATAAATGCCCAAAGGAGGTACCACGCATTCACACCTCCGAAAATTTATTTTTTCAGTGCCAACAGGTATGCCCTCTATCATCTTCTTTTTTAGCACATGCCTTTCAATAATAGTTGAATAAAGAAGATTCTTTCACTTGGGGTATTTTTTGCAGGTATCGTACAAACCATCCATCGCTCCATCCACCGAAAGTTCCAAAGCAAGTATCATTCTACCCCCAGCATGATAAAGTCCCAGAAAAACTCTGCATATCCTGACATAATTTCTCCATCAGAAATTAATAATAGGTTCCAAACACCCGACCATGTTTATCATCACCTCACCTTGCACATGATAATCATCCTCGTTGGTCGGTAGAGCCTCCCCTCCATGGCACTTGTCCCCCAAAGTAGACCATATATCACAAAAATAGTGACGCCATGGCCATACGATTGTAGTCCGGGAAGCACCTCATGCCCATTCACCCGCCATGTATCAGGTCAAGTTTTACCATATCGAAATAAAACCCCTTTCCCAGACAACCAATTTTTGCAAGCGGATTGAAAGCGCACTACCACGACTTGCATTTTGCCTACCATACCTCCATCACATAGCCCATCTGCGAAATTTTCCATCTGCTTCATCAACCTCACACATGAGACCAACCAAAGGGGCCCCCACCTTCAGCAAAAACACCTTCCTCACATCATCAGTGAGTGAACACTTTCATGTTTTGGGGCACCCGACTCTGTGTTTTGTACAAACCAAACCCCATTGTTTCATTCTTTTGGTAAGTGTACAAAGACCGCAAATGGTGCACTATGTCCCCCACCCATCCATTCATTTTTTCTCCCATGCCAGTTGTCCCTCGTCACGCTTGGTCAGAGTATTACACCCTCATGCAAAAGCCACCATGACATTCATAACCAGTTTATACCCACCCTGGAAGTCCTACCGACTCCAAGGATTTCCCCATCAGAAATAGTTATGACTGCCGCCAAGCTACTTTTTATACTCTGACTTGGGCCACTAAATCCCCATCATCAGTTTTCAGTCGCCCCTCGCCATCATCCCTATGTTAAACCCATCATGATCCCCTATATTAGTAACTCTCTCATTTGGTTGAGGCTTCCTTTTTGTCAACATCAACACATCTTTTCCAAAAATAAGTGGTACCTTGGATCACCCCTCTCCACAAAAGGGACATCCTCGAATGGCAATGTGGGAGACATCATTGTCATAGATGCCATCGATCCTCCTGACATTCGACTACAGCATAAGCTTTCATGTCAATATGGCAACATACCTTACAACCATTACACTTTGATCAAATTCGTCAAAGACTCATGCCTTCATAAGTGTCTCTTTCATCAATGCTTACACGGGAAGTTACTAGCCAGCACCTATGCATACAATGCACATTTATATGCATTTATATGCATACAATGCACGTTTATATGCCATACGATACATTCCACCTATTTTCAAAGAAAAAACGCCCCTGAGGGCATCAGTAGTCGTCATCATCAACCAACAAATCACTACCATATTAGTGACACAGACAGAATCTATACATGTCAAGTAGATTTGTTTAGCTAGCCAAAGCATCACGAGCATGGGACATGCCCGCCTCGTATAAAATTTGTATATATTGTATTATACCATTACTTGCAGGGATCCCACAGGACATGGTTGCTCTTCGACCCGGTGCAGGGTGTTTCCAACTCCAGGCTACACGCAGGTCTCTCTCTCTCTCCACACAGTACACAAAAAGAAACTATAATGTATTTCGTCTATATAGTTTTTCCTATACCTCACACATTAGGGGGCACTTGTTATCACTGTAAAATCGGACAAGCAAATATGACATTATTTAATGTCGGGCAGAAGGATTTACAGGGCTGAGAGACATTAGAGAATCTGAAGTATTTAAAAATCTCTAAGGTCTAAGAGGAAAAATCAAATTGCGCACAGAAGGAACTAGTAATATGTGCCTTTACGTGCATAATTCTTCGATAAGTGTGCCTTTGCGTGGATTTTCCTCAAAAAGTTGCGTGAACCTGATAGTGGTGAAAGGCACTTTCTGGGACCACAAGGCACACTCCAGGACATTGATCCCACACTTGAGGCCACCTAAGGAGAGCCACCCAAGCCTCCTTAGGACCTCAAGGGAGCACACAATGGAATAAATGTGGCACACAATGGAATCACCCTCCTCTCTTGGGTCACCATCCACAATGTACCAAGAGAGGGAAGGAGGATTTGAATTCTCCTATAAAAGGCCACCAAGAGATGAACAATTTGAGAACACATTGTTATGTTGGCCAGAATTTTCCCAAGCAATACCAACAGTGTGTGATCCAGAGCAGAGATAGAGGGGACTTAGTTGTTGGCCATCCAACAACTACAATCCACCATAGTAGAGAGAGGGAGACTTTGCGCTAAGGTAGCTCAGAAGTAAAGACATCCTTGCATTGGGACTTGGAACTCTATAGTTCTAAGGGACCCTTGGAAAGCGGGTAAAATTTTCATCCTTCATTCCTACCAGCACTCAATAAGAGGGGATGTAAGTGTCATCATTTGGATTATTGAAGTTGTTTTACTCTATTCAAATATTTTGTTTTATTTGTTTCAGTTTTGTTTTTATGTTTGAATATGCATGTTATTTCTCTATATATTATGCTTATGTTTTAGCATGTTCCACTAACTTGCTTGACTCCATCTATTTTCTGCCAGTGACCAAGAACTTCAGAGGGAAAAACCACCCCTCTTAAGCAAGTTTGATTTGGTACATTTGTGCGCCAAACACACTAACACACCTATGACTTCCCAAAGACATGACTACATTATGGTTGTTGTTGATTAATTAACTAAGAGTGCTCACATCATTCCAGTTAAGAACACCTTTGAGGCACTAGCTATTGCTCAAGTTTTCATAACAGAAATAATTCGCCTTCATGGAGTGCCCTGGAAAATAATATCTGACAGAGATGCACGCTTTACTTCAAAATTTTGGAAAAGCCTTTTACAATCTATGGGAACACAACTAAACTAAGTACTAGAGGACATTCTCAAAATGTATGTCATGGATCAACAAAATCAGTGGGAGAAATACCTTCCCTTAGTGGAATTTTCATACAACAATAGTTATCACAGTTCAATTCAAAAATCTCCCTTCGAAGTCTTATATGGAATACCATGTCGTACTCCATTAAGCTGGGACCAATTAGAGGATCGAGTCATGTTGGGACCTTAAATGCTCCAAGAAATGGAAGAACAAATGGAAATAATTAAGTAGAGGCTAAAATAATCTAGGGATTGTCGGAAACGTTATGTCGATACAAAGAAAAATGATAGAAGCTTTGAGGAAGGAAGCCAAGTTTTTATTAGTTTAAAACCCTCTAAGAGTTCCTTCATATTTGAAAAAGGAACAAAGTTATCCCCTAGATTTGTCGGCCCATTTAAGATCCTAGAGAGGATCAGACCAGTTGTTTATGAGTTTGAGTTATCATTCCATATAAGAAGAATGCATAATGTGTTTCATGTTTATATGCTTATAAAATATTTATCTGATCCATCCCATGTGCTAACATTTGAGAAATTACAGGTTTCCAAGGAGGTATTCCTTCAGGTCAAACCATTCTGTATACTAGACCATCGGGTTTTTTGGCTCAGGAATCGTGAGTTTGAGCAAGTCAAGGTCCAGTGGGACCAATATAGCCCATGTTCAGCTACCTAGGAAGATGCAGATGTTATTTTTAATGACTTTCCTTATCTATTTTATTAAATTGTGTGGTGAACTAGATAGGAGCTCACAATTTAGCTAAGGTAGATACTTTTATGGACCCTCTAGATCATGTCTTATTTTTTTAATTTTAAATTTTAAAATCCTTGAAACTAATATCCTTTCCAGATTTGGCTATCCTAGAAAACTCATCACTGATAATGTTACAGCCTTTAAGTCCAAGAAAATGGTTGATTTCTATCATAAATACCACATTACTTTGGGACATTCAACAGCTTATTACCCTCAAGGTGATGGGTTAGATGAAACATCAAAAAAAAATTTGGTGAATATCATCAAAAACATATTAGAAGACAACAAGAAATATTGGCATAACAAGATGGTCAATGCACTTTGGGCTAACATACTTACTACCAAAAAATCAATTGGCATGTCACCATCCCAATTGGTCTATGGAATGGATGCAGTTTTTCCATCCTCTTTAGGAGTTCCAGTCATGAATATCATTCAAGAAATTCAAGCTGATCCAAATGATGTACATAGAAGGATCTGTTAGTGTCATTCTAGTCATACTGCCATCAGTGATCAAATTGTTCTTTTGCATTTGCATATTAGGAGTCTCATACCGGATAAATTTCACCATTCCACTAGGTCATGGATTCATTGATGGTAGTGGTATTTCATTAGTTTTCCCTCATGTGAAACTTGTGGATTCTCCTCTCTAGGGTCTTCAGTAATTAGTCACTTTCATTCTCAAAATCATGTCAGTAGGTCATAGGATGGGTATCATTAATTTCTAGGGTCTCACCATGGTCAAATTAATAATTTAAATGTCAATAAATATCAGCAACGTCATAAGGAAGTCAATAAAATCAAAAGTCACAACACCTGGAAGATCAAAGATATATTTTATTCAGTTTGATGTAATTTTCACCTCAAAACATGGTTTTGAGGTGAAAACATGATATTTTTCCTTTATTATTCATTATGTAATTTTATGTCAGCATATGTAATAAGTCACAATTCAGAAGCTGCCATCTCCACAAAGTCATCATCCTGCCTTCAAAGAAGTTTTCCATAGCATGTTCAGTGCCAAATCATCTTTCGATTAGATCCATCAGAAAGAGCCCAGAAAGATCTTTCCAATGGTATATTACACTCTTAAAACTGACTTTTGGATTGAAATTTATGCTTAAGTGAAGTAAAAGTCCCCTATTCCCTAACCTACCCCCTTTTTCCCATTTTTCCCTTAAACTTTATGTTTAAAGTTTAATATTTTCCTTAATAAAATCCCTTTTCCCCCCCTCCGATTACAAGATCGCATTATAAAATTATTTAAAACACAAATGCGATTTTAACTAAACCACTTCCCCTTACATAACCCCTTAAACATTATGACAAATTTTAAGTTTCATATTGTAAATATCGCTAATCGCACCCCCGATTCAATCGCTCTGATTAATCACATCAAAACATTTAACAAGTGTGTTTCGACTGCCCCACACCAAAAACTCCGATGCGATTATGCTCCGATTGGCCCCGCCTGATGATATGCTGGCCATCGATCCAATCGACGATCGAATGGCCCATATCCAATCGGCGCCTTTCATCCCTCTCCTCCGATTGACCCCTCCCGACAGACAATTCCCGATTAATCATGCGCTGTCGATCTGCCCCCGTCGATCCGACGGTTCACAGTCCATCGCTCAATCGGCATCGGCGTTTCACATATGTTATACTCCGCTCCCCTTTTCACCTCCTGATTCCGATTGACCCCGGGCCCACCACATAATACTTCCGCCCATTTGTAATATCAAAGGCCTTTACCCTATGTTAAAACAACCTTTGTTTTAAATTACTTCACAAATTTTTTCCCCATCACCCATCCCATCTTTGTTATGTAATATGCCCGCCCCAAATCCTCTGACCCCGATCGCAATTGCACTGTCGAGCCTTCCCATATCGCATCAGAATTTTTGCTCCGTTCTAAAACGCCTTCCACTTTCCCTGATCTCCGATCACGATCACTGTTATGTATTAAAATCCATCGCAGACATGTATTTCAAAGGTTTGGTTATATGTATTTCAAATTTTTTATTATGTGTTATATCGCCTCCCATGCGATCCCGATTGCAATTATAAAGTGGACCCTGCCTCCTTCCCTTCCTTTTCCCATTCAAAATTAATTTTTCCCTTCACCGAAAGCATGTAATTTCATTCTATTTTATTTCAACAACATTTTTAGAATGTCAGTTTTCTTCAAAAGAAATAATGGAAAGCAACAGACCGAGATTTTCTACAGTAGTAGACAAAATAGGATTGGCTCTTCAAATTGTCTATTTTTTATGTAACAGCGAAATCTGCCCAGATGATCAAATGTAATATTTTTCCTTCTTTAGGGCAGATTGTTAGTCCTTTTTTCTATCTTTAGATTTTAGTTTTTCAGCTGTTAAAACAGCTCCTCTTTTGTGGATCTATGTTCCCACAAATCTGGTGTATTTAATGTAATTATAAATCGTTTGAAAAAGGTCGATAAAGGAGCAGTAGGGGAATAGTGTGGAAAGAACATTTTTCTCTCCATTGTACAGTTTGACAGGGAATTAATAAGTAGCTCTGATTTTTGGGATCCATGTGGTATGAGATTTTAGCATTTGTTTCTCTCCTTTGTTTCATATGTAAATTGTTTATGTTTAACTTCTCATCCATAAACATTTCCTTTTGAATGCTTTCACGATAGAAAGGTACAATCCATTTAATATGCTCTGCCTTGGGAAATCATTCATGCTCTATGTTTTTCTTCTATTTGAAAAGGATCCATTTATTGTGCCCTTTTCAGCTCCTCACTAGTCTTTCCATCCCATCTTTATTAAACTTTAATTGCTAAAGTTTCCTGCCTATCTTGCCCCGTGAAATACCCTGTATCCTGATTTAATTCCCCGGTTTCAACTGTCACTTTTATATCCCACACATCCCTGACATCCATTTCATTTTATTAAACCCTTTTCCATCATTTTATCTAGCCCAATATCATATCATTATTTTCACTTTATTGAATATCTATCTTTACGAAGAGAGCCCTCTCCTGCCCTTGTAGGGCTAGCTACAAGGCTGAGCATGGTTTAGTTGTTACCCCATTTTTCCCTTTTCAGCCTGGGGTCCAATTTGGGTGCTAACATCTCTGGCGACCATACTGGGGAAGTCGATCTGACTGTCTGTGAGCTCATATTCTCAGCTTTTGAATTGACTATGCTTATTCTGTTTTGAAGAAATATCGAAACAGAGGTGTTCTAGAAGAGCGAGTCATATTCAGGCCGTGTGTTATAAAGAGTATTGAGAAACCCTACCTAAGGTTAAAAACTATGGTTGCATTGAACACGATGCTTTTAAAGAAATCTCTGTGATTTAAGTGAAATTTTGGTCTATTTGCCGATGGAGAAATAATATAGTGGGACCCAGCAGTAAGTTAACGTGTGGAGTTAAAGCGCTTAACCACATTCAAAACATGAAGTCAAAGCCTGGTTCGATTTACCACTGGCGGGTTTTGGAAAACAAAACCACCCATTTCACGCCGCTTTTGCCCCAGAGAAAAACTACTTCAAAAAAATGTGATCCAGTGAGATTAAGGCACGTCATCTCCCTAAAACCGCCCATTTCACGCGGCTCTCAGCTGCTAAACTTCAGCCTTTGAAAAAATGCGAAATCCACGAGAACCGTTCGATCTGAAACACCTTTGATCTGATGGCAATCGTGTGCCTAGAAGCACGGGCGATAAATCAAGGTACTACTCAGTGCTTTTATGTTATTGTTAGCCCCTATGAAATTTTTGGCAAGCAAAGTAAGGGGCTAAATTATTTTTGAGCCTTAAATGAATGCATTTTCCTTGAAAACACATCATCCTTGAAGCCTCTTCATGCTCTCTGCCCTTTGATTACTTCCCTCAGTTGTTTACATCTAAAAAGCCTCTCTGTTTGCAAAGGATTGTGCTCTGAAGACCTGCATTTGCCCCTTGTATCCCTGCATAATACCCCATTTTAACCCTTTATTCCCCCTTTTCAAAATTCCCCTCTAACCTTTCTAAATCATACCCATGCCCTTTTAAACCATTCCTACACCCTTTGTTTAGCCAAATTTCCCCTTCTTCCCTCTAACGTTACCCATTTTCGGCCTCAAATTTCATTAAAAAGGGCCGAAAAACCCATACTCTGCACATTATGGGCTTAGCCCCCTCCGGCCCTAGTCCCTTAACCCTCTTCCCCACGTGATCGAACGCCGAAACCGGCCGCTAGCCCAAGGAGCACTTTCCTCATTTGGTTATCGGGAGCAGTTTCTGCCATTGATCTACACAGATTGGACAACAATCACGGCCCCCGCAACCCCCACTATTCACAATCCACCTCTCTTGTCACACCATCATTGTTTGTTTAACCGTTGATCTGACGGTCCAGAATGCACCTGCCCCTGTGGTCCCCGCCCGCGCACTATTCCTAAAACCACCGGTTTCTATCGCACCGCCTTTGGGCAGTAGGCGGTATTTGTTTTTTGGGAGCGATTCCATATATCGAACGACGCGTGGCACCGATACGGTTGGAAAACCGCCACTCCATCGCGCATTAAAGTCCGGCAACAAACGTGGTGCGATATCACTGTGCGCCGTCTGATCTAGAGCATTTGATCCAACGGCGATCACTCCACAAAGCTGCGCGGTAGTTAGCCCGGGAGAACCGTACCCCTGGCCCACTGTCCATCGCCCTCTAATGCGTCCTCAACCGTCAATCTCCTCCTGAGATCGGACGTTTCAGATTTGATTACCCCCCGCCGTTGACCGTCCCATCATCCCCCAAACCCGACACGTCACCACTCCATGTGTCTCCATCGTACATCGGCCCGCCCTGTTATATATGTTCATTCCAAGGTCAAACATTCATTTTTTACATTAAATTTCTATGCACTTTTCCAACCTTCACCAGAGCGTTTCTCCACCATTCCTCTGCATTTTTTCACCATTTCTCCGTCGTCCCACTATCATCCTCATAGTTACTCACATCATCCGACCCCACGCATTGTTTTCTTAACAGGTTTTCATGTTTTTCAGGGTTACAGGCAGGCAGAAAATCGCCATGACACATATGCGCTGTTGTAATGACACAGTGCACAGAAGAAGTTGAATTCAGAGCCTGAAGATTTCCAGAAAGGTGTTTGCAACATAAATTTCATCAAAGGACGAATTTCAAACTCTGCAAACCCTCTCTGGCACCATTAAAGCTCGGATTGCGTAAACAAAGACGGTACGGGAGCAGCAGAGAGCTCGAGGCAAGAAATAGAATATTTTTTGAGCTTTGTCAGGGATTTTAGAAAGCAAAGGTACCGGTTCAAAGACATCACGGATTGCATGAAAGGTCCAGCGCGCAGAAAACAATGCTATCAAGTTTTCAAATCAGTAGAAGGTTTCTTCCTGAGCCAGGACACGGTACACTTTATTGTTTCAATCTACGTGGTGTCCAAGTGAATTTTTCCCCCTACAGCAGTCCTAGGCTATCAGAAGCATTTGTTGCACAGTATGGCAGATCTTAGCGTCTTGATTTTACGTTTTTGTTTAATTCACCAGAAGTAATATAGAGTATTACAGCCAAGTACATCAGAGACATACCGGAGTAAATGGGAGCCTGGAGAAGACCACTCTTTCACCCAAAGAGAGCCATGGATAAATGCACAGAATTTATACAGAGTGGGCTTCGGCCTTCTCCCTCTTCTGAGTGTGTAATGCTACATTTAGTTTTTCACCTACCTTCTCTGCTCCACTAGAGCTATAAATTCATGAAGAAACTCATTGTAAAGGTTTTTGATCAGTTATCAGAGAATTGTAAGATGTTTCTCTTAAGATAAGTCTCTGTGTAAAGTTGTAAGATAGGCTGAGGAAGATGTTTTCAGACTGAGTATTCAGCTATTGGAAATGTTGTACTTGACTGGTATTGCTATTTAATATGACAAGCACATTTCTTTGGATCCTGATCTAAAGCAGCGGTGATGTTTTCCTATCTCTATGTTTTAATTCATTTCATTTATTTTCTACTGGCTTGCATCAGAATATTAGCATAGGATTTACCCTTGTTAGGTATCCTATGTTTCTGCTCTCCTTGCATTCGATGTTTTCTACTAAATGTGTTATCTAAGAATTTATTTCAGTTAATTTAACCAGTGTGGTGGATGTTATTCCCTACTCTATAATGTATGAATTGAATGAATCAGTTCTTATATGTTCTGGTTGGGATTTAGCTGGAAGATTTGGGAACACTGGGGATTAGAGTTAGCCCTGTCCACTAGGATCCTTGTGCGACCAGTTGGTCTTTAACTGTGCATCCTGAATCTGTGTTGTCTCCTCTTCTCCTACCATTCCATATCACACTATCATCTTTAAGATCCAGTGTTTTAGATGAACAGCCCAACTGAAAGCCTGCATATTGATTAGCAAGCAAATCCTTTCCTGACTCCATTGCCCAATGGTCTTGACTGCTCCCTGGAATACTTTACCTCTACCTTATTCCTCTTTGCTCATCCTTGTCTTACATTGAACCCTCCTTTCCTGGTAACCAGCAACCAAACAAACAAATCAAACAAACAAACCCTGAGCCTTATAACTAGCCTAACATCTTAAACTTTGAGCTTCAAATACATAAAAACTTTGCTTATATAAAGAGATCTCTCTCTGGACCCAAGAGGGCTAGACCCTGAGGTCTGAAAGTGGTTTGATGTTGTCTCATCTTTTGGTCTTGCCAATTTGGCCAAAACATGGGAACCCCAACATAATGGCGACTCCGCTGGGGAAATTTTGAGTATTTCTCACCTCACTACATCATAAGCACCTCAGAAACCTATAATCTCTAGTTAGGTTGGCAGTTAAACACTCCTAGTCACACATCAACCTCTATACCATTTTTTGTGTTCTCCCACACTCTTAGACAGAGTCTGGAAAGGGCCAGATAGCCTCCAGATGTCACACTCTTTCAGAGGTGACATATCTGGTAAATTCCCTCCCAGTCAATCTCTGGTTATAGTTTGCTGTGTTTGGAAGATATCCTTGAAAGGGGACATCTCATAAGCACTGTGGTGGATAGTGTACCCTCCAAAAACATCCTAAACCTTCCACCTGGTGACTCCATAATTCCTAAATGATTTAAATACTCCACTGGTGATCAGTAGGCCTGCTGATTATCTTGGTTCACATTAGACTCCTCTGGGAGACCAAAGCCATTACAACTTCAGCCACAATAGAAGTAACAAGTAGGGTAAGTTGCTTGGGTGGAAAATAGCATTCTAGCTTCGAGAACCATTCACACAAGAGCTTATCCCAACCCAAACCCACCTGAAATAGTTGACAACCCTGAGAGTATCCTCAAGGGATCTCCTACACCTAAAAGACCAACTATTTCCAGCCACATACATAGAGCTAACTCTACACCAGAAGACCTTACAACTCTATCAGACCCATTTTTTGACCTAGGCACTCAAAACAGTTTACCAAGAACTAGGTCATTCAGTATCCTAGACCAGTCAGACCTTGAGCTTCCTGGTTCACCTACTCAAAGTGGTAAACACATTAGGGACAGAGAGACCCCTCCAGCTACACCCCCTGATACCCACTTCATTCAAAACTTGGGACTCAATCATCCTAAATCTGCTCAAAAAGTTTCTGCTGGTCCTAGCATCCCTGTCATCCATATACCAGCTGCCCAAGTCAATCCTTTACCTCATCAAAACATCATCATGGAAGCCTAGTATGCACCTATAGTTTTACCCCAACCTCTAGTGCCTTTACCCAATGATTACCAATCAAAGATCCCACACTTCACTACAAAACAGTCTACCACAACCCAACACCATGTAGATAGGATGGAAGATTCTTTTGACTACATGGAGATAGATGATGATACAGTCAAAATGAGAATCTTTGCCTAGAGCTTAGGAGGTGATGTGAAGAAATGGTTCAAGAGCCTACCTCCTAATAGTATCCAAGACCTTCCTACTTTATATCATACTTTCATAAACAAATGGGAGGTTAAGGCCAACCCTCGCCAACTCCTAGAAGAATATATGAACCTTAAAAGAAACGTAGGAGAGAGTGTCCATGATTACACAATGAGATTTAACAGCATTTACAATGCTCTTCCTCCACACATGAAACCTCCCCAAGGTATGGCTCTAGCGAAATACCCCGAAGGCTTTGATGCTGACATGGCCTACTAGCTTAGGGAGAGAGATTACAACACGTTGGAAGACATGCAAAAAGGAGCAGTGAGTGTAGAGGCTAATCTGATTGAGAAAAGAGCAAGATTGAAAGCTGAGAAAAGCGTAACATATAGAGATGACAATGTAGCTTCCACATCTGATCCAAATTATGACCGTTTATCTAAAAATGTGGAAAGGTTACAACAAATGATGGAAAAAATGGTTGGCACAGTTAGTAACCAAAACAGAAGTCAAAATCATAACCAGAACCAGAACTTTAGAAGAAACAACACCACTCCCAACAGACAAAGAGAATCAAACTAGCAAGTTATTCCCCCATTCCAAGAGAACTTTCTAGATGAAGATGAGGGAATCATAGAAGAGTCTGAGGGGAATACAATAAACATGTTTGAAATAGAAAATTCAATCCACAACTGTTACATAGAAGGAGATCAGCCCTCACCCTCATATTGGGATGAGGAATGGTTAGAAACTGAGGATTACAGGTTAGGATTTGAAAATGCCATGATGCAGGTCAGAGAACAATATGAACTTAGAAGCAAAAAGAGCCAAGAAACTGCCAAACCAAAAGCTTTTGAGGTCACCATCAAGAAAAGACCTGAGAAAACTTCTAAAGCAACTGTTGAAAGTAACAAATCATCAGCTAAGAGTTTTGGGAAGAACAAAAAAAGGGACAACCAAAACACTGAGAAACAAAGCCAACCTACAAGCAGTACTAACATTATAGTTAGTACTCCCGATAAAACAGTTTCTAACATTGTACATAGTGAAAATCAGCACACCGATTCAGCCACCAAGGTGGTGACTAACACGACGGAGTTGAACATTCCAAAGAGTTAGTCCACTTTCAATTTGGAGAGTGAGATTGCAAAAATTAAAATCTTTGTCCCACTCTCTGAGATGGCCACTCAGGATGTATATAAAGGACAAATTTTGAAAGCATTAAATTTAAGTGAAAGCAGTGACACTGTAAATCTGAGTGATGATCAACCTGCCCTTCTGTTTGGTCCAAGGATAGAAGGAAAGTTTCAGGAAGGGGTAGTGCCACCTTTCTATATCAATCTCAATATCCATGATAAGATTATCCACAATGCAATGCATGATTCTAGGGCGTCACACAACCTGATGCCTAAAGTAGTGATGGAAAGGTTAGGCCTAGAGATAACTCGTCCCTACAAAGACTTCATTTGAATCTAGCAGAGTAAAGTGTCTTGGCCTAATCAAAGATTTATGTGTGAGCCTTCCCCAGATTCCAGCAAAGTGTATGGTCATAGATGTTGTTGTGGCAGATGTGCCACCCAAGTATGGCATGTTATTGTCAAATTATGGGGAGCCAAGCTGCAAGGCACAATGCAGATGGATGGGGCCTATGCCACAATCCCAATCTTTGGTCAACTTAGGAGACTGTACAGAGAGGCACAAATGAAATTTCTGGTCAGTAGCCCCGAGAAGTCTGAAAACTCACCTTTATACTTTGTACATACAGACCTTGAATCCTTCATCCTCTGTAATGATGAATCCTCGGAAGGGTCAGAGTCCCAAAACAGAGATACCAACAAGGAAACAGAGCCCATGGACTTTAACATAATGGCTACTCTAAACTCAGAGGAGGAAGACGTAGAAAAATTCAAACAATGCACTATAACAAAGGCTCAAAGTGAACCAGAAACAGAATGCAATCAGCCAACTAGTCACCCCTCTGATTTCCACACACATGACAAAAAACAAAACGACCCACAACCTAGTGTAGCTCCTATAATACTACATGATGTGGAACCCAGCTATAGGGAAGGAAGTGATGATAAAACAAAAAATGAACCCTTGTGGGAGATGAATTTTGATGGGTCATGCACCAAGAGAACTGCTGGGGCAGGAGTGTGGATACATAACGCAGAAAGTGGTTATGCAGAGAGCCATGCATGTAACCTGCATTTCAAATGTACAAACAACATTGCAGAGTACGAGGCTCCTATCCTAGGCTTAAACCTGTTGAGAAAATTAGGAGCCCATAGGATAACTGTGCGTGGGGACTCTGAGCTAATCATTAAACAGGTCAATGGTGAATACGCAGCGAAACATCCTAGATTGAGAGCTTACAGGAATGACACTATGGATTTATTGAAAAAATTTGTTGAATACGAATTAGTGTTTGTTCCTAGGAGTCTAAATGTCATTGCAAACAAATTAGCTTGCCTAGATAGTTCATACCCTAAGACACCAAGCGACCAACAGATCATCATTCAGACCAAGTTTAGACCTGCAGTGTCGAACAATGAAAAATATTGGCAATTTTTTGAAGGAGATAAACAGATTGAAGATTTCCTGGTAGGCAGAAATGAGTTTGAATTTTCTGGTTCAGACTCTAAATCTAACAGTAGTTTCCTAAGTGAAGAGTCCTCGGACGAGGAAGAAACACCCTATAACATAGAAATAAACTCTTTAAACGAACAAATCGGAAATCCAGACGAAAAATGTGAAAACGCAGGTAGTGAAGAAGTAGAGGTGTTGTAGACCAAAGATAAGAACATACCTCGAGGTCTGGCCCCTTTAGAAGACCTTTTTGACTTTGATGATGTAGCAAAAAAGCCCACTATAGAACATGCAGACTCTGATGTCCAGGAATGCAACATAGCCACTGAAGATAAACCCAAGATGATCAAATTGGCTAAGTCCCTACCTGCAAACATGAAAAATAAATACATTTACCTATTCAAGGAATTCATCGATGTGTTTGCTTGGAGTTATGAGGACTTAAGGGCTTATGACACAAACATCATACAGCATAAAATACCCTTGAAAGAAAATCAGAAGCCCTTCAGACAAAAACTTCACATAATAAACCCAAAACAAATGCCTACAGTGGAAAAAGAGATTAAGAAGATGTATGAGGCAGGTATAATTGTGCCTGTGAGGTTCTTTGATTGGGTATCAAACCTAGTGGCTGTGAGAAAGAAAACAGGGGAGATCAGATTGTGCATAGATTTCAGGAATCTTAATAGAGCCTCACTCAAAGACAATTACCCTTTGCCAAAAATGGACCATATTCTTCAGAGGGTAGTAGGTTCTAAAAGGATCTCCCTGCTAGATGGTTTTTCAGATTACAACCAAGTCTTAGTAATCCCAGAATACCAACTCAAAACAACCATTACCATTCCATGGGGCACTTTTATGTATGTAAAAATGCCTTTTGGACTGATGAACGCTGGCGCAACCTTCCAAAGAGCAATGGACATATCTTTTTCAGATGAAATAGGTCACTTCATTGTCATCTATCTAGATGACATAACAGTTTACTCCAAGACCGAACAAGAACACCTAAAGCATCTGAGGAGAGTCTTTGAAAAATGTAGAAGGTTTGGTCTGTCATTAAATCCCAAAAAGACTGTATTTGGACTGCAGGAAGGTAAGTTTCTTGGCCACATTATATCTGATAAGGGGATTAGGATAGACCCACAAAGAGTTGAGGGAATACTACAAATCAAACACTCGAGGAATATCAAAGAATTACAATCCTTCATTGGGAAAATCAACTTCCTCAGGAGGTTTATTCCCAAATTAGCTGAACACCTTAGGAATATGACTAACATGCTGAAGAAAGGTGCAGGAGTTAAATGGACTGTTGAAGCTAAGAAATATTTTGAATCAGTTAAACTTGCCCTCACCCAGGCTCCTGTCCTGATCAGCCCAGATTTCTCAAAGGATTTCCTAATTTTTTCATTCGCCTCCAAGCATACAATAGCTGCAGTTCTACTGCAGAAAATCCAGAGGGAATGGAACATCCCATTTCTTTCTTCAGCAAAGCACTCAGAGACGCACCCTTGAAATACAACATTATGGAAAAACAGGGCTATGCTCTGATTAAGGCCTTGAAAGACTTTAGGGTGTACATACTGCATTCCCACACCATAGCCTATGTGCCAAATATAGTGGTAAAAGATATATTGTCCCAAGACCCAGATGGGAAAAGGGGAAAATGGATTGTTGTGATTTTAGAGTACGACCTTCAGATAAAACCCACCAAGCTGATTAAAGGTCAGGGCTTAGCTCAACTAATGGCTGAATCAAACCTGCAAGCCCTAGACATTAACATGGTAGATGCCTTGGAGGAGCAGCAGGGATTTCTTGATCCCACTGTTGAGGAAAAGTTTTAGAGCTCTCCTTGATATTCTGACATTTTGTATGTGCTTACACACCTCAATGCCCCTCCTGAACTATCAAAGACCAAGGCCAGATTCTTAAAGCTAAAAGCCAGGAGCTATTGCATATTGAATAACTGCTTATACTGGAAGAATCCAAATGGCCTATTGTTTAAATGTTTGCCTGAAAATGAGGCAGAGAGGATTAAACAAGAATTTCAAGCAAGAGAGTGTGGAGGCCACCTGAGATGGAAAGCCACTGCAAACAAAATACTCAGAGCTGGCTACTATTGGCCTACACTCTTCAATGATATCCATAAGATGATAATTGCCTGCCACAAATGCCAGATCTTTGAAGGGAAGAGGAAACTCCTCCCCTTACCTCTACAACTCGTCACTGTTGAAGGTCCCTTTGTGCAATGGGGCCTAGATTTCATAGGAGAAATTCACCATGCTTCTTCTGCACAACACAATTGGATCCTAACAGCCACAGATTATTTCACTAAGTGGATAGAGGCCATACCTACTAGGAATGCCACAGATTCAGTCATCATTAGTTTCCTAGAAGGTCATAGCCTCTCTCGGTTTGGCTTCCCAAGGAAAATAATCACTGATAATACTGCTGCTTTCATATCCAAGAAAATGGTTGCTTTTGTCATAGGTATCAAATAGCACTCAGTCATTCAACTGCCTATTACCCCCAGGGTAATGGATTAGTTGAATCATCAAACAAGAGCTTGGTGATCATCATCAAAAAGCTACTGGAAGAGAACAAAAATTCATGGCATAACAAGTTAGTGCATGCTTTATGGGCTGACAGGCTTACAACGAAGAAATCCATTGGCATGTCACCATACCAGCTTGTCTATGGAACAGAAGCAGTGTTTCCCACTAGCCTTGGAATACTAGTGATTAAACTTGTTCAAGAGATACAAACAGAAGAAGACAGCATGGTGAGGAGAATAAACCAGACAATTCATCTCCAACAAACAAGGGAAGAGGTCTACAAAATAGCAGTGAAAGTTCAGAAAAACATAAAGAGGTTGTTTGACAAAAGAACCAAAGCTGCTGATTTCAAAATTGGAGATAAAGTTCTGAAGTGGGACTCAAGGAGAGGACAAAGGAAAGCATGGCAAGTTTGACAATTTGTGTTTTTTTTTTTTTTTTTTTAAAAAGAGGAGAGGTTCAGACATGCTCAAAACATGAACCTCTGAAGCGCAAAGATTGGCTCTAACATGATCAAAACCGGAGCCAAAGAAGTAAAGATAGCTGGTTCAAACATGCCCAAAACCTGGACCAGCAAAGAAGAAAGAATAATCAGCTCTAACAAGCCCAAAATCAGAGCTGAAATGAAGAAAAGAAAGTGACTCTAACAAGCTCAAAACTTGAGTCACAAAATAAGGAAGGGTGCTACAAAATTGCAGATTTCAAGCCATCGAGTTTTGTTTTCAGTTTTCTGCAAAGTTCTGTCCATGTGCAACCGTCCTTATGCCTTGGATCCACAGCAAACTAGAATGCCTAATCCTAGTTTGACTGGTTTTAAATTTCTGTTGTAGAATATAGAGAAGAAATATGTTGGACAGTTTAATCCCAGCAGATATTAGAGTAGGTAGAGAAACACATGAGACCAACAGTCTAATCTCGTCTCATGGAGTAATAAGGGTAGATTTAGAATAGGTTTATTTTCTGTTTGTAAAAAATGAAATGATTTAAAGGGTCTACTAGTTCAAATGCACCCTAGAAGAAAAAATTCTAGGATTGTAGAATGGGTAGGTTGAATGATTGGGAAAGTTTTTCTGCTAAATTGATGTCTTCACAATTGTGGCAGCTAAAAATAAAAGAAGAAAGGTGGCTCAAGCAGCAGGCATCTGGCCTACACCAAAGATCATTTTCTAAATTATTGACTCCTTCAAGAAGAAGCCATCCCCATGTGGAACCACTGTTAGCCCCTATGAAATTTTTGGAAAGCAAAGTAAGGGGCTAAATTATTTCTAAGCCTTCAATGAATGCATTTCCCTTGAAAACACATCATCCTTGAAGCCTCTTCATGCTCTCTGCCCTTTGATTACTTCCCTCTGCTGTTTACATCTAAAAAGCCTCTCTGTTTGCAAAGGATTGTGCTCCAAAGACCTGCATTTGCCCCTTGTATCCCTGCAGAATACCCCATTTTAACCCTTTATTCCCCCTTGTCAAAATTCCCCTCTAACCTTTCTAAATCATACCCATGCCCTTTTAAACCATTCCTACACCCTTTATTTAGCCAAATTTCCCCTTCTTCCCTCTAACGTTACCCATTTTCGGCCTCAAATTTCATTAAAAAGGGCCGAAAAACCCATACTCTGCACATTGTGGGTTTAGCCCCCTTCGGCCCTAGTCCCTTAACCCTCCTCCCCACGTGACCGAACGCCAAAACCGGGCGCTAGCCCAAGGAGCGCTTTCCTCATTTGGTTATCGGGAGCAGTTTCCGCCGTTGATCTACATAGATTAGACGGCAATCACGGCCCCCGCAACCCCCACTGTTCACAGTCCACCTCTCCAATCGTTCCATCGCCATCCGTTTAGCCGTTGATCTGACGGTCCAGAATGCACCTGCCCCTGTGGTCCCCGCCCACGCACTATTCCTAAAACCACCGGTTTCTATCACACCGCCTTTGGGTAGTAGGCGGTATTTTTTTTTGGGAGTGATTCCATATATCGAACGACGCGTGGCACCAGTACGGTTGGAAAACCGCCACTCCATTGCGCATTAAAATCCGGCAACAAACATGGTGCTATATCACTGTGCGCAGTCCAATCTAGAGCATGTGATTCAACGGCGATCACTCCGCAAAGTTGCGCGGTAGTTAGCCCAGGAGAACCGTACCCCTAGCCCACTGTCCATTGCCCTCCGACGCATCCTCAACCGTCAATATCCTCCTGAGATCGAACGTTTCAGATTTGATTACCCCCTGCCATTGACTGTCCCGTCATCCCCCGGACCCGACACGTCACCACTCCATGTGTCTCCATCGTACATCTGCCCGCCCCATTATATATGTTCATTCCACGGTCAAACATTCGTTTTTTACGTTAAATTTCTACGCACTTTGCCAACCTTCACCAGAGCATTTCTCCACCATTCCTCTGCATTTTTTCACCATTTCTCCGTCGTCCCACTATCATCCTCGCAGTCACTCACATAATCTGACCCCATGCATTGTTTTCTTAACAGGTTTTCATGTTTTGCAGGGTTACAGGCAGGTAGAAAATCGCCATGACACATATGCGTTGTTGTAATGACACAGTGCACAGAAGAAGTTGAATTTAGAGCTTGAAGATGTCCGGAAAGGTGTTTGCAACATAAATTTCATCAAAGGACAGAGTTCAAACTCTGCAAACCCTCTCTGATGCCATTAAAGCTCGGATTGCGTAAACAAAGACGGTACGGGAGCAGCAGAGAGCTCGAGGCAAGAAATAGAATATTTTTTGAGCTTTGTCAGGGATTTTAGAAAGCAAAGGTACCGGTTCAAAGACATCACAGATTGCATGAAAGGTCCAGCGCGCAGAAAACAATGCTATCAGGTTTTCAAATCAGCAGAAGGTTTCTTCCTAAGCCAGGACACAGTACACTTTATTGTTTCAGTCTACGTGGTGTCCAAGTGAAATTTTCCCCCTACAGCAGTCCTAGGCTTTCAGAAGCATTTGTTGCATAGTATGGCAGATCTTAGCGTCTTGATTCTACGTTTTTGTTTAATTCACCAGAAGTACTACAGAGTACTGCAGCCAAGTACATAAGAGACATACCGGAGTAAATGGGAGCCTGGAGAAGACCACTCTTTCACCCAAAGAGTGCCATGGATAAATGCACAGAATTTATACAGAGTGGACTTTGGCCTTCTCCCTCTTCTGAGTTTTTAATGTTGCATTTAGTTTTTCACCTACCTTCTCTGCTCCACTGGAGCTATAAATTCATGAAGAAACTCATTGTAAAGGTTGTTGATCAGTTATCAAAGAATTGTAAGCTGTTTCTCTTGAGATAAGTCTCTGTGTAAAGTTGTAAGATAGGCTAAGGAAGATGTTTTCAGACTGAGTATTCAGCTATTGGAAATGTTGTACTTGACTGGTATTGCTATTTAATATGACAAGCACATTTCTTTGGATCCTGATCTAAAGCAGCGGTGATGTTTTCCTATCTCTATGTTTTAATTCATTTCATTTCGTTTCTACTGGCTTGCATCAGAATATTGGCATAGGATTTACCCTTGTTAGGTACCTTATGTTTCTGCTCTCCTTGTCGTCAATGTTTTCTACTAAATGTGTTATCTAAGAATTGATTTCAATTAATTTAACCAGTGTGGTGGATGTTATTGCCTGCTCTCTGATGTATGAATTGAATGAATCAGTTCTTAGATGTTCTGGTTGGGATTTAGCTGGAAGATTTGGGAACACTGGGGATTAGAGTTAGCCCTGTCCACTAGGATCCTTATGCGACCAGCTGGTCTTTAATTGTGTGTCCTAAATCTGTGTTGTCTCCTCTTCTCCTACCATTCCATATCACACTATCATCTTTAAGATCCAATGTTTTAGATGACTAGCCCAACTGAAAGCCTGCATATTGATTAGCAAGAAAATCCTTTCCTGACTCCATTGCCCAATGGTCTTGACCACTCCCTGGAATACTTCACCTCTGCCTTATTCCTCTTTGCTCATCCGTGTCTTACATTGAACCCTCCTTTCCTGGTAACCGAAAACCAAACAAACCCTGAGCCTTATAACTAGCCTAACGTCTTAAACTTTGAGCTTCAAAGACATAAAACCTTTGCTTATATAGAGAGATACCTCTCTGGACCCAGGAGGGCTAGACCCTAAGGTTTGAATGTGGTTTGATGTTGTCCCATCTTTTGGTCTTGCTAATCTGGCCAAAACATGGGAACCCCAACAGTTATTACTGTTGTTTTATTCATAAAAGGCGAAAAACAGATCCGTGGGCCTCTACTGAATAAAATATATGTTGCGTTGATTAAAAAGCATATAAATTCGAAAGATTTAAAAGGATTGGGTAAAGTCGCTTAAATATTTTTTGAGCGTATTCCCTTGTATCACATATTTGCTAAAGAAGGTTTGAGATATCATTATAAAGCGAATATTTTTGCAACGCTTTGGGAAGGAAATATAACTACAGCCACTATTCTTCAGTCATAATACATGTCTACTATCAGAGCATAAAGGTCAAATTACCCCAGTAAAAGTTTTCTTGCAAATTTCTCGGTTCGGGAAAATGATTTTTAGAGTCTATTAGGCTGAAACAGAGTTTTTGTACAGTAGAATATTTACACACACTGGCTTCAAGAAGATACACCAGGGCTAATCCAGATCCAAATCCTCCCCCTGTGTTTGAAAATCCAAATCTTATCCCAAGAATTGTCAAAAGACAAGAAGGATCATTAAGTCCCAGGCCTATCTTCAGATCCTATACTTGACCCAGTGAGTGGTTTTTTGTAGAAGATCTTTCCTTTGATGAGAATTTTGAGCTTTTTTTATTTAGAAATAAGTCTGAAACTGACATTGATGATACAGTTTTAGATCCTGAGTTTCTTGTAGATATTGAAGTCCGAAGAGAAAATTCCTCTGTTGACGATTACATTTTGAATTCTCCTCAGACTATCACTATAACTAATATTCCTTAGCCTTCAAAATCATCAGGAGCAGCATTTCCTCCTCCCAATTCATCAGCATTCCAATCAATCAACTCTCAGTTGTCATCTCCTCCATCAACACCTCCCTTAAATCCCAGTAATACAAATCCTGTTGTAAATCCACCCAGAGTCATGGTTGCCCGGTATGCACCCCTGGTTTTACCTCAGGTTCTCAATGATATGTCTGCTGACTATCAAAGAAAAATTCCCATCTTTGATGCCACTCAAATCATCACAGCCAGCAGCATGTTGATAAAAAGAATGACTTTTTTTATCTACATGAGGTAGAAGCAGAGAATGTAACTACCAGATTGTTTGTTCAAAGCTTCGGAGGTGAAGTCAGAAAGTGGTTCAGAGCCTTACCAGCAGACTCAGTTCACACTTTGCAAGAGTTTCACACTCAGTTCTTAGACTAGTGGGAGGTAAAAAAGAACCCACTCCAAATTCTGTCCTAATATGAGAATATTAAAATAAATGTGGGTGAAACTATGCAGGACTACTGTTTAAGATTCAATGTTGTATATAACGTTATTCCAGCTAACCTAAAACCTCCTGTGGGATTATCATTACTGAAATTTCCATATGGTTTTGATGCCGACATGGCATATTAGCTGCATGAAAGAGATCTGTCTTCACTTGAAGACATGCAGAAGATAGCAGTAAGCGTTGAAGCTAATCTTCTGGCTAAAAGAGCACGAACCAGAGCTGAGAAAAGAGTCACAGTAAAATAGGAGGCCTCTCCTTCAGACATCAAAATGGACACTCTAATCAGAACAATGGAGAAGATGGTTGATAGGTTAACCATTGCAGATAGACCTGAGCCTCAAATAAGAAATCCGAATTTCAGAGGGGTGCAGCCACAATTTAGAATTAAACAGAGAGAGAAAAGAGCGTAGGACCAAGCAGCGTCACCACAGCAGCAGATTAAAACACCATTGCAGCAGAATTAAGAGCAAGGGACAAACTCAGATGATGATGATCCTGTGATTGAGGCCAATCACTTTTTCACAGCTGATGGTGCGCCAATTTTCCTCACAGAATACGAAGAATACACAGTGGCGACTCAAGACATTCGAAAAGACCAAAGTTTCATTTTGGCCAATGACACAGTGTTGGAAGAAGAGTCTGATGACTACCAGAGAGGATATATGAACACTCTGTCAACTCAGAAAAGGCAGTACTCTTTAAGGAATAGGGACGTTACAATCAGTCCCATTCAGAAAAGAAAAGAGCTTCAAATGAAGAACGATGCACAGAGAAATGAAAAGAATTGGTCGATCCTTCCTCCAGCAAAGCACTTGCAGCTACTAATACAGTAAATGAAGAGAACCAACAAAGCACGGTAAAGGAGCAAACAGAGAAGAAATACCCTCCCATTAAAGAGGTAGAAAAACTCCTTCTTTTAGTTTAGAAAATGAGATTTCTAAGCTGAAAGTGTCTATGCCCCTCACAGAGTTGGTGAAGAATAGTGCATATAAAGGTCAGGTGTCTAAAGTCTTGCAAATAGACTCTGAATTTGATATGGTTAATGTAGAAGATGACTACCCTGAGCTTATTTTTGGTCCAGCCACAGAAGAATCTGAAGAGAATGAAGTCCCTCCCTTTTACTTGAGTCTTAGAGTACATGAGTTCACCTTGCATAATGTTATGTTGGACTCTGGAGCCTCACATAATTTGATGCCCAAAGCTGTCATGGAGAAGCTAGGCCTTGATATTACTCGAAAATACCATGACTTGTATTCTTTTGACTCAAGTAGGGTCCATTGTATTGGTCTTATCAAAGACTTGGTAGTGTCTTTAGATCATATTCCAACAAAGAACGTCTTGATGGATGTAGTTGTTGCTGATGTCCCTCCATGGTTTGGAATGCTTTTATCTAGGTCTTGGGGTGAAAAACTCAAGGGAACTATGCAGCTTGACTTCTCTTATGCCACTATCCCTGTATTTGGCCAGTTGAGAAAGTTATATAGGGAAAATAAAATGAAATATATGATTACTAGCAAAGAGAAGCCAGTGAACCATCCCATTAATGTTGTCCACACATATTTAGAATCTTTTGTCTTGTATTCAGATGGTGGTTTAAATGATGGGAATGTTCAGTTGGTACAAGTAGATGAAATATCCGAGATTTCAGAGAATTTCAGAGAAGTCCTCAAACAGGAAAAAGACAAAGAAGCAAGCACTTCTGAGTCTCCTGCTTGCCAGCAGCAAAGAGACAGTGAACAGCCAGAAATCAGCCAAAGTAAAGAGCAGAAAGAAACAAAATTCCAGCATCTACAAGAAGAGGAAGAAGGCCTGTGGAGCATGGATTTTGATGGAGCTATTGGTAAGGATGGAGCTGGTATTGGAATATGGATTAGGAGCCCTGTTTTCCAGCCTGAAAAGGTTCCCAGCAATGTTAGAGTATGTGCTTATAATTTGGCTTTTGATTGCTCTAACAATGAAGCAGAATATGAGGCTTTGATTGCAGGTCTCAAAATTTTGAAGAAGCTTAATGCAAAAAGGATTTTTGTGTATGGTGACTCCGAGATGATAATCAAATAGGTGAAAGGATAATATCAAGCAAAGCATCCGAGATTGAGGGCATACAGAAATTCAGTCCTGGATATCTTGAAGACATTCCCTGAGTACACTTTGACGGTAGTACCCGGGATGCAGAATCTCATTGTTGATTCTCTTGCCACTACTGCAAGTAACTTGAAGATTCTAATGAACTCCAGCAATAAGTTTGAGATCTATGTCAAACATAGGCCTGTTGTTCTGGACAATTTAAGGTATTGGTAGGTATTTTGGGATGATAATGAGATTAATGCATTTTTGCAGGGTGATGGAAAATTCAAAGACACTCCAATAGAAGGTGAGTATGAGGTTGATGATCAGGAGTTGGAAGCAAACCAAATATACATATTGCAGCTAAAATATAATGTGATTCCTAGAGGTCTCATACCTCTAGAGGAGCTTTTTGACCAGGATGATGTTGCAAAGAAGCCAAGCTTGGTGCCCACTGAGAAAGGAGTTGAAGATGTGAATCTTGGAACGCCTAACAAGCCAAAGTTTGTGAAGTTGTCAAAGACATTATCCCCTGAGGTAAAGGAGAAGTACGTTAAGTTTCTTTCTAAATTTTCTGATGTGTTTGCATGGGATTATTCGGATTTGAAAGTGTATGATAAAAACATAATCCAACATACTATTCCTATCAAGCTGGTTCAAAATCCATTCAGACAAAAGCTGAGAAGAATCAATCTGAAGCTGCTGCCATCCATTGAAAAAGAGGTAAACAGGTTGTACAAAGCAGGTATCATAGTTCCCATTAGATTTTCTGACTGGATTTCAAATTTGGTCTCGGTGCATAAGAAGACTGGAGAGATAAGATTGTTTATATATTTTCGGAATTTAAATAAGGAATCCTTAAAGGATAATTATCCACTTCCAAAAATGGACCATATTCTGCAGAGAGTAGTTGGAGCATCCAGGATGTCACTACTTGATGGCTACTCTGGCTACAACCAAATCTTGGGGCATGAGAAGGACCATAAACTTCTGAGTCTACCATTAAAAGAGATAGAGCAGGAGACTATCATCAACATCATAGATACTCCAGGATCATCTCCAATGGGAGGAAAACCTATTACTTCCCCAAATACCTCAATTTCTATCCTAAATCAATAACAGGCTCTCCAAACATCTACATATAGTGTTGTTTCAGGAGAAAAGGAGAAAACAATGTTTGATACTTTCATAGAAATCAAACTCATAAATGAAATCCTAAATAATAGCACTTACACCCAATTTTGGAAGCATACCTCTAGCTCATAGAGAAGATTGTTATCTGCCTTTGATTCAGAGAAGGGGAAAATGCACATGGCATTTCTAGAAGCTCAAATTCTAAAACCCAAGATGGCAGCAGACTACAAGCAGAGTTCCTTTGAATTCATCATCAAGGACATCCACCCCATTGACCAGATGGAAATGCACAAACAGACAGGTGAAATGATCTCTTCCACCTTAACTAACACAACTATGAATTTGTCTAAGTTGTAAGTCTCCTTGGAAAATACACAATCTCATCTCAAGATGGAAAATATCTCTTCAATGTCCAAGGATACAAGGATAAAATCCTTGGAAGATTTGGTTGTGACGAAAGGATATGACCCATCAAATTTGCAGGTTGTGGAAGATATTGTTAAGAAGAAAAATGTAGATATAGCAACCTTGAAGAAGCAACTGAAGAGGTCAGCTACAAAGGACCCTCTTACAAAGGAAATAGAAGAGAAAGAGACACAAAAATATGACATGATGAAACTCATCATGGAGTAGAATCCACAATTAAAAAGGATGGAGGTCGAAATGGAAAAGATGCTCAAAGAGAAAGAGCATGTTGTTGAAACTTCAATTATCCCCTTAGAGATTGTACCCCTTGTTGTAGCTCCTAGAGACAGCCATGAGTTGCAAAATACTAGTGCCTAGAACATCTTAAAATCAGAGGTTAAACGTGGACAGTTATATGGATTCCTTTGATAGTATATGGATTAAGGGAAATAATGGTTTTGGTGGTTCATGAATGGAGAATACCTTGGAGTCTGATTCGTGTGAACTACCTTATGTTGCAAGAGGGATCAAGAGGTCGTATGGATGGATGGATTTCAAATAGGAAAAGTATGAAACAATAAGCAAAGGCTTTCAAAACAAGCAGAGGTGATGAGAAGGAACGAAAGAGGAGGAACCCGCGAGAGACAGGCTTAGGAGTCTTAAGAATATATCTCCTAAGAACTCAGAGAAAGTGAATATGAATGAGATATGAACAAAAACAGAGATTCGTGGAGCGTGAATTAAGGAATCGCAATAAGTTTAATACATGAGTGTTATGCATAAACGAATTCATGAATAAAAATTCATACTACCGGCAGCTACATTACACGAACCATCAAAGAAGCAAACCATGAAAGGATGATTACACATAAACAGGACATTAATGATAAACAAAGAGAATACAGATACATACTAGTCATTGCTCCATCTGGAATCCAAATAAAGAACGTTGTATATCAGATTATATTCAAAACAACTCTCCCAAAAATGTATCTCAGAGCATAAAGAGCACAGTCGCACAGAACTACAACAAAAATTCTCCAAACTTCTGAACCCTTCTTTCATCTCTGAACCCCCTACATATAGAGTTTTTTTGAGGGTTTTCAATTGAATATACTTTCATGATCGACCCACACATGTGAAAATCAAAAATATCCTAACCAACTGGCAGAGCGTGCATCAAGCAATCACTCCTGCAAATATAAAATCAAAATAGAATCGGGTGAAATCAAGATTTCACCAGCAAAACATCATAATCAAATAGTAAAAGAGAAAACATAGTTGGCCATGGAGGTCGGGTCCTGGAATCTTCAAAATGGGGTAGCGAGGAGTGGTCATGAACAGGTGGACAATTTGGCTTCCACTGCTTGATTCCTCCTGCTGTCGGAAGCCTCCACTCCCTTATTCTCATGATTTCCACTAACTGCTACGGAACGGCCAGTTGTGTTGCACGTGCCTAGCTCTTTAGTGGAGATTTCCTGGACCAAATAAATCAACCATAGCTGCGCTTGTTCTACCAAAAACCCATGCTCTACTTAGCTTGCAAAACCAGAGACCGGGCTTCAAAATGGGGTCTGTGACATTAACACTCAATGGGACGGCTTAACACTAAAAAGGGCAGGACAAAGGTCGTGGAAGGGCTATTGATGACATGGCAAGAAGGTGGGGCCAAAACTGATATTGCAAATCACAATCGGGGATCAGGGAGATTTCTTATGAGCAGCGGGATGTAAATGTTATAACTTGTGAAGGGCAATGCACGATGAGTAGGAGGTGACATGGCAGGATGGAGGTGGGGCTCATCATTATATCGCATATCGCAATCAAGATTTTTTATTATGAGGAAGCAGGAGTAAATTTTATATTTAGCAAAGTGTGATGTGCGATGGTGGAAAGGCGACGTGGCGGGATGAAGGTGGGGCCCAAGCTCATATCGCAAATCGGGATCGAAGCTTTTGTTATGGGAACGTAGAGGGTAAATGTTATACTCTACGAGGAGCGAAGTGTGATTGCAGTGAGTGGAATATGAGGTGGCATGACGGAGGTGGGGCCCAACTTATATCGCAAATCGTGATCGGAGCTTTTGTTATGGGAGAGCGGAGGGTAAATATTATACTCTGCGAGGAGCAAAGTGCAATTTTGGTGAGTGGAAGATGACGTGGCATGAAAGAGGTGGGGCCTAAAATATATCGCAAATCGCAATCAGAGCTTTTTTTATGGGAAAGCAGAGGGTAAATGTTATACTCTGCGAGGAGCGAAGTGTAACGGGAAGAAAGGTTGGTGATGTGAAAAGGTAAGGGATAAGAGCTCTTTCTTATTTTCACTGCGGCGGTGTCCACCCGACCCACGCTTGGAGTGTTTAGCTTTCACTTAAGCCACTCCCACCCTTCATTTTATTAGCTTCCCGTGTTCTCTTATCCATTCAGAAAAACCCACAAGCCAACATTGGCTTCATTGGGGACGACGCACTCGTTCGAGTGTGTCGAGAAATTGCAGACCACTTGCTTATGTTCTATTGGGTGCATGGAGTCACAAATGCATATTGTAAATCTAAACTGAAACTGTAACTGAGTTGTGCACTGAAAATGGAAATCACTATTGCACCCTGAAAATCTTGAATGCTGAAATCTGACCCATCCTAAAACTGAAAACTGCAAAGCAATTTGGAACTAAAACTAGAAATATTCTCATAGCACTGAGCTTATTTTCACACCTACCTACCCTAATCTACTGGAATTACTGCTATTCTAAATGATACAATAATTCCAGTGTGACCGCGCGAGCAACTGCTCTAATAACTTTTTTCTTTCATTGTTTTTCACCAAACCCAAGAACAAACCTGTTAATAGTATTTGATAGGAATTCCCAGCCTAATCTTCCTTGCAAGGAGCTTGGTAAACCTTAACCATGACATAAGTGGGGAAAAGGTATAGTGGCTTTGTGATGAAACAATTCTCAATATAGATAGCCATTGGATCAAGATACACTTGACCTACTGCTGAATATGTTGACCCAATCTATCCAACTTCATAACTTGGTCCTGCACATGTGTTCTCCATGTCTTCAAACAACTCAGAACATGTTTGCATTTTATTTGTTGAATTTAGGCATAAAGGTAAAGAATCAAACTGGATCAATTCTTCCTTTGTTTTAAACTTTGCCTCTATGTTCAGCAGGTTCACTTCCACATCAACTGCAACATTTTGCATTTCTTCAAGGGCTGCAGTGTCCCTTTCTCTTACTTGAAATGCCCTCCCTAGATTAAAGACATTTGGGTAGTGCAAGAGAGCTACTCCTGGGGGTGGCCTTATATCAGCAGGCAATGAATGATACACCTTATTGAACCTGGCTGAAAAATGTTGTACAGTCTCCCCTGGTTGTCTTTTTAAATTTTCATACTCTTCTATGATAAGAAAGAAATTTCTCATGATTAGCCATCGACCTAGGAAAACTTGCATGAATTGATGAAAATTTCTCATGCTAGTAGCTGGAAGATTCTCAAACCAAATTTTAACTTTACCCTTCCATTGTAAGACAAACCTCCTGATACATAGATCATCTCCTTCCTTTACTGATGACTGCAATACACTGATTAAAGGATCATGGTAAACATGCAAAATAAGATCTTCTAGAAGATTTGTAACAGGAAAACAAACCCCATTCCAAAATATTGCTTTGCTTGTGTGTTGAAACTGATTCTCTTCAAAAAACAAGGGATTAAATTGTTTTTCCTCACTATCCACGGTAGTCAAGTAATCTGAGTGTTCTTTATCATTCTCTTTGTCACACAGAAGCTTGCAAGGGAGCTGGAAACTCTCATTAATTTCAGGTGAAGGAACATGATTTGTAACAATCTTTTGTACTACTGAAAGAGAATTTGAGAGATGGTCTTCATCATGCAAATCTGAATGGTATTTAATCTCTGAAGGAAACGATGCTTGCTGAGGATGTTCTTGTGGATCTGGACAATTAAGCTTTACTGCCCCTATTTCCGAATCACTAGAATGTTGTTGATTTTTATTGTTGTCCTCTGGGAAACACTCCAGCTCTTCCCCTTCTTCATGGAGGGTAAGCTCACCTCCCTCTTCTTCAAAATATGCTAGGAACTGGTTTTCTACATGCGGTCCAAAAACCACCATGGGTCGTTCTTATTGGAGATTGAGGCTATCATATGGAGGGCTTACACCATGGGGCTACATAAATCAGGACACCTGAGCTTTGTATGAAGGTTGTTTCAAGAGCTCAATCTAGGGAACCGAGATCTTGAATTTCTCTAATTCCTTCTGGAGGTTAAAGGTTGTGGGCGCTTTTTCTGTAACAGCTTCTTTGGACTATTCTTTGGGATGGTCGGGCGGGTTCAAAGTTATAGATGGGGACTTCTCATTTTTGGGAGGATCGTCTTCTTGATTTGTGGAAGTGGATGCAGTGGCCTTATGAGGGGCCGACTCTTCTAATTGCTTCTTTCCTTTACTGGCAAGAATAGGAGGGGTTTGTTTCCTTGGTATTGACTCTTCATTTTGCTATTGCACTTGGGTTCTCTTCCTGGAGGACCTGAGGTCATAATTCTTGTGGAGTTGAGATTGAATTAAATCCATGAACTGTCTATAGTAATGGTCGATATCTTGATCCTCTCGAGGAACTTCCCTCTCTTCTTGCTCCCCTTTCAGGATGAGTTCACCCTCCTCGTCATCGGATTAAGAGAGGAATTGATTTTATTGGTTGTCTGTGACTTCCTCGGCCTATCCCTCCACTTCTCCCTCCAAGTATAGAGGAGGTTGAATGTGGTCTTGATGTTCTTTCCTCTCCCGTTGCAGCAGCTGCAAAGGAGGCTTTTGATACTGAGGATTAAAGCCTCGGTTAGGAATCATTTGGTTGGGATGAGGATGGGAATTATTTGCCTCCAATTCAAGCTTAATCAACTTATTTGAAAGGTTCTTGATCAGCTTATTCATTTCTTCCATTTTATACTCTTATGATTCCCTCTCCTGCTTTGAAGTAGAAGCCTCCTCCCTGTTCTTTCTTCTAGCTTCATGTTCTGTCTTCCCCTTGAATTTACCAGTAGAATCAAAGTTTTCTTCTACCTCCAATGCATCAGTATGGATCTGATTGAGAGATGTGGATTTTCTTTCTCTTAGGGTGAACCTGAACTCTGGTTCAAAATCTCTTGCAAAGACCACCTTAGCAGCTGCTCGAGGAGGCTTTATTTCAGTAGGAAGATTATCATAGAGCTTATTTAACCTCTTTATGAATTATGTTACATCCTCATTGTGTCTCGTCTTTAGAGCATTGAAATTGATGAGAACGTATCCATGGTCTCTCCTTTCTCCCCATTTTAATGTGAAGAAATTTTCCATTTCTTCCCAAGTGTGGACTGTGTTGTCGTCTAGAGACTTGAACTACTTCTGATCTTCTCCATCCAAGAATTGGACGAAAAGCCTTAACACCACATCTAAGTGCTCTACATTCGTATTCTCAACAAAGGCGCAAATTTTTTGATATGTCTCTATGTCGGAGTATTATCTTCCCCTGTAAATCACGGCAACAACTCTAGATAGTCTTGCGGCATATCATTTAGAGGCTGAGGGAGGGACAAGGGGGCATACTTGTTCAAAAGGAAACTCAGCACAACCATTTGCTTTAGAGGTGGGGGTAGATGGTGGATTTGAATCTTGTGTGAGGCCTGGTGAAAGCCAGGATTACTTCTGATTATGACTATTTTATAGTGGAGTCACCAAGGTGAGGATTACGCAACTCCCAACCCTTCCTTCTCACCTGTCTGAAGGGTGGAATTTATATCGTCTCCCAGGGAAAAGATTTCTTCATTTGTATCCCCGGCAACGGCGCCAAAAAGATGTTGTAGCTCCTAGAGACAACCTTGAGTTTCAAAATACCAATGCCTAGGACATCTTAAAATCAGAGGTTAAATGTGGACAATTATATGGATGCCTCTGACAGAATATGGATTAAGGGAAATAATGGTTTTGGTGGTTCAGGAATGGAGAATACCTTGGAGTCTGATTCATGTGAATTACCTTATACTGCAACAGGTCTCAAGAGGCCATATGGCTGGATGGTTTTCAAATGGGCCAAGTATGAAACAATAAGTAGAGGTTTTCAAAATATGCAAAGGTGATGAGAAGGAACGGAGGAGGAGGAACCCGTGAGAGACAGGCTTAGGAGTCTTAAGAATCTATCTCCCGATAACTCATAAGAAGCAGATATCAATGAGATATGAACAACAACAGAGATTCGTGGAGCAAAAATTAAGGAAGCGAAAAAAGTTTAATACATGAGCGTTATGCATAAACGAATTCATGAATAAAAATGCATACTACTGGCAGCTACATTACACGAACCATCAAATAAGCAGAGCATAGAAGGATTATTATACATAAATAGGAGATTACTGATAAACAAAGAGAATACATATACATACTACTCATTGCTCCATATGGAATCCAAATAAAAAATGTTGTATATCATATTATATTCAAAACATCTCTCCCAAAAATGTATCTCAGAGCATAAAGAGCACAGTCACACAGAACTACATCAAAATTTCTCCAAAATTTTGAACCCTTCTTTCATATCTAAACCCCCTACATACAGATTTATGCTGAGGGTTTTTGATCAAATATACTTTCATGATCAACCGACACATGTGAAAATAAAAAATATCCTAACCAACTAGAAGAGAGTGCATCAAGAAATCACTCCTGTAAATAAATAATCAAAACAGAATCAGGTGAAATCGAGATTTCATCAGCAAAACATCATAATAAAATAGTAAAAGAGAAAACATGGTTGGCCACGAAGGCTGGGTCCTAGAATCTTCAAAATGGGGCGGCGAAGAGTGGCCATGAATAGGTGGGAAATATGGCTTCCACTCCTTGATTCCTACTCCTGTCAGAATCCTCCACTCTCTTGTTCTCATGATTTCCACTAACTGTTACGGAACGAACAGCTGTGCTACACATGCCTGGCTCTTTAGCATAGATTTCCTGGACCAACTGAATCAACCAAAGTTGTGCTTGTTCCGCCAAAAAAACCATGTTGTGCTTAGCTTGCAAAACTGGAGACCAGGCTTCAGAAGGGGGTCTGTGACATTAACACTCAACCGGGATGGTTTAACACTGAAAAGGGTGAGACAAAGGTTGTGGAAGGGCTATTGATGACGTGGCAGGAATGTGGGGCCCAAACTGATATCGCAAATCACAATCGATGGCCAAGGAGATTTCTTATGAGCAGCGGCATGTAAATGTTATAACTTGTGAAGGGTGATGCACTATGAGCAGGAGGTGACATGGCAGGACAGAGGTGGGGCCCATCATTATATTGCATATCGCAATCGGGATTTTTTATTATGAGGAAGCGGGAGTAAAGGTTATGGTTAGCGAAGTACGATGTGTGATGGCGGAAAGGCGACGTGGCAGGATGGAGGTGGGGCCCAAGCTCATATCACAAATCGCGATCGGAGATTTTTTTATGGGAAAGCAGAGGGTAATTGTTATACTCTGCGAGGAGAAAAGTGAAATTGTGGTGAGTGGAAGATGACGTGGCATGACGGAGGTGGGGCCCAACTTATATCGCAAATCGCAATCAGAGCTTTTGTTATGGGAGAGCATAAGGTAAATGTTATACTCTGCAAGGAGCGAAGTGCGATTGCAGAGAGTGGAAGATGACATGGCAGGACAAAGGTGGGGCCCAACTTATATCGCAAATTTCAATCAGAGCTTTTTTTTATGGGAAAGCGAAAGGGTAAATGTTATACTCTGCGAGGAGCGAAGTGAGATGGGCAGAAAGGTTCGTGATGTGAAAAGGTAAGGGATAAGAGCTCTTTCTTCTTTTAACCACGGGGGTGTCCTCTCGATCTGCGCTTGGAGTGTTTGGCTTTCACTTCAACCATTCCCGCCCTTCATTTGATTAGCTTCCCATGTTGTCTTAACTGTTCAGAAAAAACCACAAGCCAACACCCCTTACAGCCATTCCTGCATCAACAGCTTCAAAAGCTACAATAGGAGAGGCTGCAAATCAGCTTGCAAAATCAATGGAGAATATGTCATTACAAACAAAGGAGATTAAAATACTACATGCCCAAAATAAAATCTTGCAAGATCAAATAACAAGGACTGAGACAACCCATCTGACAAAATCACAGAGAAATAAAAGGTTGATGGAAGGTTTACAGAAATCTCTACAAGAATCCTCTATTGGCAGCATGGTTAGTCGATTTAATGAAATCTTATGGACGAACATCACAGAATCCATGAATGAGATCTCGCCATATATCTAGTTCATTTTTTAGCAGAAGGACCTGATAGAAAAAGCTAACAAGGCCATTTCAGATATAACTAAAGATCTAGGAGACATGCTTGACACATATAACAAGATCATTAAGTTTTTGAATGCCAAAAACATATATGAGCTTGATGATCTAGGAGTACATGACAGAACTGAAACAATTTTGGAGGTGAAGAAAGTCCTTACACTATGGAATTTGGTGCAACACCTTGAAGAAAAGTGTAATGGATTCGAAATTGTTATCAACAGTTTCTTCAACAGAATTGAGCCATTAACCAAAAATGCTCTGCCTTCTTTCTTTTTCATAAATGATAAACTGATATCCAGGGATGATTATGTGAAGAAGCTCAAAGAAATTGCAAAGGATACAGCAAAGCATTCAAACATTAAAAATACTATGACGGGGAAAATTTTTCTGGAGGTTATAAGTAACGATATCTTTATTTAACATGAGATAAAGCACATTTTCATGGTCAAACCCACATTTTCTCGATACACGAAGGTGGATGAAATATATCGGAAAGAAAACAAAATACTTCTTCCTGATGAGGACAGAGGGGAAAAGTTGCCTGATGAGGACAGAGGGGAAAAGTTGCACGAATACTAGGATGAGTGGAGAGCAGCTACAACCAGCACTACAACCAGCATAGCAACAGTTAGATCATGAAACCAACGGTAATAATGTGCAACAATCGCTTCTTAGACAGAATTGCCAGATGTCAAGAAATATTTAACGCCTCCACCTTTTTGGAGCACGTTTTGTTTAATATAGTTATGTTGTAATTAATAAGGATGTTGCATGTTTTGATACAAATTCCTTCATATATTTAGTTTAAATACTTCATGCATTCGAAGTATCAGTTGTTGGACTCTGATTATTGTAATTTTCCTATTGAACATTGTACTTTTTGAGCTATTGATACATTAATAAAGAAGACCATTCATAGGATACTTATGCTATATTTTAATGGTGATGTTTTTCCTTTTGTGACAATTGATTCCATTGTTTTCCCTTACCCTATATTACGTTGATCTAATTGTAAAATAGAAAGTGAAGAATTAATAATATGTGTTACCTGAACACCTTATTTCTAGTTGTTTTTACAATTTACATGTTTTCTTCTGAAGTCTAGTTGAGAAATTATTAAATGTTTTTCAATCACTACTGAATTCACTAATTCTCCATTTCATAATTAATTTAGAGTCAAAGATTCAGTAACTATAAATAGCTTTCCCTGTGATTTATCTTTGAAAAATTGATGCAGAACCTATCTTTAATTTGACTCCATAGCCCAATGGAAAATTAATAACTCAAAATATCACTTCTCCAACCACCCAATCAACCCAACAAACAAACAATTCAATACTATCATAACTAGCCTAATATCTATTACGGAAACAAAGTTAAATTATACAAAGGGAGATCACTGAGTTGGCAGGTGTTGTGGAGGTAAATCCCCTCTGTGAACAGAGGCGATCCCACTAGCCCTAGAGTGGGTCTAGCAAAAATCGAAACACGCAAAGCTATTGATTCCTAGTTACAAAAGATAGAATCGCGATATATCGCTTACCGTGATTCCTTCATTGTTGTTGTCGAAGAAGAAGTGGTGCTTCCGTTCCTAGCTGGACAGGTCACGATCCGTGAGCTTGCTACATTCAGATACCTGTACACAAGCAAAGAAGAGAAACAACATGAAACGTAATATTCCACACTTTATAACTATCGATCAGTTAGAGAGGAACGAATGAAATTGCATTATATAATGGACAAACACAATCATGGAACCAATAGCAGAGTCATGTATATTAAGATATGAGAGAATGGTTACAACTGATGCTCTGACGTCGTGATCTTCCTTCGACAGGGTTCTAGCGGGACGTGTCTCACAAAGCTCGCCAGGGATTTGACAAAACTCTCTCTCTCATAGGGTTCTCCTTAGCTCTGCTCTTGATTGTCACTCTGCTATAATTTCCTTCCCAAAAGTTCAGCTGGCTAGCAAAGGGAGAGGGCAGGCTTTTATAGAGGGAGAAGTAGAGGTTAGGCTCCCTATAATCATGGGGAAGCGTCCTATCACTTAGGAAGGTTCCATGAGAGGTGGAAAACCACTTCCTAATCAAGGAGATTCGGAGCCAAACAACCCAAACTCTTTCTAATGATTCGTTATGAATTTGTTAGAATCAAACTTTCGCCTTCTATTGTTAAAAAACATTCCTTAATAGGCTTGGCGCTGGCACAACACAGGGACAGAGCGCTAGCTGGTGCACCCACTAGTGTGTATTTTCCCCATTGGCGCGAGGGATGAACTAGCTACCCATGCCAATGCCAGAACATGGGTTTTTAGGGTTTTTTCAGAGGAAATTTTCTTCAAGAGAATTCTTGCCCTTATGTAGAAGGATACCATCAAAGTGTTTTCAGGACATTTTACTGTTCACATTTCACGGGAATAGTCCTCCAATGTAAGAGACGAGGGATTGCAGGGACAGTGACAAAATGTTGTGTAACAGATGCCCCCTAAAGCATGAGGTCTGAGAGAGAGGGAGGGGTGAAATTCTTTATGAGAACATGTCCAACTGAAAACACTATCATCAGAAGACCTGCGAGTACAAATACAACTGATATCTATGATACATGATATGTGGTATGGGCACAACCATCCATAATAAAGTGTACAAAAACTAGGATCCAAGGTATGGGCGCAGCCATCCAGCAAATAAGGATCAACAAGTAAACTCAGGTATGGTCACAACCATCCAATCAAAAGAGTCATGTAATAAATCATAATAATCCACAAAGAACCCGCAGCCTGGATGTTATTAGAAAAAATCCAGGGTCTTGTGCTCCATCTCGACTCGAACAGAGTATAAGCTGAATTCGAACATGCAAGAACATCGTTTGATTACCATCCAATAATGAAAGTTGTTAACAGACGCGAGAGGAAGCACCAATAATGGCGATGGCCCTCAAGGTACAAGAGGTACAATCCACAGAATGTGAACAGTGAGTTGGCATCGAACATCCACATAATCATCTGATCGAAGGTCAATAATGAAAACCATGCATCGAATGCAAAGAACCTGCCATTGAGGCATGCAAGCTCCAAGGCACCTAAAGGGAGTCTCTAGACCAACTTCCTAGATAATGAGTTGAAGTCGACAGGAAGTGACCTTGATCGAAGGTGGGCCATAATGTTTCCCACATCATCGACACGAGATAGAGGAACATAATTTTTGTGAATCAAGACCAACAGAGAATCAGAGGGAGGTTGAAAACTGCAGAGGCCAACTCCTCTTAAACATATCGGCGACACGACACTGGATTTGGCAGTATTTGACATCAAGGGATCTAAGGTCATTGTGACGTGGCAAAGAGAAAATGAGCGGTCAAAAGATATTACCCATACCCATGAAGGCAAGCAGATAATGAGATGAGATGTCCCCAACTCGACACGAATGCAAACAAGTGCCATGTTCAAGAGCGACATACTGCCGACACGACTAGAATATTGGTTCCATTTTCCCCCACCACTTCTGGCGAGTACCCCAATTATTTTTAAAAACAAGTTTTAAGGGGATAGCATATGCTTGCGATGTAAGTTTGTCCTTCGGACAAATCCAACCTAGTACATTTTACGAGCCCTAGGAAGAAGGAACTCGAGTAACATCATTACGACGGAGTACGATGTCATCAGTTTTAACGAGTTTGACAAAGGAAGAACTCGGCATCTTTTCATATTTAGAGATTTTGAAAAGATAGCGGAAAAGAAAACTCCAGCAGTCCCTTTTCGTAGGTAGTCCCACATATCCGAAAAGGTAGAAAACTATGTCTGAGAGAACCTCCTAGTCGTGATAGGCTAGGGTATTCCTTTTTCGTAAATAATCTATCCCAGCCCGAAAAAGGGGTAAACGTATACTGGGTAGATATTGTTTCGCAGCCAATTTAACGAGCTCAAAACGACAAGTGACTCAGTAATATTTTTAGTTTTAGAGAGTCAGAAAAGAGCTGAAAGGTGACTCCAATAGTGAATTTTTCGTGTTTTTACCGAGTCCGAAAAAGTATAAAATACAACTCGTCTCTTCGTCAAAATCATGTGCAAAACCTATTGCTGCATAAAAAATATGCATGTAAAACATATTCGACGAAAATAATGTGAAAATATATCGAAAAACATGTTAAAAAACCCATTTAGGACTTTGAAAAGCTATAAAAGACCAATAGTGGTAAAAAATATTTACTTTTCACTTTTACCTCTTTGCAGAGCAACAGTGACCCTTTTGTGCTTCGATCTTCAGGCGACGAGAGCGACCAATCCAGCGGAGTCGCCAAATTTTTGTGGAGGCAAATCCCCTCTGCGAACAGAGGCGAACCCACTAGCCCTAGAGTGGGTCTAGCAACAATCGAAACACGCAAAGCTATTGATTCCTAGTTACAAAAGATAGAATCGCGATAGATCGCTTACTGTGATTCCTTCGTTTCTGTTGTCGAAGAAGAGGTGGTGCTTCCATTCCTAGCTGGACAGGTCACGATCCGTGAGCTTGTTGCATTCAGATACCTGTACACATGCAAAGAAGAGAGACAACATGCAAGGTAATATTCCACACTTTATAACTATCGATCAGTTAGAGAGGAACGAATGAAATTGCATTATATAATGGACAAACGCAATCATGGAACCAATAGCAGAGTCATGTATATTAAGATACGAGAGAACGATTACAACCGATGCTCTGACGTTGTGATCTTCCTTCGACAAGGTTCCAGCGGGACGTGACTGACAAAGCTCGTCAGGGATTTGACAAAACTCTCTCTCTCACAGGGTTCTCCTTAGCTCTGCTCTTGATTGTCACTCAGCTATAATTTCCTTCCCAAAAGTTCAGCTAGCTAGAAAATGGAGAGGGCAGGCTTTTATAGAGGAAAAAGGAGAAGTTAGGCTCCCTATAATCATGGGGAAGAGTCATATCTCTTAGGAAGGTTCCAGGAGAGGTGGAAAACCACTTCCTAATCAAGGAGATTCGGATCCGAACAGCCCAACCTCTTTGTGATGATTCATTCTGAAGTTGTTATAATCAACATTCCTCCTTCTATTGTTAAAAAACATTCCTTAATAGGCTTGGCGTGGGCACAACACAGGGACAGAGCGCTAGCTGGCGCACCCACTAGTGTGTATTTTCCCCATTAGCGCGAGGGATGAACTGGCTACCCGTTCCAATGCCAAAACATGGGTTTTTATGGTTTTCCAAAGGAAATGTTCTTCAAGAGAATTCTTTCCCTTATGCATAAGGATACCATCAAGGTGTTATTAGGACATTTTACTGTTCACAGGTCATGGGAATAGTCCTCCAATGTACAGGACGAGGGATTGCAGGGACGGTGACAAAATGCTATGTAACAGCAGGGCTAAATCCTAGCTTTAAAATTGGTTTGATGTTGTCCTATATAATTATTATTGCCAATCTTATAATTATAGAACGATAACATAGTGGCGACCAAATTTGGGAGACAAATGAATTGAAATTTTCATTACTTTCTAAATTCTGAAACCCTGGTTTATAAAACTGTGTATGGTAGATTTTTTTCACGAAGATTGGTTTTCTTTCATTTTTGGGAATATTCAAAGTGTGTGTGCCTTAGGTTTTAGTTATGTCTCCCAAAAGAGCCTACACTAGATCTCATCTTGACCCAAATCCTGCACCTATAGTTGATGATCCTGAAAAACTTTTAAGGAAAATAAAAAAACCAGATAATCTAGAGAAAAATAAACCCCTTTCTCGAAAAAATTCTCTTCCTAAAAAGTTTGATACTATACAAGATATTGAATTTGACTTAAACTTCGAAAAATGTTTATTCAGGACTAAATATGAGAGTTTGGTAGATAAGATAGCACTCAATCCATCAATTTTACAGCAAAGTCCAGTTAAAGAATTTTCTTCACAGACTCAATCTGACCTTCAACTTCTACAGGATTTGGATGACCTTCAAAACTTGGTAACAAACTTTACATCAACATTTAAATACGCTTATCTTTAGTAATTAATTGAATTATCTACTTTAAACTTAGCAGGTTCCTCTATCGCTTCTTAGTATGCACAACCTAAGTCACCTATTACTACTGCTTTAGTTATTTCCACCTCTTCCTCTTTCTTTCCTCATAACATTACACAAAATCCATCACATTTATCTCTTTCCATTACCCACCCTACTTCACCTGCTGCTCAGCCTCTCCCACTTATTTTAATCCCCCTCTAGTTCCTCCTCCACCAATTATGGTAGCACGGTATGCTCCATTGGTGCTACCTGCACCTCTCGCAAACATGCCACATGATTATCAGTCGAAAATTCCACAATTTGATGGGCCTGGCCCTATAACAGCCCAACAACATATTAACAAGATGAATGACTATTTTGACCTTCAGGAAGTAGATGATGAAACTATTAAGTTAAGAATGTTTGCTCAAAGTTTAGGTGGAGAAGTCAGGAAATGGTTTAAAGGTTTGACTGCCAAAAATATTAATGATTTTCTTGCATTCCATAAAATAGTCCTTAATATGTGGGAGGTCAAGAAAAACCCTCTCCAAATTTTATCTAAATATGAAAGCATTAGGAGGGATCCAGCAGAAAGTGTTCAGTATTAATACACCATATTCAATAGTTTGTATAGTGCGATTCCTGCTCACATTAACCCACCATAAGGTCTAGCCTTAGTCAAATTCCCAGATGGTTTTGAGCCAGAAATGTCTTACCAACTCAGAGAGAGAAACTCAGCAACATTAGAAGAAATGCAGAGGGATGCAGTAAAAGTAGAATCCAATCTGTTAGCAAAGAGAGCAAGGATGAGAAATGAGAGGAGAGTTACCATAAGAGATGAAGCCACAAATTCCTTAACTGATGCCAAAATAGATGCCTTGACAAGAACTGTAGAAATAATGATGGAGAGGATTAGCCTAAATGAGAGGATTTCTCCTAGATAAAACCAAACTGTACCTCAAAACCGTAATCAAAATCCTAGAAGAAATCCTCCTCCTATAAGACAAAGAGAACAGAGAGGCCCTGATCAATAGATTAGGCCTCCATTTCAGGAGAATTATGTTGATGATGGGGAAATAGTTGAAGAGGTAGAAGAAAACCAAATAACTAATTTAATGGGTGTAAATGAAGATGATATTGTTTTTCTCACTCGGGAGGAACAACAGTCATTCTTGTTGACCCAAACTGAACTTGAAGCTGAAGATTCTGGTGAATACAAATAAGGATTTGAAAATGCCATCATGGAAGTCCATAAGAAGTAAAAAGAACACTGAAAATTCTGCCAAAAAGGTCTCTGAATCTGATCCCAAGAAAAATACAGAAGATTCTAAGAAAGGTTTAGATAATTCAGGAAACAAGACCACAAAAATCCCTGCTAAAAGAATAGTTCATATTTCTTCTAAAACCACGCAAGCTAATGTCCATACCACTAGTCAACAAACAGAACTTGCCACAAAGATAGTTGTTGAAAATCCTGATTTCTCAAATCTGCTAAAAGGTCAAACACCATTCAATATTGAAAATGAACTTGCCAAAGTGAAAATTGCAATTCCCTTAACTGAATTAATAAACAAAAATGTGTACATGACTCAAGTCATGAAAGCATTAAACATAGGGGAAAACATAGATATTGTTAATCTAAATGATGATCAACCTGAACTTTTTTTTGGACCAGAAGTTGATGGTAAACCACAATAAGGAGGTGTCCCTCCATTTTATGTCAGTATTAATGTTCATAACAAGATTCTCCATAATGCAATGCTAGATTCGGGTGCATCTTATAATTTAATGCCAAAGGCTGTTATGGAGAAACTTGGCCTTACAAAAACTTATATTCATTTGATTCTAGCAAATTTAGGTGTTTATGTCTTATTAAAGATCTTTGTGTCACTTTAGTGCAAATCCCAACTAAGAGTCTAGTAATGGACATAGTAGTAGCTGACATTCCTCCTAAGTATGGCATGTTGTTATCACACTCATGGGGAGAAAAATTACACTGGACCCTTCAAATGGACATGTCTTATGCTAAAATACCAATATTTGGTCAAAAGAGAATATTGCATAGGGAAACTTTGATGAAATATATGGTGAGTAGTCAAGAGAAAACACATAACTACCCCCTTTACTCTGTTCATTCGGACCTTGACTCCTTCATTCTTTATAATGATGGAGACATTGATGCACAAGTTACCAAGGAAGAAAACAACTATGTTGAAAAACAGGAAAACCCAATGCAAATTATACCACTAAACACTGAAACTTATTCTTTTTGGAACATGAGTATTGATGGCTCATGTGGCAAAGCAGGCTTACGGGCTGGTGTTTGGGTGAGCAATACAGAAAATAATCATGCAGAGGTCATTCCTACAAACTTAACTTTCAGTTCACTAATAAAATAGCATAATATGAGGCACTTCTCTTAGGCTTACAATTTCTGAAAAGGTGGGGAGCTAAAAGAATTTTTGTTCATGGATATTCTGAATTAATCATCAAACATATCAAAGGATAATATGCTGCAAAATATCCTAGATTGAGAGCATACATAAATTTTGTGCTTGACTTTCTAAGGACTTTTGATGAATATGATCTTGTGTTCATTCCAAAAAATTAGAATATCCTAACTAATGGTTTGGCTTTTTCCGCAAGCACTTATAAGTTTCCCCATCCCAACAAGCAATACACAGTGGAAGTTAAACATTGTCCAGTTGTTCCTGATAACATGAGATATTGGCAAGTATTTGGGAGTGAAAAATGGATTGAAAGTTTCTTATAATCAAAGGACGAGTTTGAAGATAGTAGCATAGATTTAGATTATGAATTAGAAAGTCAAACTGATGTACAGGTTAGTATAGATAAACAGTTTGATGTTTATGATGTAAATATTTCAACAAATAAAGTTGTACCTGTTATGCTCCTATACCAATAGGTGTCATATATCATGATTGACTTGATGGGCTATGTAATATGTTCATACCTTTCCTTGTTGCAAAGGTTTTCCATATTGTCAAAAAAATCAAAAAAAAAAAAAAAAAATGTAAAGAGGGTATACCCTAAAAGAAAAATCAAAGGGTAAAAAGAATAAAAATGGCAAAAAAAGTAAAAGAAAATGAACCCCACCAAAAGAAAGGCCAAGGAAAGTGCGCAAGTATAAATGCCACTACTTTTTGCTCTTATGTGAATAAACAAATTGTGTGCAACTTGTATTTTATGCCACAATTGATGAACACTCAAACAGTTTAAGCTTGGCTAGTTCATCTTTCAATTTTATGTTTTAGAGATAGAGAATAAAATCTGACCAAACTGTTTAATCTTGGCAGATAAATAGATAGGTAGAGTAAATAAAAGGATCTCAACAGTTTAATCTGAGCCCTTGGATGTAATAAGGTTAGATTTAGATATATTTCTACATGTAAAGCAAAAGAAAGTGTGATAAGTGTTTTCCAGTCTAAGTTCACCCTAATAAAGAAGAAAAAATGGTAGGTCAAAGTAGGTACGGTAGGTAGATGTTGTTGCAGAATTACATGTGATGGATAATGACTCTAAATGTGTTAATATTTACTTTCATCACAAGTGCAAGCTAGACATTACACTGGAAGAAATTCAAGCAAAACAAAGTCAAATTATTAACTTCCCTTTTCATTTTTCCCTAAAAATTTCACTAATTTCCCCTAAGTACTAAGGCATTTGAAAATTAGAGGGGCTCAAGGAATTTATTTGACTTTTGGAGAGACCAAACCCTCGACCCAATAATTGAAAAAGCCTAAGTACTTAAAACCATTCATAATGTCATTCATTCACTTCCAAAAAATCTTTTCCTAAGTAAAATCCTATTTTACTTAGAAAAATTGTGCAATATTTCATAAAAATCCTTTTCATTCAAGCATAAGTTAAATAAATACTTCTAATGTTTTTATACTTAGCGCTCTCCATCATTTTCATATTAACTTTAACTTTATTATTTAATTCCCTATATGAATCAACCCTTTCCCGTATTATTTTAACTATATAAAACTCCCAAATTATTACATATCCCGCCCCTTTGGTTGAAAAATAACCTTAATATTGTGTAAATTGTGATTAATTAATTAAATCTCCAAATAATTATGAAGCCCACTTCCCCTCCACATTCAAAAAGATTAATTAACCCTCATGGTTAATTAATAATTTTCCCCACCAATCGAATTGCCCCCGATATGATTAATCATATTTAATTGTATTGGGCCCGCTCCTTTATTTCCCCGTCATCTCTCTTCCCGGATAGCCGTTCGATCGACCACTCCATAATCAACGGATGTTATCCATATCGCTGCGCCCCCACGTCTGAACGATAACGCGTGATGGCTGAGCAGTTTTCCAAACAGTGTCTCGCCACATGTCGTGAGCTGTATGGAATTGCTGGCCCTCCGCTAAAAACCGCTCGTCCCCAAAAGCGGTGTGATGTATACCGCTTACCGCCCTTCCGCCTATGACAAAACAACCTTTCCTGCTTACGTCATCTGCCATAAATATAAACCCCACCAGCCTTTGATTTTGCAAATAAACAAACCAACGCGCGTCATTTTCATTATCTTGTACAACGACCAGTGTCCCATGCAAAAAAATTCAAAACCAACTGTGGAAGACTGTCAACCGCCACCTTCCTGAGAAACTTGCAGATGAAGAATCCAGAATCCATCAGCAGTTGCCTACACCTGTTTTCATCACTGTCCACTTCCTGGAAAACAGGTATTTATCCAAATTGTCGTCGAACCCTGCAAATCTTGGTTTTCTTTTTAATTCCATAGGAAAAGACTAAAACACAGTTCAATTTGGTCTCTATTCCAATCCTAAATTCCCAGACCTGTAATTTTTCCTGTTTTTCCATTAAAACCCGAATTCCTTTCTGAATCCACAAGAACCATAAATGGAAATTCCTGCGGCTTTGAATGTTGCACCTTTGAATGCCCCTTATAAATATTTAGACTATCTGCCTCTAATAGATAGGGATTTCCAGATTAAAGACCTCATCCTTAGTGAAAATATTCTCAGAATTTTTTGCCAATGCAGAGATAGTTACCTGAACAGCTCTGACATTTTGGGACTGTCGGAATCCAATCTTCCGATGTATCTTTTACCCTCAGTTCATATTTTTCCCGAAATAATTTATCACTGCCATGTTAATTATGATCCCAATCAACGAGCAGTCATGTCCCTGAGTCAAACTATCATTTTCCCAATAACTTCTCAATCTATCAACGAAATGTTATAGTTTCATCCTGGTCAAGCCCTAACTCCCCTTTCCATGGGATATTTACTTGAAAAATCGACCAATTTATCCCAAGAAGAGTTGAATCGGCTCTGTCAGACTTGTATGCTTCAAGAACATCAACCCAAAGGCCCTCCTCCTTATGGATATACTTTTTTCACAGATATGGGCAGACTCATTTTGAATATGATATCTTCTGTAATGGGTTTCAACACCAGTGAATACGTTGATAAGTTAACCCTAGTGTTGTTGTCAATTTTTACCCCTGGACAACCCCCTGCTGTCAAATATGATTTTGCTTCCTACATTGCTGATAAAATTCATGATCATTTCATGAGATTGGAAGATGAAAAAGTTTTTAAGTATTCCACTGTTATATACCATATCATGCTCTATTATCAATCAGACAGTTTCCCCTTCCATGTCATGATACTTGATACCAAAGGAAATCCAAAGTCTGTAATTTTTTGGTCTGCAATCTTCCATAATTCCTTTGAGTCTCCTTATTCTTACAATGAGTTTATTGACCTATTTGTGCACCCTGCAACTACCTTATTAACAGGAGTTTCGCCTCCTAGGGTCAATAATGATATGAAGAAAATTCTCCAACTTTCCAAGCAATACAGGATAGGTGATTGGTACCTATACCAGAATCATACAGAAATTAGAATATATGGGTGTGAGCTATGTCCTTTCAAGTTACCAAAGTATGTCCCAATGAGACTCTTTACCTTAGAGTATTTCAGACAAATGAAAAATTCAAACATAGTCCATTTTTGCAATGCAAAGAAAAAATCTCAACTCAGAATTAAGAGTCAATTAAGTCCTTTTGTCTATAATTCTAAAGATGCCGGAAAAGAAGGTGAAAGAATACTAGAAGATTTTCTCAAATTGAAAAAAAAGTTTCCACTGGGTGCCTTATGACCCAAACAATTTTATTTGTGATAGGAGGATGAAAAACAAATTGTCACCATACCTTCACCATAGAATTCCAGAAATTGAACAATTTGCAAATATGGATGAATGGATGGAAGGGACCTTAATAGAACAAGATAGTGAACAGGTCAGTGTTGAAAATTTTATGAAAGATCTTGAGAAAATACTTCACATGGACTATTTTGGGCAGGTGCAAAGACCAGGAATTGGTCCTTCCTCTATTGGAACCTCTCATCAAAATTTGCAAGAAATCAGTGCACTAGCCACAGTAGCATCCAAAGGGAAGGAAAAGGAGGCCGATACACAAGTCACAGAGAAATTCACAATGACAGAGTAGCCTAAAACTTCCAAGGAACAGGCCCAAATACATACTTCCCCCACTCAGATTAATGTGGCAGAAATTTCAATTTTGCAAACTCCTCTCAATGAAGAAAAAGGTAAGAAGAGAGATGCAGAAACAGCTACTCCTATCAGTGGATCTTTAGAACAACCTGGTGTCAAAAGACAAAGATTAAATCCTCTTTCAGAAGTATAATTTGTTCAAGAAACCCCTGATAGTCAGAGGAAATAAGAGTTAGATAGTCAATAAACATTCGCAATCAGTGGGACATCCACTGACTCACAGAGAAAAGAACTACAAAGACAGCAAAGTGCAGAATTATCTTCCCTCAAACCACCAGTGAAGGATGCCTGGGATATTAAGAAGACATTTATAAATATAAAGGCCAGAAATGATCCATTAAGACTTCAAGTCTATAATCAATATTTGAAGATGGCTCCCAAAAATCAACAAAGATTGATGTCATCTTATGACATCCAGCAGGGTAAAATGGTGATGAGTCATTTCAAACCCAAAGTGCAGCAGCCTCAAACAACTGCAGATTATGTCAGAACCAATTTTGAAGTCATGGTAAAGGATATTCATCCGTTGGATTAGATTGAACTTCCCAAACAAAGTAGTGAAATGATTTACTCAACTTTGACTAATAAATCAATGATGGCCCAAAGATTACAGAATTCCTTGGATAATACTACTGCTCAATTACATCTTGAAAAAGCCTCTTCCCAAGCTAAGGACAACAGAATAAAGACTTTGGAAGAAATAATGATTGGATTGGGTCATAATCCCAAAGATGTTAAGGCTATAGAAGCCTTGATTAAAAAGAAAGATGATGATATTGCAACCTTAAGGAAACAACTAAAGTTGCCATCTTCAAGGCATCCACAAACTGCGGAAATCATAAAGCAAAACTCTGTAGAAGAATTGATGGATTTGCTCTTAAAACTTAATGAGCAACTAAATGAGGCTGAAAAAGAACTTGAAAAGGCATTAAAGGATAAGCAGCCAAACATTCCAGCATCTACAATAGAAGTGATTACAGGTACAACAACAGATCAGTCAGCAGGACTATCACAGGGCAACACTTCCAATTTAAGCACTGAAGAATTAATAATATCAATGGAGGAATTGAAAATCCAAGTGACAGAGCTCCAGAAAACAAAGGTACAATTTACCACCTTAGAACAAAAATATGATCTCTCAAAGATGAATGTTGCAGAAAAAACAAGAGAGATCAACATATTAGAAAAATTGGTCAAAGCATTGGAAAATGATCTCACATTGGAGAAACCTTTGAAAGAAATCAAAGAAATTCTTTGGGCCAACATCATTCAGTCAATAAATGACGTCTGGCCATCAATTCAAATAATGTATGAGCAGAATGATTTAGTTAAATTGGCTCTGGAAGAAGTTCAAAAGGCAAGAGAAGAATTAGGAAATATGCCTGAAGAAGCCAATGAGCTTATACAATTTTTAAATACCAATAACATATATCAACTTGAAGAGCTAGGCATCCAAGATAGAACAGAAAAAAATTTGGAGGTAAAAATATTTTTTACTAAAAGAACTCTGATGCAGAACCTAGAAGGAAGATACTATGATATGCATGAAGAAATCAATGCCTTTACAAAGAAATTGGATATTTTGCAGAGTAAAGGATTGCCAAGTATTTTAGTTTCAGATCATAAACTAACGAGCCTTGAAAGCTATGTTGAGAAATTGAATAAGTATGTTGACAACCAGGCCAGTTCATCAACCAGTTCATCAGTAGCAAAAGCATTGCCTACAGGAAAAATTCTTCATGACAGTCTGGAAAATTTGTTTTATCTCGAACATGAGGTAAAGCACGTATTCCCAATTCAGCCTACTTTCTTCAGATATACAGAGACTGATGAGACTCTGAGGAAGCTTCAAAGAACCAGAATACCGGAAGCACAATGGTGGGAAGAGATGTTAGACTTTTTGTAAAAATTATCCTTGCATGAATTTTGATTATTTACTACAGTAAGTCATGATAAAAAGGATAAACAGAGATCAAACAGGTCAAAGTGTATCAGTACAGGTAAAGAGTATCAGTAAAACAGAGCAGCCAGCACAGAATTACTAGAGAGGACAGTAGCAAGCCAAATCATAGGGCCTGATACCACCACATTCATAAAAAAGGAAACAACACAACATCGGTTATCTTTCTCTTATCCACAAGACCCTCTGTCTCTATTTTCTTGTAAAATATTCACGAGTCATTCTAAATTATATCTCACCTTGTTAGGAGATATTTTTTATAATTTTTTGTATAAATACTCCCTCAATTGGAGTATTGAGGGGGTGGAATTCATAGATTTTGCTGTAATATTGATTACTTTGGAATAAAGTGCTATTGGACAATTTTTGCATGGCTAGCTGGATAAGGAATTGATGCAAAGGACATTTCACAGGATTCTTGAATAAAAAATGGATCAATAAGTCATCTATCTCTTATGTTTTAAATTTTTATACTTGTTTATTATACCATTTATGTTTCATATCTTAATGATAAACAAAAAGGAATAATTCAAAAAGTGCTTAAGTGCAATCTGATTTCAATCGTTATTATTCCTAATGTTTTCTTCTGAACTAGTATAAATAGTGAATTCTTAATTGCTCCTGTTTTCTAGTTTAATCATTTTGATTATTTGGTAAAGAATACTTAATTGCTCATTATTAATAATCATTCAAGTTCCCTCTTTCAAATATGTTGAAGGATTCTTAATTGCCCTTCACCCATTTTGAGTCCATTTCATTCATTTTAGATATTAAATTGTTGCCTATTTGACTACCTTGCCCTGTGAAACCATTTCTTGTTAAGAAACTTAATCCAGTTAAGCCATCTTTCTTTGACTCCATTAGCCCAATGGCCTAAACTATTCAGTCTTACCCTTCTGCTATAGAATTTCATTACCCAAACACAATCAAAATCCTTTTACTTTCATAACTAGCCTAACATCTTTCAAAACAAAGCTAAAACTTAAAGAGAGAGCTCTCTCTGGGTACAGATTAGCTAGATTCTGTACCTAAAAGTTGGTTTGTGGTTACCTCGGACCCCTTTCCTCTTCTCTACAACTTGAAGGAAAATCTGAGTGATAACATAGTGGTGACTCCACTGGGGAACTGAATAATTCATTTGTTATTGTTGTTTACTTTATAAACTACAGACGGAGCCTGAAGTTTGCCAGGTAGCCTTTGAAATTGCTCTTGCTTTGCAATTGCATAGGTAAATAAATGTTGCTTCAGTCTATCTCCGGTCTAGTTTATGAACTGAACATTCGTTTTCAGATACTTGATCAGTTCCTCTAGTCAAATAAATCTTTAAGAAAATCTAAATCCAATATCTAAAACTTCTTAAATAAATTGTTGAAGTTGTATTGTTGATTCCATTTAAACAAAAAACAAAAACAAAAAACAAAAAACAAAAAATCACCTAGAAATCTGGCTTCAGAAAGGACTCATTACACCAGGGCTAATCCTGATCCAAATCCACCACCTGTGTTTGAAAATCCAAATCTGATCCCCGGAATTCTTAGGAGACAATAGAGCCAAGAAAGTTCTGCTAGTTCTCGGCCTCTCTATAGATCAATATCCTGTCCTGTGAAGTGGATTTACCTTGAGGACGAACCTTTTGATGAGCAATTTGAAACATCTTTATTTGTAAATTTTTCTGAATCTGAGTTGTCCCATTTGGTTCAAGACCCAGTATTTATTGAAGATTTACAATTTGAATTTTTTACTTCACATCTTGATAAACATTTGTGAGATTCCATACAATCTAAGCTTACCTCTGAAGGAACATCAAATCTTTCTGTGATCACTTCAGCCTCTCCAAGTTCATCAACATTTCCTCAAACATCTCAGCCTCAAACTACTCCTTCTACTCCTACATCCACCACTCCCAGAACAACCTCAACTGTTATTTCATCTCTACCTCCTGCGATGGCAAATAGATATGCTCCCTTAGTATTACCAGCCAATCCAGCGGCTATGCCCCAAGACTATCAAAGTAAAATCACTCCTTTCGATGGTTCTGGAACCTACACTGCACAACAACATACTAAAAAGATGACCGATTATTTTGAAATTTATGAAATAGATGCTGATGATGTAAGAATGAGAATATTTGTTCAAATTCTTACTGGAGAAGTTAGAACATGGTTTAGAGCCCTTCCTGCAAACAGTGAAACTGACCTACAAGCTCTTTATAGAACATTTTTAAACAGATGGGAAAAGAAGAAATATCCTCTTCAAATCTTATCAGACTATGGAAATCTAAAGAGAGGAACACAATATACTGTACAATATTACTGCACCAGGTTCAATGATGTTTACAATGCTATTCCCAAAAACCTTAGACCTCCTCCGGATTCAACATTAATCAAATTCCCTGATGGATTTGATTATGAGATGGCGTATCAGCTTAGGGAAAGATCTCCTCAAACTTTATAAGATATGCAAAGTATAGCTGTTAGTGTTGAAGCCAACCTGATAGCTAGACGAGCTAAAGCCAGAACTGAAAGGAGAATACATTTAAATGAAGAACCCTTAGCTTTTTAAAAGAAATTAGATGCTATTATTAAAGGGATGGAAAGGCTAGGGGATAGAGTAGAAACAATTGAAAGGAAATCTCCTTGGGATGGTCAGCCGAGCAATATTGGGAGAAATCCAAATTTCAGAAAGAACCAAAACCAAAAGACTGGAAAAATTGGTCCCGACCAAAACATTAGGCCCCCATTCCAGGAAAATTATGTTGAAGCCTCAAATTCTGATGAACCAACAGAAGATGCTCAAATAAACAACTTGACTGGACGCAAGAACGAACCGGAAATTTTCTTAACCCAAGATGATCAACAAGCTCACATTCTTAAACAATTCCAAACTCATTCAAGAGAATCATTTGACTTCAAGGAGGGATATGATAGAACCATTTATGAAGTCCATAAGCAATATAATCTGAGGAACAGAATAATTGATGTCTCTGAAACAAGTAAACAGAAAGCTACAAAACAACTCCTCAAAGGTAAAACCAATACTTCCCCTGTACATATTCTTTCTAGATCAGATCCTAATCCTGCTAACCCAATAATTGAAGATGTATCCGATAGTCAACTGAACAACAGACAACTTTCCAATACTCTTCCTTCTAAAGGAAATGTAGAGGAACCTCCAGAAGTTGATTCGGAAACAACTTCAGCCCACAACCCCACTCCTGAGAGGGAGAAAAATAACGAAAACATAGAAGATAAGGAGAATACAACTTTTCGAAATACAAGAACTCAGATTGAAAAACCTTTTAATCTGGGGGCTGAAGTAGGCAAATTAAAAATAGTTGTTCCATTGTCTGAATTAGCTAAACATGATGTCTACCAAAGTCAAATCAATAGATCACTCAAAATCACTGGAAGTGATGATTCATTAAATGATTTTTATGACCAACCTAGATTACTCTTTGGCCCTGAAGTAAATGGAAAACCAGCTAATGGAGGAACTCCTCCATTCTATATAAGTTTGAACATACATGATAAAATACTTCATAATGCCATGCTTGATTCTGGGGCATCTCACAATCTAATGCCCAAGTCTGTAATGGAGAAATTAAACCTAGATATCACCAGACCATACAAAGATCTCTTTTCTTTTGATTCAAATCAGGTGAGATGTTTAGGATTAATCGAAGACTTGTGTGTTTCACTAGTTCAATACCCTGCAAAAACAATTTTGATGGATATAGTAGTAGCAGATATTCCTCCAAAATATGGTATGCTATTGTCCAGATCTTGGGGTGCAAAGCTTGGAGGATCTCTTCAATTGGACATGTCATATGCTACTATTTCAGTGTTTGGTCACCCAAAGAAACTATACAGAGAAACTTTAATGAAATATGTAGTTAGTAGTCAGGAGAAACCTGAAAATTTCCCCATCTACTCAGTACACTCTGATATGGATTCATTTGTTCTTTATAATGCTGAAATTGATCCTCCCACTGAATTAGAAGTTCCAGCAACAGAAACAAAAGAAATTACAAAGGAAAAATCTAATGCTCAAATCCAGGAAATCTCTGAGGGCAATGAAACATCATATACCCAAGAGAAACCAGAAGAAAGTAAAAAACTAGATCTCACTGTTAAAAAAGTTCCTAAAACTCCCGACACCAATTATGAACATGAAATTCTTTGGCATTTAGAATTTGATGGTTCAGTTAACAAGTTAGAAGCAGGAGCTGGAATTTGGATACACAACCTTGAAAATGATCATGCTGAAGGCCATGCTTACAGATTAATCTTTAAGTGCACCGATAATATGGCATAATATGAAGCTCTTTTTCTAGGTCTTAAACTTGTCAAAAGATTAGGGGCAATTAGAGTATCTGTCATAGGAGATTCTGATTTAATCATTCAACAGATTAAAGGACACTTTCTAACAAATTATCCCAGACTGAGAGAATATAGAGGAACAGTTGTAGAGATTCTCAATACTTTTCTACAAACTCAACTTACTAAAATCCCAAGAAAACAAAACTTGCACGCTAATAGTCTTGCAATGTTTGCCAGCACTTGTAAATTACCATTCAAACCTAATCATCAGTTCACAGCTGAGATTAGACACAGACCAGCCATACCTGACAATTTTAAGAACTGGAAAGTGTTTGCAAATGATGATCAGATTAACAATTTCCTGACTCTAGAAAATGAATTTTCTAACATTAATATAAATGAAGATACGGTCATTGAATCTAATCAAATAAATGAACAAGAAACATATATTTCAGAAGAAAGTGCAATTCAAATGCTTCATCCAACAAAGTTCACCAAAAAATAAATGCAGGACCTTAAACAAATGGAGGTTGATGAGATTATAGAAGGAGAATCTGATATCATTAATTTAAAAGACAATCATTTGCCTAAAGGATTAACTCCTCTGGAAGATCCTTTCGATTCTAATGATATTCCAAAGAAACCCAAAATGGAACCATTGAAAGCAGATATTGAGGAATATAAATTGGGAACTGAAGCAAATCCTAAAATGATAAAGTTATCTAAATCTTTGTCTCCTGATCAAAAACTAAAATATGTTGAACTACTGAGAGAATTCCAGGATGTCTTTGCATGTAGTTATGAAGACTTGAAATCATATGATACCTTTATAATTCAGCATACAATACCTCTGAAAGAAAATCAGAAACCATTTAAACAGAAACTCAGAAGAATCAACCCTATACTGCTGCCTTTAATTGAAAAAGAAATCAAACGAATATATGAAGCAAGGATAATTGCTCCCATTGGGTTTTCAGAGTGGGTGTCTAATTTAGTACCTACTAGGAAGAAAACTGGAGAGATCAGATTATGTGTTGATTTAAGAAATGTAAATAAGGTTTCTTTGAAGGATAATTACCCTTTACCTAAAATGGATCACATTTTACAAAGGGTAGTAGGTGCTTCTAGGATTTCTCTTCTAGATGGGTTCTCAAGATATAGCCAGATCTTGGTTCATCCTTATGACCAGGAAAAAACAACTTTTACAACACCATGGGATTCAAGTACGTTAAAATTCCATTTGGACTTAAAAATGCAAGAGCCACCTTCCAGAGAGCAATGGAGATCGCATTTGCAAAAGAAATTCATGACTTTCCTGTTATATATCTGGATGATTTAACTGTTTTTTCTAAATCAGATCAGCAGCATTTGGACCATCTCATACAAGTATTCATAAAATGCAGAAAGTATGGTATCTCTTTGAATCCAAAGAAGTTCTTGCTTGGTCTTGAAGAAGGTAAACTCTTGGGCCATATCATCTCCAAAGATGGTATTAGAATTGATCCTGCTAGAATAGAAGCTATATTGCAGATACCTCACCCTAGAAATGTCAAAGAACTTCAAGCTTTCCTAGGAAAAATCAATTTTTTGAGAAGATTCATATCTAGCTTAGCTGAACTAATTAGATTGCTTACTAACATGTTAAGAAAGGATTCAAGTATTAAATGGACATTATAAGCCAAACAAGCATTTGAAGAAATTAAAATGGCTTTGACCAGAACCCTGGTCCTTACAAGTCCACAATTTGATAGAGACTTCATAATATTTTCATTTGCATCAGGACACACTGTAGAAGTTGTTTTATTACAAAAGGATGATCAAGGATGTGAAAAAACTATAGCCTTTTTTAGTAAAGCACTAAGGGATGCATCATTAAAATACAACATCGTGGAAAAACAAGCTTTCGCACTTGTAAAATCCATTAAAGATTTTAGAATCTATATATTGTATTCCCGTGTGATAGCCTATGTACCAAATGTTGTTGTCAAAGACATCTTAACTCAAGATGGAATTGAGGGCAAAAGAGGTAAATGGATTGCTACTATATTATAGTATGATATTGTAATAAAACCTACAAAGCTTATAAAGGGACAGGGATTGGCTCAACTCATGACAGAAACAAATTGTCAAGCCCTGGATATTAATGAACTGGATGACGAACAGGAGATGGCGACTCCACAAATCAACCAGGCCTTCTTAGATTCACCTTGGTATGCTGATATAATTTATGTATTGTTAAACCTGCAAGCTCCTCTAGGGTTATCCAGAACAAAGAAAATGTTTTTAAAGATGACATCTTCAAAGTTTTGTATTTTAGATAATGTTCTTTTTTGGAAAAATCATGATGGTATTCTATTTAATTATTTGTTAAAAAATGAAGCTGACAAGGCTCTCCATGAATTTCATGCAGGAGACTGTGGTGGACACCTTTATTGGAAATCAACTGCAAACAAGATCCTAAGAGCTGGATTTTATTGGCTAACCTTGTTCTCTGATGTAAAGAAATTTGTCATTGCTTGCCATAAATGTCAAATTTTTGAAGGCAAGAGAAAACTATTACCTTTACCCCTGAAACCAATTTCCACTGCAAAACCTTTCCAACAATGGGGCCTGGATTTCATTGGAGAAATCCATCCTCCTTCTTCTGGCCAACACAAATGGATCCTCACTACCACGGACTATTTTACCAAACGGATAGAAGCAATTCCTTCTAAACAAGCCAATGATACTGTGATCATAGGATTCCTAGAAACTAATATATTATCAAGATTTGGTTGTCCTGATAAAATCATAACTGATAATGATGTTGCCTTCAAATCTAAGAAAACGATAAGTTTCTGTAACAAATATCATATCACCTTAAGCCATTCCACAGCCTATTACCCTCAAGGTAATGGACTAGCTGAATCTTCCAACAAGAGTCTCATCAATATTATTAAGAAATTATTGCAGGAAAACAAGAAAAATTGGCACAAGAAACTTACAAATGCACTATGGGCAGACAGACTCACCACCCAAAAATCTATTGGGACCAGTCCTTATGAGTTATTCTATGGCATTGAGGCTGTATTTCCTTCCTCTTTAAGAGTTCCTGTAATGAAATTTCTTCAAGAAGCTCAGGTTGAACCTAATGATATTCAAAGGAGAATAAATCAGACTATCAATTTGCAGCAGACCAGAGAGGAAGTATATCAGAGATCCCAAGTATTGCAGGAGAAACTAAAGAAGATATTTGATAAAAGGACCAAGGCAGAAGATTTCCAACTTGGAAACAAAGTTTTAAGATGGGATTCCAGAAGAGAGGATAAGGGAAAACATGGGAAGTTTGACTTCCTGTGGAAAGGACCTTATATTATTCATGCTTTACAAGGAAACAATACATATTTTCTGAAAAAATTGGATGGTTCAAAAACTGAAGATGGACCAGTTAATGGTCGAATGTTGAAACATTACTTTGATCCTATTTATTAGGATATCCTGATTTTTAACATGTACATACTATATCCTTTGTAATGTCACAGCTTTGAGTGGATAGTAACTTGCTGGAGTTGAAGCCCGAAGAGAAGGCCCTAAGCTTCAGAAGTATTACTGTCATACATACAATAAAGCAACAAGCAGAAGAAGATTCCATAGTTCAGTCAAAATTATTCTAAGGACAACTGACCTGTTGTTCTTGACTTTTCACCAGGAAAAGCCATCCCCAAGTGGAGCCAGTGTTATGCTCCTATACCAATAGGTGTCATATATCATGATTGAATTGATGGGCTATGTAATATATTCATACCTTTCCTTGTTGCAAAGGTTTTCCATATTGTCAAAAAAATCAAAAAATTTAAAAGAAATGTAAAGAGGGTATACCCTAAAAGAAAAATCAAAGGGTAAAAAGAATAAAAATGGCCAAAAAAGTAAAAGAAAATGAACCGCACCAAAATAAAGGGCAAGGAAAGTGCGCAAGTCTAAATGCCACTACTTTTTGCTCTTATGTGAATAAAAAAATTGTGTGCAACTTGTATTTTATGCCACAATTGATGAACAATCAAACAGTTTAAGCTTGGCTAGTTCATCTTTCAATTTTATGTTTTAGAGATAGAGAATAAAATCTGACCAAACTGTTTAATCTTGGCAGATAAATTGATAGGTAGAGTAAATAAAAGGAGCTCAACAGTTTAATCTGAGCCCTTGGATGTAATAATGTTAGAGTTAGATAGATTTCTACATGTAAAGCAAAAGAAAGTGTGATAAGGGTTTGCCAGTCTAAGTGCACCCTAATAAAGAAGAAAAAATGGTAGGTTAAAGTAGGTAGGGTAGGTAGATGTTGTTTCGGAATTACATGTGATGGATAATGACTCTAAATGTGTTAATATTTACTTTCATCACAAGTGCAAGGCAGACATTACACTAGACAAAATTCAAGCAAAACAAAGTCAAATTATTAACTTCTCTTTTCATTTTTCCCTAAAAATTTCACTAATTTCCCCTAAGTACTAAGGCATTTGAAAATTAGAGGGGGTCAAGGCATTACCTTGACTTTTGGAGGGACCGGACCCTCGGCCCAATAATTGAAAAGTCTAAGTACTTAAAACCATTGATAATGTCATTCATTTACTTCCAAAAAGTCTTTTCCTAAGTAAAATCCTATTTTACTTAGAAAAATTGTGCAATATTTCATAAAAATCCTTTTCATTCAAGCATAAGTTAAATACATACTTCTAATGTTTTTATACTTAGCGCTCTCCATTCATTTTCATATTAACTTTAACTTTATTATTTAATTCCCTATATGAATCAACCCTTTCCCGTATTATTTTAACTATATAAAACTCCCAAATTATTACATATCTCGCCCCTTTGGTTGATAAATAACCTTAATATTGTGTCAATTGAGATTAATTAATTAAATCTCCAACTAATTATGAAGCTTGCTTCCCCGCCGCATTGAAAAAGATTAATTAACCCTCATGGTTAATTAATAATTTTCCCCACCAATCGAATTGCCCCCGATATGATTAATCATATTTAATTATATTGGGCCCGCTCCTTTATTTCCCTGTCATCTCTCTTCCCCGACAGTCGTTCGTTCGACCACTCCATAATCAACGGCTATTATCCATATCGCTGTGCCCCCACGTCTGAACAATAACACGCGATGGTTGAGCAGTTTTCCAAACAGTGTCTCGCCACGTGTCATGAGATGTATGGAATCGCTGGCCCTCTGCTAAAAATCGCTCGTCCCCAAAAGCGGTGAGATGTATATCGCTTACCGCCCTTCCGCCTATGACAAAACAACTTTTCCTGCTTACGTCATCTGCCATAAATATAAACCCCGCCAACCTTTGATTTTGCAAATAAACAAACCAACGCGCGTCACTTTCATTTTCTTGTACAGCGACCAGTGTCCCATGCAAAAAAATTCAAAACCAATTGTCGAAGTCTATCAACCGCCACCTTGCTGAGAAACTTGCAAACGAAGAATCCAGAATCCATCAGCAGTTGCCTACACCTGTTTTCATCACTGTACACTTACCAGAAAACAGGTATTTATCCAAATTCCCGTCAAACCGTGCAAATCTTGGTTTTTTATTTAATTCCACAGGAAATACTAAAACACAGTTCAATTTGGTCTTTATTCCAATCCAAAATTCCCATACCTGTAATTTTTCCTGTTTTTCCATTAAAACCCGAATTCCTTTATGAATCCACAAGAACCAGAAATAGAAATTCCTGTGGCTTTGAATGTTGCACCTCTGAATGCCCCTCATAAAGATTTAGACTACCTGCCTCTAGCAGATATGGATTTCCAGATTAAAGACCTCATCCTTAGTGAAAATCCTCTCAGAATTTTTTGCCAATGCAGAGATAGTTACCTGAACAGCTCTGACATTTTGGGACTGTGGGAATCCAATCTTCCGATGTATCTTTTACCCTCAGTTCATATTTTTCCAGAAATAATTTATCACTGCCATGCCAATTATGATCCCAATCAACGAGCAGTCATGTCCCCGAGTCAAACTGTCCTTTTCCCAATAACTGCTCAATCTATCAACGAAATGTTACAGTTTCATCCTGGTCAAGCCCTCACTCCCCTTTCCATGGGAGATTTACTTGAAAAATCGACCAATTCATCCCAAGAAGAGTTGAATCGGCTCTGTCAGACTTTTATGCTTCAAGAACATCAACCCAAAGGCCCTCCTCCTATACTTTTTTCACAGATATGGGCAGACTCATTTTGAATATGATATCTTCTGTAATGGGTTTCAACACCAGTGAATACATTGATAAGTTAACCCTAGTGTTGTTGTCAATTTTTAACCCTGGACAGACCCCTGCTGTCAAATATGATTTTTCTTCCTACATTGCTGATAAAATTCATGACCAGTTCATGAGATTGGAAGATGAAGAAGTTTTTAAGTATTCCACTGTTATATACCATCTCATGCTCTATTATCAATCAGACAGTTTCCCCTTCCATGTCATGAAACTTGATACCAAAGGAAATCCAAGGTCTGTAATTTTTTGGTCTGCAATCTTCCATAATTCTTTTGAGTCTCCTTATTCTTACAATGAGTTTATTGACCTATTTGTGCACCCTGCAACTACCTTATTAACAGGAGTTTCTCCTCCTAGGGTCAATAATGATATGAAGAAAATTCTCCAACTTTCCAAGAAATACAGGATAGGTGATTGGTACCTATACCGGAATCATACAGAAATTAGAATATATGGGTGTGAGCTATGTCCTTTCAAGTTACCAAAATATGTCCCAATGAGGCTCTTTGCCTTAGATTATTTCAGACAAATGATAAATTCAGACATAGTCCATTTTTGCAATGCAAAGAAAAAAGCTCAGCTCAGAATTAAGAGTCAATTAGGTCCTCTTGTCTGTAATTCTAGAGATGCCAGAAAAGAAGCTGAAAGAATCCTAGAAGATTATCTCAAATTGCAAAAAAAATTCCACTAGGTGCCTTATGACCCAAACAGTTTTATTTGTGATAGGAGGATGAAAAACAAATTGTCACCATACCTTCACCATAGAATTCCAGAAATTGAAAAATTTGCAAATATGGATGAATGGATGGAAGGGACCTTAATAGAACAAGATAGTGAACAGGTCAGTGTTGAAAATGTTATGAAAGATCTTGAGAAAATACTTGACCTGGACTCTTTTGGGCAGGTGCAAAGACCAGGAATTGGTCCTTCTTCTGTTGGAACCTCTCAGAAAAATTTGCAAGAAATCAGTGCACTAGCCACAGTAGCATCCAAAGGGAAGGAAAAGGAGGCCAATACACAAGTCATAGAGAAATTCACAATGACAGAGCAGCCTGAAACTTCCAAGGAACAGGCCCAAATACAGACTTCCCCCACTCAGATTAATGTGGTAGAAATTTCAATTTTGCAAACTCCTCTCAATGAAGAAAAAGGTAAGAAGAGAGGTGCAGAAACAACTACTCCTATCAGTGGATCTTCAGAACAACCTAGTGTCAAAAGACAAAGATTAAATCCTCTTTCAGAAGTAGAATTTGTTCAAGAAACCCCTGATAGTCAGAGGAAAGAAGAGTTAGATAGTTAGCAAACATTCACAATCAGTGGGACATCCACTGACTCACAGAGAAAAGAACTACAAAGACAACAAAGTGCAAAAGTATCTTCCTTCAAACCACCAGTGAAGGATGCATTGGATATTAAGAAGACATTTATAAATATAAAGGCCAGAAATGATCCATTAAGACTTCAAGTCTACAATCAATATTTGAAGATGGCTCCCAAAAATCAACAAAGATTGATGTCAGCTTATGACATCCAACAGGGTAAAATGGAGATGATTCATTTCAAACCCAAAGTGCAACAGCCTCAAGCAGCTGCAAATTATGTCAGAACCAATTTTTAAGTCATGGTAAATGATATTCATCCTTTGGATCAGATTAAACTGCACAAACAAACTGGTGAAATGATTTACTCAACTTTGATTGATAAATCAATGATGGCCCAATGATTACGGAATTCCTTGGATAATACTACTGCTTAATTACATCTTGAAAAGGCCTCTTCCCAAGCTAAGGACAACAGAATAAAGACTTTGGAAGAAATAATTATTGGATTGAGTCATAATCCCAAATATGTTAAGGCTATAAAAGCCTTGATTAAAAAGAAATATGATGATATTGCAACTTTAAGGAAACAACTAAAGTTGCCATCTTCAAGGCATCCACAAACTGCGGAAATCATAAAGCAAAACTCTGTAGAAGAATTGATGGATTTTCTCTTAAAACTTAATGAGCAACTAAATGAGACTGAAAAATAACTTGAAAAGGCATTAAAGGATAAGCAGCCAAACATTCCAGCATCTACAACAGAAGTGATTATAGGTACAACAACATATCAGTCAGCAGGACTGTCACAGGGCAACACTTCCAATTTAAGCACTGAAGAATTAATAAAATCAATGGAGGAATTTAAACTCCAAGTGATAGAGCTCTAGAAAACAAAGGTACAATTTACCACCTTAGAACAAAAATATGATCTCTCAAAGATGAATGTTGCAGGGAAAATAAGAGAGATCAATAGATTAGAAAAATTGGTCAAAGCATTGGAAAAGTATCTCACATTGGAGAAACCTTTGAAAGAAATCAAAAAAATTCTTTGGGCCAACATCATTCAGTCAATAAATGATGTCTGGCCATCAATTCAAATAATGTATGAGTAGAATGATTTAGTTAAATTGGCTCTGGAAGAAGTTCAAAAGGTAAGAGAAGAATTAGGAAATATGCCTGAAGAAGCCAATGAGCTTATACAATTTTTAAATACCAAGAACAAATATCAACTTGAAGAGCTAGGCATCCAAGATAGAACAGGAACAATTTTGGAGGTAAAAATATTTTTTACTAAAAAAACTCTGATGCAGAACCTAAAAAGAAGATGTTATGATATGCAGGAAGAAATCAATGCCTTTACAAAGAAATTGGATATTTTGCAGAGTAAAGGATTGCCAAGTCTTTTAATTTCAGATGATAAACTAATGAGCCTTGAAAGCTATGTTGAGAAATTGAATAAGTATGATGACAACCAGGCCAGTTCATCGACGAGTTCATCAGTAGCAAAAGCATTGCCTACAGGCAAAATTCTTCATGACAGTCTAGAAAATTTGTTTTATCTCGAACATGAGGTAAAGCACTTATTCCCAATTCAGCCTACTTTCTTCAGATATATTGAGACTGATGAGACTATGAGGAAGCTTCAAAGAACCAGAATACCGGAAGCACAATGGTGGGAAGAGATGTTAGACTTTTTGTAAAAATTATCCTTGCATGAATTTTGATTATTTACTACAGTAAGTCATGATAAAAAGGATAAACAAAGATCAAACAGGTCAAAGTGTATCAGTACAGGTAAAGAGTATCAGTAAAACAAATCAACCAGCACAGAATTACTAGAGAGAACAGTAGCAAGCCAAATCATAGGGCCTGCCTCCAGCACATTCATAAAAAAAAGGAAACAACACAACATCGGTTATCTTTCTCTTATCCATGAGACCATCTGTCTCTATTTTCTTGTAACATATTCATGAGTCATCCTAGATTATATCTCACCTTGTTAGGAGATATTTTTTATAATTTTTTGTATAAATACTCTCTCAATTGGAGTATTGAGGGGGTGGAATTCATAGATTTTGTTGTAATATTGATTACTTTGGAATAAAGTGATGTTGGACAATTTTTGCATGGCTAGCTGGATAAGGAATTGGTGCAAAGGACTTTTCACAGGATTCTTGAATCAAAAACGGATCAATAAGTCATCTATCTCTTATGTTTTAAAGTTTATACTTGTTTATTATACCATTTATGTTTCATATCTAAATGATAAACGAAAAGGAATAATTCAGAAAGTGCTTAAGTGCAATCTGTTTTCAATCGTTAATATTCTTAATGTTTTCTTCTGAACTAGTATAAACAGTGAATTCTTAATTGCTCCTGTTTTCTAGTTTAATCATTTTGATTATTTGGTAAAGAAGACTTAATTTCTCTTTATTCATTATCATTCAAGTTCCCTCTTTCAAATATGTTGAAGGATTCTTAATTTCCCTACACCCATTTTGAGTCCATTTCATTCATTTTAGATATTAAATTGTTCCATATTTGATTACCTCGCCCTGTGAAACCATCTCTTGTTAAGAAACTTAATCCAGTTAAGCCATCTTTCTTTGACTCCATTAGCCCAATGACCTAAACTATTCAGTCTTACCCTTCTGCTATAGAATTTCATCACCCAAACACAATCAAAATCCTTGTACTTTCATAACTAGCCTAACATCTTTCAAAACAAAGCTAAAACTTAAAGAGAGAGCCCTCTCTAGGTACAAATTGGCTAGATTCTGTACCTAAAAGTTGGTTTTTGGTTACCTCGGACACCTTTCCTCTTCTCTACAACTTCAAGGAAAATCTGAGTGATAACATAATGGTGACTCCACTGGGGAACTGAATAATTCATTTGTTATGGTTGTTTACTTTATAAACAATAGACGGAGCCTGAAGTTAGCCAGGTAGCCTTTGAAATTGCTCTTGATTTGCAATTGCATAAGTAAATAAATGCTGCTTCGGTCTATCTCCGATCTAGTTTATGAACTGAACATTCGGTTTCAGATACTTAATCAATTCCTCTAGTCAAATAAATCTTTAAGAAAATCTAAATCCAATATCTAAAACTTCTTAAAGAAATTGTTGAAGTTGTATTGTTGATTCCATTTAAACAAAAAAAAAAAAAAAAAATCACCTAAAAATCTGGCTTTAGAATGGCCTCATTACACCAGGCTAATCCTGATCCAAATCCACCACCTGTGTTTGAAAATCCGAATCTGATCCCTAGAATTATTAGGAGACAAGAGAGCCAAGAAAGTTCTGCTAGCTCTCGGCTTCTCTATAGATCAATATCCAGTCCTATGAGGTGGATTTACCTTGAGGACGAACCTTTTGATGAGCAATTTGAAACATATTTATCTGTAAATTTTTCTGAATCTAAGTTGTCCCATTTGGTTCAAGACCCAGTATTTATTGAAGATTTACAATTTGAATTTGTTACTTCACATCTTGATAAACATTTGTGAGATTCCATACAATCTGAGCTTACCTCTGAATGAACATCAAATCTTTCTGTGATCACTTCAGCCTCTCGAGTTCATCGCGTTTCCTCGAAACATCTCAACCTCAAACTACTCCTTCTACTCCTCCATCCACCACTCGAGACCAACCTCAATTGTTATTTCATCTCTACCTCTGCAATGGCAAGCAGATATGCTCCTTAGTGTTACACGGCTTGATCCAGCTATGCCCCCAAATTTAAGTAAAACCACTCCTTCTCGATGGTTAAGTGCCTACAACTGTGCAACAACATATAAAAATATGACCGATTATTTTTAGAATTTATGAAATAGATGTTGATGATGTAAGAATGAGAATATTTGTTCAAGTCTTCTTGGAGAAGTTAGTTTGGTTTAGAGCTCTTCATTTTACAAGCTGCTGTCATTGACCTCTAGCTCTTTATAGAAAAATTTTTAAACGAGATGGGAAAAGAAAAGATCCTCTTCAAATCTTATCGAGAATATGGAAATATAAAGAGAGGAACACAAGAGGCTTGTGCAAGATTATTGCACCGGGTTCAATGATGTTAATCATTATTCCCCAAAACCTTGAACCTCTGGGATTAATCATCAGATTACGATGGATTTGATTCGAGATTGCGTATCGGCTTAGGGAAAGATCTCCTCAAACTTTAAAGTACCTCGAAAGTATGACTGACAATGTTAAATGCTGATAACTAGACGAGCTAAAGCCGAGCGCGAGAGAGTACCTTCATAGAAACACTAACTTTATCCAACTGACCAGTGTGTAAAAGATGAAAGAGGCTAGGAGATAGAGTAGAAACAATTGAAAAGAAATCTCAGCAGGATGGTCAATAGAAAATACTAGGAAATCCAAATTTCGAAAGAATCAAAAACCAAAATCTTGGAAAAAGCTGGTCGACCAAAACATCGAGGCCCATTCCGGGAAAATTATGTTGAAGCCTCAAATTACGATGAACCAACGAGAAGATGCTCAAATAACCTTGGTAAGGACAACAACTGACATTTTCTTGACCCAAGATGATCGAGAAGCTCACATTCTTTAACAATTCCAAACTCATTTTATGAGAGTCATTTTGACTTGAGGAGGATATGATACAGCATTATAGAAGTCTCGCGATATAATTTGAGGAGCAAAAGAATTGATGTCAGGAAAGCAAAGTCAAAAGAAAGCTACAAAACAACCCCTCGAAAGGTAAAACCAATACTTCCTATTCTTTCTAGATCGGATCTAAATCACGCACAACTTGACAATTGAAGATATCCAATAGTCGACTAAATAACATACAAATTTCCAATGCTCTTATCTAAAGAAATAGAGAACCTCCGAAGGCTAATTCGGAAACAACTTCGGCCCTACAACCCACTCTACGAGATGGAGAAAAATGCCGAAAACACGGAAGATAAGGAGAATCCAACTTTGAAATATAAAGACTGGTGGCAACACTAATGCAAAGATGTTGAATTAGGCAACTTAAAAATAGTTGTTCCATTGTCTGAATTAGGCAAGCATGATTTCTACGAAATTAGTCAATAGATCACTCAAAATCATGCAAGAGTGATGATTCGGTAAATGTTTTTAAGTGAATTGCTTTAGATTACTCTTTGGCCTGAAGTAAATGAAGCAATTAATGGGTAACTCCTCCAATACATATAAGTTTGAACATACATGATAAATACTTCATAATGCCATGCTTGATTAGAATCTCCGCAATCCAATACTAAAGTACGGCAATGGAGAAATTAAACCTGAACATATCACTAGACCATACAAAGATCTCTTTTTTTTATTCAAATCGAGTGAGATGTTTAGGATTAATCGAACTTGTGTGTTTCACTAGTTCAATACCACAAAAACAATTTTGATGGATATAGTAGTAGCGAGATATTCCTCCAAAATATGGTATGCTATTGTCCGGATCTTGAGATTCTCGCTTGGAGGATCTCTTCAATTGGACATGTCATATGCTACTATTTCGGTGCTTGGTAACCCAAAGAAGCTATACATAGAAACTTTAATGAAATATGTGAGTCGATGGCATTCTTTGTAGTCGGGAGAAACTGAAATTTTATACTCGGTACACTCGATGGATTCATTTATTCTTTATAATGTTGAAATTGATCCTCCAGATTGGAAATTCCGACGATAGAACCAAAAGAAATTACAAATGGAAAAATCTAATGTTCTTGAAATCCGGAAATCTCTAGGAAATGAAACAACGGATACGCAAGAGAAACCGGAAAAGTAAAAAACCGGATCTCCTTTATTAAAAGTTCACGAAAACTCTGGAAAACCACTAATTATGAACATGAAATTCTTTGGCATTTAGAATTTGATGGTTAGGCTAACAAGTTAGGAGCGAGGAGATGGAATTTGGATACACAACCTTTAAAATGATCATGTTGAAGGCCATGCTTACATATTAAACTTTAAAAGTACCAAAAAATGTGGTAGAATATGAAGCTCTTTTGCTAGGTCTTAAACTTGTCAAAAGATTAGGAGCGATTAGAGTATAAATGCATAGGAGATTAAGTTTAATCATTCAACGGATGCAAAGGACACTTTAACAATTGATCCCAGAATTTGAGAGAATATGAAGGAAGAACGATTGTAGAGATTCTCAATACTTTTCTACGAGATTCAACTTGCTAAACTCCCAGAAAACAAAACTTGTTCATAGTCTTGCAATGTTTGCAGTATATGAAATTACCATTTGAACCTAATCATCAGTTCATAAGTTTGAGATTAGACGGACAAACCATACGACAATTTTAAGTATGCGATGAAATTTACCAAAATGATGATCGAATTAACAATTTCTGAATCTAGAAAATGATTTTCTAACAATAACATAGATGAAGATATGATCATTAGATCTGATCAGATAAATGAACAATAAACCTAATTTCGGAAAAGTGCAATTCAAATGCTTCATCTGATAAAGTTCACCAAAAAAGAAATGCGAGGACCTTAAACAAATGGAGATTGATGAGATTATAGAAGGTGAGGTCATTAATTTAAAAGACAATCATTTACCTAAAGTTAACTCCTCGCGGAAGATCTTTTTTTGATTCTAATGATATTCCAAAAGAAACCCAAAATGGAACCATTGAAAGCGGATATTGAGGAATATAATTTAGGGCTTGAAGAAAATCCTAAAATGGTAAAGTTATCATCGTTGTCTCCTAATCAAAAAAATAAAATATGTTGAACTAGTGAGAGAATTCGGAGATGTCTTTAGGCTATGAAGACTTGAAATCATATGATATATTTATAATTAGAAGGCATACAATACCTCACAGAAAATCAAAAACCATTTAAAAAGCGAGGAAACTCAAAGGAAAAGATATTATCTACTTTTGCCTTTAATTGAAAAAATGGTAAATTCATGAAGCGAGGATAATTACTTTCGATTAGGTTTTAATTAGGTGTCTAATTTAGTACCTACTGGAAAGCGGAGAGATCAGATTGTATGTTGATTTAAGAAATGTAAATAAGGTTTCTTTGGTGATAATTACCTTTACCTAAAATGGATCATTTTACAAAGGAGTAGTAATGAAATTGCTTCTAGGATTTCTCTTCTAGATGGGTTCTCGGGATACAACCAAATCTTGGTTAATCTGATGACGAGAAAAAACAACTTTTACAACACCATGGGGCATTCGATCTGTTAAAAATCCATTTGGACTTAAAAATGCGGGAGCAACCTTCCAAAGAGCATGGACATCGCATTTGCAAAAGAAATTCATGACTTTCTTGTTATATGTCTGGATGATTTAATTGTTTTTCTAAATCGGATCGGCGGCATTTGGACCATCTCGGACAAGTATTCATAAAATGCGAAAGTATGGTATCTCTTTCGTCCAAAAGTCTTGTTTGGTTTTGAAGAAGGTAAACTCTTGGGCCATATCATCTCCCGGAGATGGTATTAGAATTGATCTTTGCTAGAATAGAAAACATATTGCGAGATGCCTCACCCTAGAAATGTCGAAGAACTTCAAGCTTTTTCCTAGGAAAAATCAATTTTTTTGAGAAGATTCATATCTAAACGGTAAGACTAATTAGATTGCTTACTAACATGTTAAGAAATGATTAGTATTAAATGGACGGTAGAAGCCAAGCAAGCATTTGAAGAAATTAAAATGGCTTTGACCAGAACCTAGGTCTTACGAGTCCACAAATTGATAGAGACTTCATAATATTTTCATTTGCATCAAAACACAGCACAATAGCGGTTGTTTTATTACAAAAGGATCGGATGTAACGTCTATAGCACATTTTTAGTAAAGCACTAAAGATACATCATTTTAAAATACAACATCATGGAAAAACAAGCTTTTACTTGTAAAAGCCATTAAAAATTCTAGAATCTACATATTGTATTCCCATGTGATAGCCTATGTACCAAATGTTGTTGTCAAAGACATCTTAACTCAAGATGGAATTGAGGGCAAAGAAGGTAAATGGATTGCTACCATATTAGAGTGTGATATTGAAATAAAACCTACAAAGCTTATAAAGGGGCCAGGGATTGGCTCAACTCATGTGAGAAACAAATTTAATGACCCTGGATATTAATGGTATTTGGATGACGAGCGAGGAGATGACTCCACAAATCGGCCAGGTACTTAGATTCACCTTGGTATCTTTGATATAATTTATGTATCGCATTAAACACCTCAAGCTCCTCGAGGGTTATCGAACAAGAAAATGTTTTTAAAGATGACATCTTCAAAGTTTTGTATTTTAGATAATGTTCTTTTTGAAAAAATCATGAAGGTATTGATGAATTGTTTGTTGGAAGTAAATTTAATGAGGATCACAAGATTTCATGCGGGGAGGCTTGTGGTGGACACCTTTATTGGAAATCAATTCTGAGACAAGATCTAAGAGTTGGATTTTATTGGCCAGCTTCTTGTTCTCGATGTAAAGAAATTTGTCAGCACTTGCCATAAATGTCAATTTTTGAAAGGCAAGAGAAAACTATTACCTTTACCCTGAAACCGATTTCCACTAAAAAACCTTTCCATGATAGAACTGAATTTAAATAAATCCATCTCACTATTGTAACCTGATTGGATCCTCTTTACCACAGTTCTTACCAAATGGATAAAGCAATTCCTTCAAGACAACCAATGTATGATCATAGGATTCTTAGAAACTAATATCATTATCAAGATTGTTGTCATTGATAAAATCTCTATAGCGATAATGTTGCTGCCTTCAAATATATAAAGAAGATGATAAGTTTTTGTAACAAATATCCTGCTCCATAAGCCATTCCTGGACTATTACCCTGGGTAATGGAATAGTTGAATCTTCCCATGAGTCTCATATTATTATTAAGAAATTATTGAAAGGAAAACAAGAAAAATTGGCACAAGAAACTTAGAAATGCAGCGTAGGCGAACGGACTCACCACGAAAAATATGTTAGGACCAATCCTTATGAGTTAGTCTATGGCATGAGGCTATATTTCCTTCATCTTTAGGGATTCTTAATAATGAAATTTCTTCAAGAAGCTCGGGTTGAACTTAATGATATTCAAAGGATAATAAATCGAATTTATCAATTTGAAAAGCGGACGAGAGGAAGTATATCGAGAGATCAAGTATTGTAGGAGAACTTAAAGAATATATTTGATAAAACGACCAAATGAAAGATTTCAACTTGGAAACAAGTTTTAAAGATGGGATTCGAGAAGAGAGGGTAAGGAAAACATGGAAGTTTGACTTCACAATGAGACCTTATATTATTCATGATTTACAAGGAAACAATACATATTTTTAAAAAATTGGATGGTATAAGTGAAGATGGGCAGTTAATGGTCGAATGTTGAAACATTACTTTGATCCTATTTATTAGGATATCTTTGATTTACATGTACATATTATATCCTTTGTAATGTCATAGATTTGAGTGGATAACTGGCGGAGTTGAATCGAGAAGAGAAGGCCTAAGCGAGTATTATGTACCTCTGACGACAGCGAGTTCATTGTTGATTAATTGATACGAGGACTTATTTGACTTAACATTCTTGAATTTTCACCAGGAAAAAGCCATCTAGTGGAGCGTTATTTATGCTCCTATACCCGATAGGTGTCATATACCATGATTGACTTGATGGACTATGTAATATGTTCATACCTTTCCTTGTTGCAAAGGTTTTCCATATTATCAAAAAAAATCAAAAAATTTAAAAAATGTAAGAGGTATACCTAAAAGAAAAATCGAAGAAATTGAAAAAATAAAATGGCCAAAAAAGTAAAAATAATAGACACACCGCAAAAAATACGAGAAAGTGCGCAAGTCTAAATGCCACTACTTTGCTCTTATGTAAATAAACAAATTGTATTTTAGCTTTATCTTATGCACAAATTGATGAGCAGTCAAACGAGTTTAAGCTTGTTAGTTCATTTTTCAATTTTATATTTTAGAGATAGAAGAATAAAATCTAACCAAACATTTAATCTTGGAAGATAAGTGATACAGTGATAAATAAAAGGAGCTCAACGGTTGTCAGGCCCTTGGATGTAATATGCAGGTTAGATTTAGATGGATTTACATGTAAAAGAAAATAAAGTGTGATAAGGTTTGCCGATCTAAGTGCACCTAATAAAGAAGAAAAATGGTAGGTTAAAGTAGTGGGGTAGGTAGATGTTGCGAGAATTACATGTGATGGATAATCACTCTAAATGTGTTAATATTTACTTTCATCACAAGTCTCGAAGACGGACATTACTAGCTGGAAGAAATTAAGTCAAAATTATTAACTTCCTTTTCATTTTCCCTAAAAATTTCACTAATTTCCCCCTAAGTACTAAAGCATTTGAAAGTGGGGGAGCCAGGCATTTCCTTGACTTTTGGAGGGGCCGACCCTCGGCCCAATAATTGAAAAAGCACAGTACTTAAAACCATTCATAATGTCATTCATTCACTTAGAAAAATCTTTCCTAAGTAAAATCTGTTTACTTGGGAAAATTGTATACGTATTTCCTTAAAACCCTTTCATTCGAAGTACAAGTTAACTACATACTTCTAATGTTTTTATACTTAGCGCTTTCCATTCTTCATATTAACTTTAACTTTATTATTTAATTCCCTATATGAATCAACCCTTTTATTATTTTAACTATAAAAAACTCCCAAATTATTATATATCCCGCCCCTTTGGTTGAAAAATAACCATACAAATATGTTAATTGTGATTAATTAATTAAATCTCCAACTAATTATGAAGCCGCTTCTAGCGGTATTTAAAGGGTTAATTAACCCTCATGGTTAATTAATAACCTATTCATTGATCCCATTACTCACGATATAATTAAAAATCTTAAATTATGTTGGGCAGCATCATTAGCTCTCATTACCTCCCCCTCCCCGTGATGGACTGATCGATCACTCCATAATCAATGACATTATCCATATCGTTGCACCCCCACGTCTAACCGATAGCGGCGATGGCAATGATTTCCAAGCCTTGATGCCTCGCCCGTGTAAGCGAGTAGCGCTGGAATGTCGTTGTCCCACTGGTAGCGCCGTCCTAAAAGCTGATTGATGTATACACTCTTCGCCCTTCGCCTTTATGACAAAACAACCTGGCTCCTAGTTACATCATCGCCCATAAATATAAACCACCGCCAACCTTTGGTCTGCCAAATAAAACAAACCAGTAATGCGTCATTTTCATTATCTTGTATGACAGTGTCCCATGCAAAAATTTCAAAACCGAAGCGCTGAAGTAGCATACCTTCTTTAACGAAAATTTGGAATGAACAATCGAGAACCCATGCATGTTCTTTACCTATTTCGTCCTTTGTTCATTTCCAGGAAAACAAATATTTATCTAAATTCCCCTTGAACCACCAAATCTTAGTTTTTTATTTAATTCCACGAGGAAAAGACTAACAGAGAACAATTTAGTCTTTATTCCACTCCTAAATTCACGATTTTGTAATTTTCTGTTTTCCGTGTCGAATTCCTTTTGAATCCACAGGAGCAAATGAGAATTGTGAAGCTTTGAGATGTTTTTGTTCTTTTTCAGCAAGTTCGTATACGCACTCTAGCGGATAGGGATTCCAGTTAAAGACCTCATCCTTAGTGAAAATCCTCTTATATTTTTTGCCAATGCGAGCAGTTACTAGAACGGCTCGACATTTTGGGACTGTGGGAATCCAATCTTCGGATGTATCTTTTACCCTCCCGTTCATATTTTCCCGAAATAATTTACATTGCCATGCCAATTATGATCCCAATTAACGGCTTGATCATGTCCACGAGTCAAGCGTATCCTTTTCGAATAAACTTGCTCAATCTATCAACGAAATGTTACGGTTTCATCATTCAGCCTAACCCCTTTCCATGGGAGATTTACTTGAAAAATCGACCAATTTATCCCGAAGAGTTGAATCGGCTCTGTCGGACTTTTATGCTTAAAGAACATCGACCCCTAAGGCCCTCCTCCTTATGGATATACTTTCACGGATACGGGGCGGAATCATTTTGAATATGATATCTTCTGTAATGGGTTTCAACACCGAGTGAATACGTTGATAAGTTAACCCTAGTGTTGTTGTGATTTTACCCTGGACGGCCCCCTGGCTGTCGAATATGATTTTGCTTCCTACATTGTTGATAAAATTCATGACAGTTCATGAGATTGGAATATGAATTTTTTTAAGTATTTTCCCAGCTACATTACCTTACCATCTCATGCTCTATTATAAATCGGAAGTTTCCCCTTCCATGTCATAAAACTTGATACCAAAGGAAATCCAGAGATACGTAATTTTTTGAGTCTCTGATCTTCCATAATTCCTTTGAGTCTCTTATTCTTACAATGAGTTTATTGACCTATTTGTGCGCCTTGCAACTACCTTATTAGCAATTTCCCCTCCTGGTCCCAATATCAGTATGAAAAAATTCTCCAACTTTCCAAGCAATACAGGGATGGGTGATTGGTACCTATCTACGGAGTCATACGAAATTAGAATATATGGGTGTGAGCTATGTCCTTTCAAGTTACCAAAGTATGACCCAATGAGGCTCTTTGCCTTATAGTATTTAGGAAAAATGATGAATTCGGACATAGTCCATTTTTGCAATGCAAAGAAAAAGCTCGGCTAAATTAAAGTCGATTAGGTCCTTTTGTCTGTAATTCTAGAGATGTCGGAAAAAGCTGAAAGAATCCTAGAAGATTATCTCCAAATTGCAAAAAAGTTTCCAGGTGCCTTATGACCCAAACGTTCTTGTGATAGGAGGATGAAAAACAAATTGTCACCATACCTTCACATGATTATTGAACAATTTGGAAATATGGATGAATGGATGGAAGGGACCTTAATAGAAACAGATAGTGAATAGGTCGGTGTTGAAAATGTTATGAAAGATCTTGAGGAAATGCTTGACTGGACTCTTTGGGCGGGTGCAAAGACCCGGGGAGTGGTCTTCTTCTGTTCAGACCTCTCGACGGAATTAGCGGGAAATCGGTGCACTAGCCACGGTAGCATCGAAGAAGGGAAGGAAAAGGAGGCGATATACAAGTTACGGAAATTTCACAATGGCGGAGCGGCTGACTTCCCGAACGGCGGAAACCCAATCTGAACTACACTCGGATTAATGAGGCGAAATTTCCAATTTTGCAAATTCCTCTGATGAAGAAAAAGGTAGAAGAGAGATCTGAAACAACTACTCTATCGGTGGATCTTCGAACAACACAGTGTCGAAAAGAAAAAGATTAAAATCCTCTTTCGATAGAATTTGTTCAAGAAACCCACGATCGTCGAGGAGGAAAGAAGAGTTATATAGTCGGCAAACATTCATAATCGGTCGGACATCCAACGGCCTCACGAAGAAAAGAACTACAATGACTAAAGATGCGAAGTATCTTCCTTCAAACCACCGATGAAGGATGCTAGGATATTAAGAAGACATTTATAAATATAAAGGCCGTAAATGATCCATTAAGGCTTCAAGTCTATAATTAATATTTACAGAAGATGGCTCAGAATCAACAAAGATTGATGTCGGCCCTATGACATCCAACAGATAAAATGGTGATGAGTCATTTCAAACCCAAAGTGTAAGCGGCTTCAAACAAGCTGCCAGTTATCTCAGAACCAATTTGAAGTCATAGTAAAGGATATTCATCCTTTGGATCAAGTTAATTGCCTGGTATAGTAGGTGAAATTATTTACTCAACTTTTGGTGATAAATCAATGATGGCCCAAAGATTACGAACTCCTTGGATAATACTATTGTCAATTACATCTTAGAAAAAACTCCTTCCCAAGCTAAGGACAATAGAATAAAGACTTTGGAAGAAATAATTATTGGATTGAGTCATAATCCCAAAGATTTTTAAGCTATAAACCTTGATTAAAAAGAAAGATGATGATATTCAAGGCCTTAAGGGAAACAACTAAAGCTACCATCTTCAAGGCATCCATGATTTCTTTTGAGGTACTAAAGCAAAGCTCTGAAGAAGAATTGATGGATTTTCTCTTGAAACTTAATGAGCAACTAGATAGGTGAAAAAAGAACTTGAAAAGGCATTAAAGGATGACAACCAAACATTCATCTACAACAGTGATTCTACGGTACAACAAGCGGTCGAGTTAAGCGAGGACTATCACGAGGGCAACACTTCCCGATTTAAGTGTTGAGGTGATAAAATCAATGGAGGAATTGTAACTCCAAGTGATAGATCTCGAGAAAACAAAGTACAATTTACCACTTTAGAACAAAAAAGTATGAAGTCTCTCCAAAGATGAGTGTTGCGAGAAAAAACAAGAGAGATCAACATATTAGAAAAATTGGTCAAAGCATTGGAAAAGGATCTCACATTGGAGAAACCTTTGAAAGAAATCAAAAATTCTTTGAACTGACGTCATTCGATCAATCGTGATGTCGGCGCATGATTAAATAATGTATGGCTTGAGAATGATTTAATTAAGTGGCTCCTGAAGAACAAAAACTCAAGAAGAATTAGGAAATATGCCTAAAGAAGCTGACTTATACAATTTTGACATACCAAGAGTAGGATATCAACTTGAAGAAGTAGGCATCGAGGCAGGCGAAGAACAATTTTGGAGGTAAAAAGAGTTTTTACTAAAAGAACCTACTGATCTTGAGAACCTAGAAAGAAGATGCTATGATATGGGAAGATCAATGCCTTTACAAAGTGATTGGATACTGCCGAGGAATAAAGGATTTAGAAGTCCTTTAGTTTCATATGATAAACTAATGAGCCTTGAAAACATGTTGAGAAATTGAATAAGAATATGCGGCAAACTAGGCAGTTCATCGACCGGTTCATCGATGTAAGTATTGCCTACGGAAAAAATTCTTATGACGATCTGGAAAATTTGTTTTATCTCGAACATGGTAAAGCACTTATTCCCAATTGATCTCTTTCTTCAAATATACGAACGTTGAGACTGGCTCAAAACCATAATATCGGAAGCACAATGGTGGGAAGAGATGTTAGACTTTTGTAAAAATTATCCTTGCAAGAATTTTGATTATTTACCACAATAAGTCATGATAAAAAGGATAAAGAGATCAAACGAGGTCGAAGTGTATCGGTACGGAGTAAAGAGTATAAGTAAAACGAGCAACCAACACGGAATTACTAGAGAGAGGATAACGTGAGAAGCCAAATCATAGGGCTGCCTCCGAAGCACATTCATAAAAAAATGACACAACATTGATTATCTTTTCTCTTATCCATGAGACCATGTTGTCTCTATTTTCTTGTAACATATCCATGAGTCATCCTAAATTATATCTCACCTTGTTGAGGAGATATTTTTGATAATTTTTGTATAAATACTCCCTCAGTTGGATTATTGAGTGGAGTGGAATTCATAGATTTTAACGTAATATTGATTACTTTGGAATAAAATGTTGTTGGACAATTTTTTTGTATTTAAATAGATTAGGAATTGATGCAAAGGACTTTTCTAGGATTCTTGAATAAAAAGCGGATCAATAAGTCATCTATCTCTTATGTTTTAAATTTATACTTATCTGTATACCATTTATGTTTCATATAAATAGTAAGCGAAAGATAATTGAGAAGATACTTAAGTACGTATCATTTTCAATCTTCATTATTCTTAATGTTTTCTTAAAACTAGTATAAGCGAGTGAATTCTTAATTGCTCTTGTTTTCTAGTTTAATCATTTGATTATTTGGTAAAGAATACTTAATTTCTCTTTATTAATAATCATTCAAGTTCCCTCTTTCAAATATGTTGAAGGATTCTTAATTGCCCTTCACTATTTTTGAGTCATTTCTAAATTCATTTTAGATATTTAAATTGTTCCCTATTTGATTACCTCGCCGTATTCATCTACTTGTTAAACTAATCGATTAAGCCATCTTTCTTTGACTCCATTAGCCCAAATGGCCTAAACTATTAGTCTTACCTATACACTGTAATTCATCCCCAAACGTCAAAATCCTTGTACTTTCATAACTAGCCTAATATCTTTCAAAACAAAGTTAAAACTTAAAGAGAGAGCCCTCTCACGGAGTGCAGTTAGCTGGGTGTACCCCGTGGTTTGTGGTTACCTGAATCCCTTTCCTCTTCCCTACAACGAAATCTAGTGATAACGGATAGACATGGTTGGATATGGAGTAAAAGTTTTTAAAAATGTAATCCTCTATCTCAACAATACGACCACTCATGCTGTAAAGAGATGCAACAATCACTTTTGAGTATTTATGATGGTGAACTCTTGTAAGCGCTTGTATAGCTCTTTTTTACATGTTAAATACTCTAAATTTCACTCTTTCCACATATTCCATATGACAAAACCACGAACTGTGAGACCTGTAAGGCTATCGAATTTTAGAACTTCTTTTAAAAGCATTGAATTAATAGGTTGTAATTGTTGAATTTGCGGCGGAGGAGGCATTGAGAAGATATGTGGGATAATGTGAACATCGTGCTCGAAGGTGCAAGTCATAAAAATGTCTTATCTTGTCTCTTCTTCTTGAAAGCATAGAGAACAAGTTGATGATCCTCCTATGACCTTTTCTTCTGTAAGTAGAATCCCATGTGAGAATGCATCTGTCTGCGAAAACCAATAAAAGTAGTGAGTTTTGGCCAACATTTGTTGTCCCCCTGGTTCCTCAAAAAGCTGCAGCTGTCATTTATGAAGACTTGCAAGTGGGAGGTCGTCTTTCTTGAAAAAATGCTAGATTATTGGTGTCCCCATCGTAAAATATATTGAAAGCAAAGGGCTGATATGAATATTATCTAGCTAATTCTTTAAATTCCTTGAGGAAATTGGTTAGCAATAATTTTACGATACCCAGTCATTTCTTTCACACCCTCCATTCCATGGAGTTCTTTGTGAGAGGTTTCCAAAAATGCAGCAATATATTCACCAAGGCTTTTGGAGAGTTGTCTGGTTGAAGGTGTTGAGACTCTCCTAAACATGGGAGGTGTTGCAGAATTTTCCCTGTCTTGTTGTTGTACCATCTTTGTTATCACGGAATGCATGGCGGTGAATGAGATCTTTGCCTTTGATAACCCCGAGTTCGAGATAGTGGATCCTTTTGATGGATCCATCAAAACTTAGTCTCTCCTCTTGGGTAAGAAGAGGCAAGTATTTTCTTTACCAAATATGATTCCAAATTGCGGCCTTCTTGAAACCAAAGCCATCATAATTTCATACCATACTTTGGCTGGTTATTTGTGGATCTGGAGGTCCGACCCCCATGAACATAGGTTTATTTAATTTGTGTCCCATCCAATCGGGGGGCCCACTTGCACTCTTTGGCAACACCCCTCCACAGTACTCCATAATGAGCGGAACGTTGAGTAAGCTAGGGGATATGCGTGACCTCTAGTTAAATGATTCTTCTTCCTCATTTAGTACTTTATTGATGGTTAAATATTTTTTTTCTATGTAAGTCTAATTCTATTATATATATAGTACAAAGGAAATACAATTCGAAACATTCCCGGCTAGGTACTTTATGCTATCCAATTCCGACGGGGAGAGAGTTAAAAAAAACAAAATTGAGACTACGGTAAGGAAACCGGCCCAAAAATTGTTGCCCAGTGGGGAAACCGACATGAAACATAATTGTCCAAAAATTTATAGAGCGTACGAGAACAAGTAAAACCATAAATGTTGGAAAAATGCGAGAGGGGAGTGAATCGGTATTTAATGCGGTAATAAAACTTTTTACTTTTCCTTTCTAAAAACCCATATAGCTTTTAGTAAATAGTATATACGCGGATATCCTTTCTGAACTTCATGCACGGAGATCCTAATTATGCATTCAATTCTTAACTCGGATCATTGCATTATTAATTTATCGGATATTTTGACTTGATGTAGTGCGAGAAAGAATAGAATAATCATCACACATAGGCAACACACATGAACACTAGGATTTGCAGGTACATTGATTAGGAGAAAACCACGTCGTCTCGATCTTCAATATTTATTATAAGGAAAAACTTCTTACAATCATGTGCGAGTGAGACTTATGCCGGCCGCAGTGACTGTGAGAAGGCTCCCAGCCTTCTCTTGTTTACCGGCATCTCACCCAGAGGCTACAACCCCACTGCTCTTGTTTACCGGCCTCACCGGAAGGGAGCTACTACTGATATTAGCACCGGCCCTGGCAGCCCAACCAACTATCGATGAAGGCTTCAACCCTCAAATCCACTACGAGACCACGTTTCATCGATTTTCAAGCCCGGATCAAACGGCTCAACACAACCCTTCACTTATCCATGAACGCGCGCGGCTATTTCGACGAACGGTGGGAAACCTTGTAACGAGAATATCGGAGATAACCCGGACTTGAGAATAAATATGGAGACATTGTGAGTAACGCGGTTCGGAATGTCATACGCGCACTACCCAGAACGGAGCCGCGTATATCTGTGTTTTATTGACTTAAACGCGTATATTCGTGCAACTTTTCGGAGAGAAAAACCCTAACTTGGTCATACGCGCCTTTGTTGAAGCCGTCTGCGTATACACGCGCCTTCCATGAAGCAAACTTGCTTATAGATCTATAAAAGATAAACTTTGCATAACGGACCCGGATACGCCAGACACGGTTGTTAACTTCTTGACAGTTTGCTTGAGGTCTTCATCACTTCTTTTCGGATCATCCTAGAGATTCACCATTTCAAGATCTAGAGATCTTGAACCTTCATAAATGTTCATAGAAGCATCATAGATTAGGATCATCGATTGAAGCGAGTTCAACCATGTAGATATACTTCGGAGTGAAGTATTCATTAAAGCTTGAACACTTGTGCCCACTTTGCCTGATGAAATTCTTCTCCTTATATAGAATTAGCCTTTTTCAATACCATGAGCCATCATTACTTAGATGGTTTTCACCGGAGCCCGAGGATCAAATAGACAATCCGGCCGCTGATACGATTGGGTCGATACCATGGTAATGCCCCTTGGTATTCTAATTTTGGGCCTTGAATGCCATAACAGGTAAATGCTTATCAGCGTGCATACTTTCTCCTTGACAAACGTATGCCTTGAAACACACATTTTCATAATTGCTTTGTCCCTCACGATATTTCCTTCTGCGGGTCGCCCGAGCTACTTGTAGAACATCGGTTACATCATTAATAAACTCATCGAACGTAAAGAACATCTGCAATAAGAGTTTACCCATCATCTTCATCAAGTGGGTTGCCATCGAGGACAACATTTAGCATCTATGTACTTAGCAATCCTCCCTTTGGACTTGATGGCAACCATGATGGTGTTTGATCACTATAATAGATAAATACATTAAGCATAATGATATTCTCCCCGTATTCGAACATCATGTCACTCTCCCCTTTGACATCGGGAGCAAAGGGCGGATCAAAACCAACACAAGGTTTTCACCTCATGTAGAAAAAGAAGAGCGTATGAATCCCGATGTACATTGAAGTTACACGGCCCTTTGAGTTCATCTTAGAATGTTAAGGAGCATATTTCAATGAAGTACATGACTCTGTGGCCTTCTATCACGAGGACTCATACTTACATCGAATCAAACAGTGGATTTATGACACTCAACTACCCAACCAAGTGGGTTTACAAATTTGAACCGTCCTTATGAAGTGAATATTACAATTTTACATCATAGATCTCAACATGACCTTTTCATCCAATTACAAATATGACTTTTCATGATCAATACCCGGAAAGGACCTCCAAGAGAGAGATCATATTTGAGAACCATCATAATGCCAACAATGCATTATACTCGTAAGACTAATGCTTCTCCTGAAAATGTGCATCAAGCCTCCTTTCCATATGACAAAAGCTTTCTTTTGCTTGTGCATCTACAGATACTTTCAACAAATCATCAGGCATAATCAACATAGATAAACTTGAAATATAAGAGCAAGAAATACCTGAGAGACTTCAAAAGCATAAGAAGAGATACCAAAGCAGCCACCATAGCTTGTCTTTGAAGAAATCTTGACAGAAAAATTGTCAGCCCAAACCACACACTCACAGCGGTTTTATGGTATGAACTGATATATATACGCTCTTGTCTTTAGAGAGGAAACCGCGTATCCAAATTAATCTTAAGAATTTTAATCGAGATGCGATCCTGCGCAAGCGAGAGACTACTCCCGGCATTACCGAGATATTGAGATGGCTACCACCTGGGCACGGGTTTGGTAAATATATCGACAGCATTCTTTACGGAGGGAACATACTCCATCTTCACCTTTTGTTCAAGCACTTGTTCACGTAAGAAATGATACTTGATGGGAATGTGCTTGGTCTTGGAAGATGCATAACGGATTCTTTGAGATGCGATGGCACTTGTATTATCACACATAATGGAAATAGGAGGTGAACATTTGATTTGGAAATCTTGTAAGGTTTGCATCATCCAAAGAAGTTGAGTGCAACATGATCTTATGACCACATACTACTATGCTGTATTAGATAAGGCAATAGAGCTTTGCTTCTTCTTTGAACCAAGATATTCTGCAAGGGCCCCATATAGAATGCACCACCACTAGTGTTTTTAGATCATCAACATTTCCGGTAATCTGCATCGAGTGTAAGCATGAAGAGTAAGATCAGCATTCTTTGGATACAATTGAGTCTTGAGTTCCTTGCGGATATTTGAATATTATTTTGGCAGTTTGAAGGTGAGATTATTTTGGATTAGCTTGGAATCGTCCAACAATCCCCACTTGCATGCATAATGTAAGTCTAGTCTCGATTGAGATAAAGAAGACTTCCTATCATAGATTAAATGTCCTGGTTGGTTCACCATGGGAGAATCATCATTGAAGCTTGAGATTACATTCGGTTATCATTGGTGTACTTACAGGTTTGCACTCTTCCATGCCATACTTCTTGAGAATTTGCTTAAGGTATTTTTCTTGTGATAAGAATATACCATGCGATTTGATGCACTTGCGAAGCCAAGAAAGAATGTGATTCCCCAAGTAAATACATTTCAAATTTCTTTAACATGACGAGCTGAAATTTTTGACTCATAGATTCTTCATTACTTCCAAAATGATATCATCAACATATACCACCACGGATCAATAGTTTATCATTTTCAATTTTTGTGTATAAGTTGCTATCAATGACCCTTTGAAAATCCTTGTTGATGAAGATATTTGTCAAGGCGATAATATCATGCCCGCTTGGGCTTGTTTGAGACTATAAAGCCTTTTTAAGTCTCTGAGCAAGATTTTCATCATTTCCCAAAATGAATCCTTAAGTTTGTTCTATATAAACTTCTTTTTCTAGATCACCATTGAGAAATGCGAGATTTAACATCCATTTGATAAACTTTGATTTGTTGAAAACTTGAAAAGGCAAGAAACATTCTTATGGCTTCAAGTCTAGCTACGGGAGCAAAAGTTTCTTAAGTCTATACCTTCTTGTTAGGTATACCCTTTGCAAACAAGTCTGGCACATTTCTTATGACATCCCCATTTTCATTTAACTTTGTTTTTGAATATCCATTTAGTTCCAATGACATTTTTGTTATGAGGTCTTGGTACTAATTCCCCAGTGTCATTTTTTCAATTTGATCAAGCTCTTCATTCATGGCTTGAACCCAACATTCATCTCTTGCTAGCTTGATTGACATTGTGTGGTTGATGGTGGATAGAAATGCCGGATAGCTAGGATCCTCTGAGTCTTCTTGTTTGTACGATGCCTTATCTCCCAAATCACAGGATTGGATGATTCTTTTGAACATATGCGGAAGAGCCTTTTCGGATAAATCATCTTCGGGTTCTTCATTGGATCCATCATATCATTCCTATTTGATGTAGAAGGACAATAGTCACCATCATCTAATACATTTATTTTGTTTTTCTTCTTTGAGAGCTGCAGGAGACTCATCAGTGACAACATCAATGCATTCAACAATCTTTGCATGCCCCATTGTAACATTTATACTCTGCTTGTAGATGAGTAACCAGTATCCCTTCATCAGTCTAGGTTCAAACTTGCCAAGCTTTTTCATCATTATTTTTGATAAAGCACTTACTTCCAAAAACTCACAAATGCTTCACGGAGGAAGTTAACATACCATAGTTCATATGGAGTTTTGTCACTATTTACCGAACATGTGCCTTGTTGAGAATGTTTGCTGTATGTTGTATGTCTTGCTTCTCCCCGGAAGAAAATGTGGTGTTGAGAATCATCAAGTATAGCTCTAGCCATTTGTTGAATTGTTATTCATTCTTTACTACGCCATTTTGTTGTGGAGTGTAATACGGCTTGTCTTTTTGTATGCAAAATTCAAGAATTCATTTGATATATTCTCCTCCTTGATCGGATCTAAGACACTTGATTTTAGATCTAATTCATTTTCCACCCGATTAGCCCCCACGAAAATGCGGGAATTTTCCAAATGCTTCATCTTTGTGTTTAATCAGCCAATCCAACACATTAAGAAATCATCGATAAGCCAGATATAGTATTCTTCCCCATTTGGTGAATTTTTCCTCATAGGTCCACAAATGTCGGTATAGAATGAGTTCAAGGAAACACTTGATGATCTTTCTTTGCATTAAATTGTACTTTGATAACTAGAATTGGCAAGATTTGCATATGATACTCTCTGGTAGAGTAATATTGGAAATTTTAAGAACATAATCGTCTGCTTGATTTGTTGATTTGAGAGAAGCTTAGATGCCCCAACCTTCTATGCCATGCTTGATTTCTGAAGATTTACTCAAGTAACATTGTTCTTTGCGAGTTCTTTAATACATACGGGTTGCTTGGAATTCTTTCCTTTTATAATAGTTTTGTATCAGATCACGAACCACATTCTTTTGAACTAAAGACAACTTCGAGTTCCTTGATCACATTTGACTTACACTGCTGGAGTTATGTCTTAATCCATCCACATACACATGACATCATTAGCCTTCACCTTTCTTTTAGAAATACGAGACCCTTTTCCTTTAATTACGGCGGGGGTATCATTTCCAAATGTAACTTTCTTTTCCTTTTCACAGAGCATTATATACGAAGTTTTCTTTTGTCTTTGTCATCTGTATGTGAGCATCCCTTATCGATGTACATTGATTTTCTTCTGCTCTGCAGCCACGCTATCCCACAATTTTCAGCTTTGTAGTCCTTCTTTTCCTTAGCACAGGCTGAAGGAAAATCTCTTTATTTGTTGGACTTTGCTCCACCTTGGATTCTAAATGGCCAAAGTTGCAATAAGTACATTCACTTCATTTTGAAGAGGAGAAAAGTTGTTATAGGTGTTCTTCTTTGGTTCAATATCCATCCTTTTTCTTTCTTGCCTTCTCTTGTCATGATGGTTTTATAGGCAGCATTGAACAACTTTATGACCAAAATTGTGACATGAAAACATTGTCCATTGAAGTAGAAATTTTTGCGATCATAAAGTCTTCTATTTGAATTTGTTGGTTGCTTCTTTGAAAGACATCCCTTTGTTAGTGTTCCTTGATTGTTGATCCGCTGCTTTACTGTAGATTCTTTATTCCCTTCTTTGGTGGTGAATGCTGTCCTGACAAACTATGCATTTTTGCTTTTTAGATAATTTAGTCTTTGGCTTTGAGAAGATTCTACGTATATCAAGACTTGTCTTTCATAAGAGGAGAACGTTGTACCTTGATAATCTCATCTAGGTTTGGATCCTTTATCAAATCTAAGATTGAGCCTTTACTTTCTGGATTGCTTTCTGACTTTTACCACTTTACATTCTAATTTCTCAATCATGTTTCTTTGCTTCTTCCAGCTTTGCTTTTAGAATCTCTTTATGGTTATTTTCTTTGCCTATTACAAGAAGAGTGCCCATTCTTTATTTGTCTTTGAGTTGATTGTTTTTCTTGAGGAAATCATTTTCATTGTCCTCTAGAGCATCCCGCAAGTATCCTTTCATCTTTAGATTCAAATGCCATGAGAAGTCTAAGATTTTGTTCATTCTTCTCACTATCAGAGAACCCATCAGCATCTTCTTAATTTTAGTAACTTTGCCAAATAGGTGCTTATTCCTTCTTGCTAGTTCCTTCCCTCACATTGATCTGTGCCAAGTTGGGATTTCTTTACAAAATTTGCCTCATCTTCTTACGAGATATATCAGATCCTTAGCTTTTTGAACTGCCCTTTGTAGAAGCTTTAAAAACAACTTCTTTGACCAGATGGTCCTCCTCTCCTCATTTCATATGGGTATTCATCACCATGAAGTTGCACCACGTCAGAGTTTGAAGATCTGTTTTCTTCAGGAAGCAGGCTTTTGATTCAAATTTTAATACATTAGTGATCTTAAGATTTTCAACAAAACAAATTCTGCTATTGTTTCTCGAGTTTCTCATCTGATTGACAATATCATCAAGGCGTAAAAAAGCCCATAATCTCTCATCATTATGCATTCTCAAGTTTCATATTCAATTCACGAGTTTGGAGTTTTGCACTTTTGCATCACCTTCATAACTTAGGATGATTTTGTCCCATATTGCGCCTGCTTGTATTTAAATTTGCATAACCTTGACAAATTGATTTGATTGTTTGACCGTTAAATTGGTAGCCTTTGCATTTGTTTCATAATTCTTCTTTTACGTCGGATCTATTGATGCTGGTGGATATTGATATCTTGTTCAACAATGGCCCATATATGTTTGCTCCATAGTGAAAGATATGATCTCATCCTTATTTTCGAGTCTAAATTGCTTACATTAAGAGTGGAAGCTCTGATAGTGTTGTTCCATCTTGATTGCTCATCTTGCTTGATCTTCCTTAAAAGCTAAAGATTTTTGAGAAGGACTGCTCACGATACCAATTGTTGGAAAAATACTAAGAGGGGGGTAGATCAATTATTTATCCTGAAGACGATAAAACTTTTACTTTTCCTTTCTAAAAACCTATATCGACTTTTTCAAAAGCAAATAGCGTATATACGCGGATATCATACGAACTAGCGTAGCCACGAATCTAATTATGCATTCAATTCTTAACTCGGATCATTGCATTATTCATTTATCGGGTATTTGAAACAATAAACTAGGGTGCGGAAAAATAGAATAATCATCACACACCCAAACTAGCAGCACCGCGAACACCGGATTCCCTTGGGTGGAAACCCAATTCGGAAGCCATTAGATATCTCGGTCTTCAATATTTATTATAAGAGGAAAACTTCTTACAATCATGCGGTGCGGACTTATCTTAGCACGCGAGCACCCACCGCTAGAAGGCTCCCGGCCTTCTCGTTTACCGGCATCACCGGAAGGAGCTACGGCCTGCTCTTGTTTACCGGCTCACGGAAGGGAGCTCTTGCCCACGTATTCGCTTTCGGCCTGGCCGAGCGAGCTTCAGCTATCGGGCCAGGCTTCAACCCTCGGATCCCCTTTGCGGACCACATTTCATCGATTTTTCAATGGGATCAAACGGCTCCAGCACAACCCTTCACTTGTCTTGACTTATACTTGACCTTTAGAAAACGAATAGTGAAACCACTTGTAACGGTCTCGAGAGATAACTAGGACTTGAGAATAAATATGCGGGAACACATTCAACCTTGAGTAACCATCGATTCGGATATCATCACCTTTTCTTTGAAGGCTAGCGTATATGTACACAATAGGCTCGCGTATATATTCGTCGACACCAGAAAAACCTAACGAGTCATCGCCTTTGTTGAAACGTCCAGCGTATACAACACCGTAAACGAACACAACGTATAGATCTATAAAAGATATAAACTTTGCATAACAAACGGATACGTGTAGACACAGTTATTCAATAACTATGGTTGCCTTGAGTCTTCATCACTTCTTTTCGGATCATCTGAGGTCACCATTTCAAGATCTAGAGATCTTGGAACCTTCATCATGTTCATGGCATCCATAGGTGGATATCAATTGAGAATGATTGACCATGTAGATATACTTGAGAGTGAAGTATTCATTAAAGCCTTGAGACACTTGTGCCCACTTTGCACAATGAAATTCTTCTCCTTATATAGAATTAGCCTTTGATACCATGAGCCAAAACCTACATTTACTTGATGGTTTTCTGGGGCAGGATCAAATAGACAATCCGGTACCGCTCAATACAATGGAGTGAAATGCCATGGTAATGCCTCTTGGTATTCTAATTTTAGACACAAAAAGACCATACGCGACAAATGCGTACTTATCGTGTGCATACACACTTTTCTTCATAAACCCGCGTATGCCTTGAAACACATTTTCATAATTGCTTTGTCCTCATGATATTTCCTTCTCAAGTCCTTCGAGCTACTTGTAGAACATCGGTTATATTATGCAACTCATGAAGCATCGGGAACATCTACTTGATAAGAGGTTGCCATCATCTTCATCAAGTGGGTTGCCATCGAGACTGACATTAGCATCATATTTCCAACAAAATTGTGGAATAGTAACTAGCGAGTAGAAGACCTCTTAGTGTTAATCCTTCAACGACGATTCATTCTTGAGTCTTTGGGTGGCTCTTCAACGATAGACGATACATAATATTATAAAGTTCACTCTTCCTTCTTTGATAAGCTAACGTAGTCGGCTCTGGCATGGAAGGCAGGCAATGTGCACCTGTGCATGACCTTTTCATCCTCTGATGAACTATCACACGAGAAGTGCATTGCAGATTTAGTTGGTAGGGGCACCCGATTTTAAGATTTTGGAGGTAAGATGGAGTAATGGTGGATTTTATTAGTAATGGTGTAGGCGAACTGCGGATTTGGACGGGACCTGGAAGACGCGTGGAAAAAAATGGTGGAGACACTATGCGCTGATGCAGAGGCTTGGTGAGAGTCCAAAATTGAGCCTTCGATTCAACGAGTCGGTCTCATAGAGGAGAATGGCTCTCTTCGCGGAGGAGGTGGGATGATGGGAGGATTGGCCTCGACCTCGGCCGATGAAATCTCATCTGTGGCGACGGGGCATGGGGTCGTTGGAATGCTCGGGTGAGGCAAGGTGGGAGAGCTGAGGAAGCACGAGAGGAGAAATGGCGAGGAGGCCTCGAGAGGTTGCGAGAGGGGGCAGATAAGGGTGGGTCTGCTGGCACATAGACCCCCGCGGCACAGGTCAGCAAGTAGGAGCGAGGAGGAGGCGGCGGGAATGTCGTCGCGAGGGGGCATGAAATGCGCTGAAATGCAACGGCAAGGACGGGTGTGCAGGCCGGGGAGGGGTCGATGTGAAGATGTTTGGAGGAGTAGGCTATAGCTTTATGAGCGCCCACGCTTGAGCCATGCCTTGACCATGTGGATGTACCATGTACTTCATGGAGGCGTCAAATCCTCTATCTCAGAAGTCACCGCATAGGGACATTGATGGTTAAGTATTGATATAAATTCTTAATTTAATTGTGTTTAAGAGTCATAAAAGCAATACGTATTGTGGATACATAAATATAGGCAATTTTATCTTTTTACCAATTACATGTTCCCATGTATTAAATGAAATATTAATATAACCACAAAATTCTTTATTTGTTTACATGATTACTACAACATGTTTCTTAAAAACTACTAAAATATTGGTAGATTTGAAGAAATAGACATAAAGTAATGACAATTCATACTTCTAATGAAATTTAGGTTTGGAATATACTTTACTCCCTTTATGAAAAGTCTCCCAAATACTCTTCATGTAACTTTATTATCCAGCAATATAGGCTCTGAATCTTAGGTTAGCTTTCTTAATTCTTGCAATTTTGTATACATTTTCACGCATTGTCATGGCCAATAATCAAATTCTTGCAATATAATTAAAATTTATTATATTTATTTCTAAAGTTATATAATTCCAAAAAGGAAAAAAAATTATATGACTCCACATAACCACATATATATTTACATATATTACAATTTTCTTTATGAATCCATATATATATATATATATATATTACAATTTTCATTAAGAATCCATACAATTTTAAAGTAAATTTAGTAATTTGTTTTGATGTGAATTCAAAAAAGTTTTGCAGTTACAAAAATTATATTTATTTAAATAATTATTACATAGATAATAAAACTATGAAAAGATTTCTTGAAATATATATTATTATTTTTCAATTTATTAAGTTTGAACCATAATGATATTATAGAATGAATATAACCATTGTATAATGTTTCTATTTAATCTTGATAATACATTCCTTTATTTTTGAATTTACTGTGTCAACATTATCATAAAATTTTTCTTAACTTTGGATCTACTAAGTATAAGATGTTTATTTTTCATTATATAAAAATTTTGCACCTCAAAGAGATTTAAGAGATTTGAATCCTCTCAGCGCTTGGTAGATCTGCATTAAGATGATTTTTAGGCATAAAGTGTGATCTTAGTTTTAGTGAAAAGGGAAAGTCGCCACATTTGATTGATAAAGAAAAAGATGAAAAATAAACAATATTTATAGTTCAAATAACAGAAGGTAAAGTCACATAAGAATTGTAGCATCTATTTTGCCCCTCGAGTCTCAAAAACTTACAAAAATAAGGAGCTAGACAACAAGGATCCGTATGCAACTTTAAAGCAAGATATTCATGCTATTCGTGGAAGAATTACTTTTAGTGGGCAATTTTCATGCTAGAACAAACTTACAAAAAATGAGGCTAGACAACGAGATCTGTCATGCAACACAAGCAAGATATTGTTGCATACTATCAATGGGAAAGTGCTTTTAGTGACAATTTAATGCTAGAACAACAAATCAATAATTTAGTATTCTTTGATGCCAGAGGATCATAATCTATTTCTCTCAACTGAAGAATCCCCAATGGGTGAGATGTTTAAAAGATGACAAAGTTAACGTATTTGAAGAATTGCTTGCTTGTGTGGGGTTTTCAGCAATTATTTGCAATAGTCTGGACGGATGGAAAAGGCAGGAACTTCACTTGCAACACATACAATGGGGCAAGTGTCATTGATTATGTGATTTGTTCACAAAGGTTGATAGAATAGATGAAGTTAAGATTGGAGAGCATAATTGGGACTTAAAATCGGACCATAACTTGATTTATATGAAGTTATCATGGGTAGAAGAAAGGCGACATAAACAATGCTCTCGACGATCACTACCAAGGGCAAAATTCTTCTAACAGAAAAGTGCACTATCTTCAAGACAATGTTGGAGAGATTAATTCGAGAAAGAAAACTAGTTTCCAAACGATAGTCATGAGTTAACAAATATAATTCAAAGGGCACTTGAGAAGTGCAAAAGAGCAAAAAATAGGAAATCAGAATCAAATTGTTTTCCTGTAAATGCTTAGTTTGATGAGGAATGAAAAAATGGCAAAACCTTGAAAAAGATAGGTAAGGAGAATACGAATGTACGATTATGTAAAAATGACCACCAAAGGAAAAAGTTGAGTTCATGAAACAAGGCGAGAAAAGTTAATATATATAGGCAGAATAACACAAAACTTACGTGAACTTCAACCAAGGAAAAGCAAACCGAAAATAATACTACAACTAATCGATAGTTTAATATGCAAGACAACTCTATGAGAAAGAATCAAAGGTTGAGCCTCCCCTTGGGACTCAACACAACCACAAATCTCTTCACATTACGGGAGGTGGGAGATTGGAATTAAAAAGGCGAAAACGCGGGGAAAGGCAAAAGACTTGGTTAGACTTCAAGCGAGAGGGTATCTAAAATGGGGAAGGAACACTCTTACGCGCCATCATGGAAATTCAACAACATCATCCAACGAGGATTCCCAAGAGACTAGACAAATAGCCTAGCCAATACCCTTTTTAAAAGTGGAGACATTAATAATCCGTCCAATTATAGAACCATTATGATCTATCCTTTGTTTGCAAAGCTTTTCGGCGACATGGTAGAAAATAGAATCGATGAGAGTGGGCGAAGTAAAGAAAAGAGAGCGAAAAGGAAAAGCGGGTTTTAATTTGAAGCATTCTCTGATGGACCACGACATCACGTTGGAGACACATTGTTGAAAAGGTTTTGGGCGATAAAGAAGAAATGATATAGCTGTTTTGTTGACTTCAAAAGGCATTTGACATGATCATAGAAGATAAGTTGTGGCGTAGAATGGAAGAACTTGAAATTCATTTGCACTATAGAGATGTTGTCCATAGACTTTATGAAGAGGTGAGAGTCGAAAATTAGAACCTCATTGCAGGTATTTCATAAATATTTAGAAGTGGGGGTGGAGTCAAGCAAGGTTTCCCTCTATCTCCTACTCTTTTTGGTTTATATATTGATAAATTTGGAAGGTGGATAAATTTAACGAGCGGGGATGGTGTTTGGTTGGGGGAGTTTGTGATAAAGCTTCTTTTTTATATGTTGATGATCTTGTAATGATTTCTCCCAGTGACCCATGGTTCCAGTCTGCCACCTATATGCCCTTGAGCATTTTTGTAGAGTAGTGGGGATGCAAGTCAATATTAGCAAGACCAAGATAATGATTTTATCTAATAAAAGGAAGCGAGTCGGCATACGTTCTTCTTTGAAGGCAACATTCTTGAAGAAGTAAATGAGTACAAATACCTCGGGACGATTTACCAGCAGCAAACTTAAATGGGAGAGTTACGGAAAGAAGATAATCTTGGAGGGTGGAAAGCATTATATGCTCTTCAAAACAAATATGAAAGCCGGCGTTATGGGATTGAAAAAACGATTAAAGTGCTTTTTGGACTCCTAGTTTGTTGATGATGCTATGGGTGTGAATTGTGGGCCTTAACCTCATCTCCAAAATGGAAGCAAATTGAGAAAATACAAAAATGCTTGATCATGAGCAAGTTCAAAATAAAAAATTTGGTACCTTATGAGATAATGTTAGTGAAACGAGGGCAAATCCATCGAAGCGATTGCTATGGTGCGGCTCATAAGATATCTCAAAAAATTGAGCAAATGGGAGTAGGTATATGTTTTAATGTTATCTTGAGAAGGCATGAGTGAAAGAAAGAAAACATGGATGAGACAAAACTACACATAGATGCGAAATGGAATATCTACCTCAATGCTTGTCCCACAAATAACGAGGCTAAAGAATTTTGTTATGGAGAATTTTGTAAATAGGTATAGGGAAAAGAGTTGGGTAGAAGAAGAAGTACTACATTGAATGAATTAAACTATGTATGATCTCCGACAAAAAGAGTACATTGGAGTTAACATTCGAGTGGAGGGAAAAGGTTCTTATTGCTCGATTAGAACTAACTCACATCATCTTCGGTGTGAAACGGGACGGTCGAAAAAGCCTAAAGAAGCTTGGGAAGAATGAGTGTACATTTTACATGGAGTAGTGGAATCGGAAAAACATTTCATTTTGGAATGTAGTGCATTCGAAAGACATCATAGAAAGTTATGGGAATATGTTAGCATCGGTTTTCTTGGCATTATGCTTTCAATGATGAAATTGTTGGAAGGTTAGGCCAACTCATCAAATTTGAATAAGAAAATTTGAAATGCAAAAGGCGAAAAACAAGGAACTCATAGTCCCATATACTATTTTAGTTTCGTGGACGTTAAAATTTCATTTCATTTCATTTCATATTAGATTTATTCTTACATAAGAATGCCACAGTAAAACTATGGGCTATAAAAACCTGGAGCCCTGAGCTATTAATGGTATGAATTTACTATTTTAATTTAATACAATTTTTTAAATTTTTATGTAATTTGAGTAGTCGAAATGTTTAACAAGAGAGGACTTGACATTACAACATCTCTTCCATCTTGAAATTTAGGAGAGCACTTCTTAGTACCATGATTACCCAAATAATTGCCAACACAATCTCTAACGAAGCCTTTCCTCGAGTTTTGCACTAAAGTTTAAAGTTGAACTTGAAGGGTTTGCACCTCGAGATAGATTGAACTCGAGAAAGGTTGCACCTCAAGAGATAAATTGAACTCGAGGAAAGGTTTGCACCTCAAGATATTTAATCCTTCTGTTATTTGGATAGATCAAGACTTAAGATGGATCTGATGCTTTGCAATATACTAATTATACAAAATAAAACATAAGATTTTAATCGTGAAATGAATTCCTATTTTTTTGACTTCTCTCAGACACTCATACAAAAACAAACCCTAGCACAAAACCGTAAAGGACCGACGAGCAAAAACTTTAAAGACAAAGTTAATATACTTTCATAAAAACACTCATGCCCGAGGACAACCTTGATAAAGCGAGATATTTTTGGTATGAGAATTTTTTATTTATTTACACAAACCATTCCTAAAAGATTTAAAATATAATTTAAAAATAAAAATAAAAATAAAGAGAAAAATAAGTTGCTTTTTTTTTTTTTTTTTTAATTAAGTAATTATAACTAAAAGTTACTAATTTTTTTAGTAATTAAAAAAAAAACTTTGCCTATAAAGATCTTTTAGTGATACAAAAATAAAACCTAATTTGGTGTTAATTAAGGAAAAACACTTCTGATAATAACCACGTGTGTGAGATTGACAACTCAGGATTTCTAATCATTGAATCACTTTATGAATCTTAAGTGTCTCCCCAACTCTCACAAAAAAGATTCAAATCTCAAATTTGACACAAAAAATACTTGATTTGCACATAAAAACACTCTCATACAACAACAATTATACAAAAGTAAAGCCTATTTTTCGAGACATAAACCAAAATCATTGGAAACTAGATCCCTAATTTAAGCTTTTCCTATACATAAATAAATCCTATAAATAAATAAAGCCTATTTTTTCGGACATAAGGACTAAAGATACATGAATCAAAAGCATTGAAATGTGACAAGATAAAATAACTCTTCTTTTTATTTTTTAACATAAAAATACAATGAAAAATGTTTTAAATTTCTAATTAAAAAAAAATACTTTGTCTATAAAACACTCATGCTAGAGGCCAACAATAATTATACAAAAGTAAAGCTTATTTTTTCAAACATAATGACTAAAGTTACATAAACAAAATCATTAAAAAAGGAAATTCACTATTTTTTTAAAGAAAACTTTGCTAAGACACTATTACAAAATCGATGTATTTTTGGTGTAGAATTTTATTTTACTAACACAAACCATTCATTAGCAAAAGATTTAAAATATAATTAAAAATAAAATAATATAATTAAAAATAAAATAAAATAAGAATCCTTTGTAGACTTTATGTGTCTATATATAATTCTCACACCATAGGATTTAAATTTGACACAACATATTGACAATTGGTTATTTTTATGTGGAAAATTTATTAAATTTATGCTTTTTAAATATGCCACATTAGAGAAGAATACCATAGGAAAAAGCCATGGGTTGTGAAAACTGTAGTGAAAATGTTTACATAATATTAAATTGAATATTTCATTTTGATATAATCATTTGTTTTTTATTTTATTTTATTTTATTTTATTTTATACATATATTAGAAGAATACATTATGGAAAAACCATGGGTTTTATTTGTTTATTTTTTCTAATCGACCCCAGTGTTAGGACCCAACCTTGATAAACCCACGAAAAATTGAACTTGCACCTCATGACAAAGAACCAATGACTTGATGAGAGACTTCAACCAACTTGACCCATTATAGCAATAAAAGCGTGGCATGTTCCCATATGGCTTCAACAAAGTGTGAAAGTTGGTATACTCTCCTCGTGGCCTTGACAAGGAGTTACTCACGATCGAAGTCAATATATGTTACTGATTCATAAGCTATATACGATAAACCGAAAAATTGAACTTGCACCTCATGACAAAGAACCAATGACTTAATGAGAGACTTCAACCAACTTATTACCCATTACGCGTAAAGCAGCATGTTCCCATATGACTTCGACAAAAGTGTGAAGATTGGTATAATACCCTCTCCACGTAGTGACACCTTCGGCATAAAGGAGTTACTGTGATCGAAGTCAATATATGTTACTTTGATTCTCGCTGAGTCTTATACTATGATGATCGCCTCTGATATACTCTTGATGGTATAAGGATTGGAAGGTTTAATGGTGTGCCTAGCCCTCTAACAATACACCATGGTCTAAAAAAAATATTTTGCTTTAAAAGGTGAAGAAATTCGAATCACCGAAAATAAAGGTAAGAGACTTGCTGCTTACGCCAGTAAGCAGAGGGAAGGCTACCCAAGCCTAAGAGGTACTTCTCAACGTGTAGCCTAGAAGGTACTTCTCAACGCAGAGAGAAGAGGAAGAGATCCGCAGCCGTATTCTTGATCTCAGGCAGAGAAAAGCTGGCCGCCCTAGACTGTAATGTAACATAAAGCACAGGGGCCCAGAGGGGAACATAACACCAAGTGTAACTACAGAGAGGAGAAGGAGCCCTAACGCGAACAAAGTATGAAGCACCTGGAGCAGGTATTTCTTTCTTAAATTCGAGAATCTTGAGTCTTGTTTGAGAGTAGAACTTGTCTGTTCTAAATATTTTTCTGAAAATGGAAAGACATAGACCTTACAAAAATTTAACGGGAGAAATTGTAAATGCATCTGTATTTATGAACGTAAAATCACTGAGCATTGTTCGCCGAAAACAGAATGAAAACCATAAAGTGGAATGGACAAGAGATGGCAAAGAAAAATCAACTATTTGTCTAACGATATCCCAACAGTCGATTCCATCGCTTATATTTCAGAAGACCTCACAGAAAGTATGAGAACAATGATGAAACTATTTGAGTCAAAATGTCGTAATGCAGAGCTTCTGTATATGAAGCGATTTTTTGCATTAGACGGTAAAGATGAATCTATGTCCAGTCACATCAACACGTTCAAGGCATTAATACAACTGTGGGCTTAAAGTGGGTGCAAAAGTAGAAAAAGATAATGACTACTATTTGCAAGCAGAACTTTATTAAATCAAGAATAAAGAAGCTGTAGCAGCGAAGCAACTGAGTACAGTATCTAGATATGCCCAGAAGGGTGACGCAAACATCTGCTGGTTAAAATTCCCGTGCCTTTCGTGGATTAATGACAGTATCTTGAATCTTGCGACAGTTTATGTAAGTGCATCTTCTACTGAAGGAACCAACTAGCAATATAACTGTTGAAACCATGTAAAGATGTAGAATGATGACTTCAATTTATTCATTCCCTTCAGCTCTGGCTCTTTAATTGCATTTTTTATTGTTTCAAATTGTTGTTGATCTGTGTTAGGAAATACTGAGAGGGGGTGAATCAGTATTTTCATGGTATAAAATTGATTTGGTGCGCAAACATTCAAAGCATCAAATAAACAAGAAACATCACCACATCAGTACACAAGAGATTGCCTCAACAACTTTAGTTATGTATAGTTGACATACAAGTTTACCAGTTGAACTGGAAGTACAAGACTCCCCAAGGGTTTTAACTTTTACCAGCAAAGCTGGAAAACAACTGCTCCCTGAGTTCAGGTTCCCGTACCCAGGACAATGACCAACTACAATCTCATCATGCTGTAGCCTCTGCTCGCACTTCTGCCACTGCTGCGACTGCTGTCCACTGCTACCACTGCCACTCTTGACTGTCTCTCCGCAACTGCCTGCCACACTTCTGCTGGCCATCATCTGCCAAGTAATATAGCTACCATATCATCAGCTCTGGCACTTATCAATTGCCCACAAACTACTGTGCCTGCTTCCACTGTTCTTGGATACTCTTAGATACTAGATCAATATTCCTTCAAGTGTTTTAAACAATGTTACAGCCACCCCAATACATTCACACAGATAACACAATTCAATGATACAAAAGGGTCAGTATATGTCACTGTTAATCTGAAGTGTCACCAGACAACCCTAGATTAGTATATGCTCAGATGTGCAGTGATTGTCAGGTCTGCTACTAAAAGATATGACAACAAATTGTTCAATGTACCTCTGTCAAAACTTTGACAGTAGCATGCTATCCTTGTTCAACAATATACTACTTGAAGATGTTAATGACCTCATGCTCACACCTGACTCAAATAGTAGCCATACATCTGAAACATATTCTCTCAACCTCTGAGCTCTTCAAGCTCACCCAAACACATTATATATTACAGAAAGTTAATTGTATGCTTATTCTATAGCTTAATAAAATAACTACAACATATAATGTTCTGTCTGTATACACAATATATTCATGCTTTGTTCAAACTTCAGACCAACGCACTTCAATTGTGTCTTTACTTCAATTGATCTGGATCGCATATACGAATCATCTTCATTTTACAAGCGTAGATCAAATCGAGACCCATTGTCATTTACATTCTTGGATGGCATTGTGAAAATTCCTAACTCCCGGAATCCTATTGCAGCAAACTGATATTACTTCTCCCCACTTGATAAATTATGCAAGTTATTTACTGTTATACAAGTAAATACTCAAGCAAATACTGCAACCTTCACTAATTAAACTGCGCAAAAGATAAATGCGGAAACAAGATCTGAGCAAGAAAATTAGACACACATTACACCGTTATTTTGGAATAAGTCTCCGGAAAAACCCAATGGCCAGGAAAACCGGTGCAGCAGCTGAGGGTTTGTATTATTAAGCATAAGTTTCTGAATACAACTAGATGCCCAGTACGTCTGAAAAGTCTGATTGGCCAATTACCCGTAAAAGTCTCACTAGCACTGGTCGACCTTGTTAACACTAAGGCGGACAGCCCACGCTGCAGCACATTGCTGATCTGCATCACTCATGGGACGTCACACTCCTTGGTCGTTCGCTGGGCTGGATCTTTTGATCTTCGCCCCTCAGGTCTCACGCCCCAACACTCACGGCATTGGATACGCTTGATCCTCATCAAATACGAATCTCCTTAGGCTTTAGCGTTGCCTTTGTGTGGCCGCTGAATTGCCCAGGTGTAAGCCCCTACAACTGCCTTCCTATATGAGTATATTCCGACTAATGAAAAGATCTTCCAACTGGAGCTATCCTTGCCCCTCAGCGCGATCGAATCAAGTAGATGATCTCCCAGGCTACTGCGTTGCTTTCCTTGAGAAATTCGATCTCTAGACTCCTTGGTGGCATGTTTTCCAAATGCTATCGAAGTCCTTCTTATAATCTTCTTCTCATTGGATAACCAATGGCCCAGAATAAAACATAATCAACGGTTTAGATCATATTGACTCAATCTCTATCTTTTTCTAGAAGTTTCACACCCAGTTCTATTAATATACTTTAATTATTTTAATTCTAGTTAAGACTTAGGCTCCATTAAAAATAATTATTTATTTTAATAAAACCCCATCAGGGTGGAATTTAAAATGCTTTTGGTATTTAAGATACAATAATGTCTAGCGCTACTGCAAATTTGGACTTAGAGCACATTGAATTACCACCGAAATAAACACTCCCTCTTAGCGTGGAATGTGCTCTAGTAATGCATCTGTGAAACCTTTTATACAGGCTACAGCATCTCCTTCTTGTTGTTGATGTACGACCGCTACATCAACTACGAGTGATCTGCATACCACCATGCCTCCCTTGCAAATCTCTTTAACACAACATTGCGGTAGCTTTATCCGAAATTCTTGAACTAATTGTTAGAACAGTGTTATAGTACTAAGATAAATGTGCTAGTCTTTTAGCATGCTTCTTTTTCTAAAGTTCTTCTGGCATCACTGCGACTCTACGTGCCTTCTGCCTACTTTGCCATCTGCTGAGACTGCGGCGCTCTCTCTAGCCATTGCGTTGTCTACTCTGACCTCCTCTGCACCAGTGTGTGGTCCATCTGCTCTCGTGGTGGGCCGTAGCAGAGTATTGATCAAAGGTGGACTCTCGAGATCACCTTACATCTGCGGTTCTTTCGAACTTCCGGCTCTAGATCACCCCAATTCTCCCTTTGAGATGCGGGTAATCATAGTGAACTCTTCCTCCTCAATCCACCTCGGCCTTTAACTGCGGTTCATGTTTCTCGTCCTTGCCCTTTTTCTTGAAAGGACACTATGTAGCTTAGTGACCCATTTCACCACACCGAAACACTTGATCTTTGAGACATCCCTTTTCCACCTTGGCCTCCTAGCACTTCCCTTGGATGCAAAGTGCATTCTCTTCCTCCTCTTTGGGCTTCGACCCACTATTTGCTTCTTTATCCGTTTTACTTGATCATGTCTCGCCTCATCTCTTCTTTCTTTGAAGAGCGACCACATCTGTTCCCGATTGAACAACCTTTCTGCGCGTGAGGATGCTTGGATAAAGGCTTGCCATTCATCGATACAAAGTTTAGAGCTAATGCGACTATCTTGTTGGCCTAAGGTGTGATCGGCGTTGTGAGGGCGATCTGGCTCCGAAGCTGCGGAGATGGATCATCGTTCTCCCTTCGCATCCTCATAGATCACATCTTCTCTGTGAACATAGTTGCTCGGAAGATCACTGATACAACGTAGCTATGGCATCCCACATCTCCTTGGCAGTCCTTTGCCGGCGTGTGACATACTTCATGATCCTCTCTCATAGGATCAAACGCCCTGTATACCATATTCTTCTTGTAGGCCTTCAACGGATATCTCTGAGGGACAATTACCACATTCTCGATAAAGGCTTTGAGATCATGCTCATCTAATAGACGAAGTAATCATGCCAAATCACATAGTCGGAGGCACCCTCCAACCTATCTTGATCTATAGCATTTGTTGCATCTTTGTCGTTTGAATAATGTCGATTTACTCCCTCTCTCTCTCATGCAAAGTACAGCACAAAGGGCCTACGCACTCCCTGTGGAGATTAGTAGTCTCCTCCCTCGCTATTCTTCCTTCGACAGGCGAGAATTAAATTTCTTGGATCGAAATTCAGCAAGGAAGAAATTCCCTCTTCTTCCTTCTTCGGCGCTTTTCGCCCTCCATAAATGTTGTAGAACACTACGTCCCACGAAAGAAGCTTCTGCTTGTGCTCCCTCGCCATTTGAAAATCATGGTAAGGAAATATTACCTCTTTGTTGATTCACTCGAGAGAGAGATTTTCCTCGAGAATCTTGCCTACGGCTTTTAGTTGCGCAATCGCAGGGATTCGATCTGTCTACGCAACTATTCGATCTCTTGTCTTTCTCTTCAACGGCGAGTTCTTCGATTTGCTCTCTTGCTTAGTGCACTCCTACGATACCATGTGAAAATTCCTAACTCTAGGAATCCTATTACGTATGGCTTGATATTCCTTCTCCTACTTGATAAATTATGCAAGTTATTCTTGTGTTCTACAAGCAAATGTTGAAGCAAATACAATTTTGCAATGTTCACTAATTAAAGCAGGAATAAATGTTGAAACAAGATACGAAGCGAAAATTAGACACACATTACTGCAGATTATTTTTGGACTAAGTCCCAGTAAATCAATGCGGGAAAACCGTTGCAACAAGCTGAGGGTTGTATTATTAAGCAAAAGTTTTGAATAAAGCTGGATGCCCAATTTTGCTATCCACAAAGAATCGAATGACGGTGAATTAATTGAGGATTACCTCACCTAACAATACGGATCGACAGACAACAACCCAGGTCGGACGGCCCCACGCAGCTGCCTCTGCGCGAATCTGCATCACTCTAGATAGGGGCTTCATCACCTCCTTCTAGCTGGTCGTTCCTACTAATTTGGATGCGATCTTCTTCTATGGTCTCACACCCCAACACTCCCGACTAGTGGATTTGGTGATCCTCGACAAAACTACGAATCTCCTTAAGACTTCAACGTTGCCTCTTGTGCCCAACGTAGCCCCTATCTTGCCTCTTGCGTCCTCTTCTCTGCCTTCTTTGCGATGTATTCCCGGCTCGAAATGATCTTCCAACTAGAACTATCACTACCCCTCCTCTGATCGAGTCAACTTGCCGATCAAATCTCACAATTTTGCTCACTTGAGGAGTCGATCTCCTAGACTCCTCGGTGTGTTTTCCAAATGCCCCGTGATGTCCTTCTTATAATCTTCTTGTTGGATAGCCTTGACTCAGAATTAAAACATAATCAATGACTTAGATCATATTATTTCAGTCTGTCTTTTTCTAGAATTTCACACCCGGTTCTATTAATATACTTCAATTATTTAATTCCTAAGTTTAGACTTAGGCTTCCATTAAAAATAATTAATTATTTAATAAAACCCCATCACGGTGGAATTTCCCAAAACACTTTGGGTATTTTGGAATACATGTGTATACAAGCATACTCTCAAAATTTGAAACTTAGAGCACATTCGATGCTGCAATCAACAAGCATCCCTTGTAAATGCGTCGGTGTAAGATTAGTGCCGCCTAATCCCTGGGGGATTCAAACTAGGCACTGCTAGCACAAAATTAGCCAAATTCTCGGCAACACATTGGTGTTCGTGGTTCACTTCACTCCTTGAGCTCCCAGGCTTGGGTGCTTGTTTACATTATTTCAACAATTTTCATCGCATAGTCCTAAAACCTAAATTATCCGGGAAATAATGGAAATTCGAACAAGAATATATGACAAAATGTGGCGGGAATTTTTGGAAATGCAGGTTTTAGTTGTCAAATTTCGGGATTTTGGGTGCCCCCGAGTTCTTAATGGTGAATCCATTCCCACCATCAAAAAGATGATTAGACACTCCAACATTTTGATTTTTGAATTTTTCTTGGATGCAGCAAAGAAATCTGCCGTTCGGGTGAATTTTGGCGTCGATAGACAACCTTTTCTTATTGTTGCTCTCAATTCCTTTATATCCGAGAAATTATCATTTTCAAACATTGAATTTTAGGAGCCTTTCTTCCCCATCAAATATAGCTTTCTTTTGCTTTTCTTTTCCATTCCCTTTTTTGTGGTTGCGTTATATTCTTTGGCTCACTACTTGTATCAACCTTGGTGTTTTTGGGATTTCCTGAAAATACGAAACTCCATTTTCTTCCTTGTTTCACTTCTTGTATTGACCATCATTTTTGCGATTTCTAAAACCCCAAAATTTCCATATTTTCTTCTTTTTATTCTATCTCTAACTTTGCCTTTAGTATTGCAATCTTCCAATTTTCCCCTTAGTTGTGTGCGAGTTTCTTGATGGGTTGAAAAATCTTCTTCATCCCGAGAGTTCACTCAGCTTTGTCTTTGACTATTTTGTACAGGAACTTCTCCTCTTTTGAATCCTTCATGTTTTTCCCTCATTCCTTTGCCTTTGTATGTGTTTCTTGTTTTGATTTATTTGAACAATTTTTCCTTTTTCGTTTCCTTTTTTTTTTCTTCTTCTGTGACTTTACATATCTATCTTCTTCCTTAGGGTTTTTTCACTATGTTATCTTCATATATTTGTTGAGATAAAGATAAGATAAGATAATTTTATTAATGTCAAAGAATGACCACAAAACTAGGTCAATGGAGCTAGAGGATACATCTAGTAAGATTACGGCGTGGGAGTACGGAAATGCCACTCTTAGAAAAAAAACTAAATCTAATATATATATATATATCGGTGTTGATAATATCGGCGATATTATTAAATATCGTGATATTTTTGGCAAAACGAAGATATCAGAAATATAGGTGATATCTTGAAATATTATTATGATAGCAATTTATTCTTAGAGCCCCGAGCTAAATTTGCGACTACAAAACAAAATTTTGACTTTTATTTGCTCATTTGCTTTGTTAGTCTTGGAGAAGGAAGAAGAAACTTGTGGTGGTTTTCAAAGGAGGGATTGAGGATTATTTAATGTCATCATCACCAACCAAATTTTTTTTGTCCATTAAAAATTTAGGAATAGTGAGACAAATTCCATTTCTTTCGTTAAAAGGTATGTTCTTAAAAACCCCTATGTTAATGATTTTTTCATAGATTTAGGGTTATCGTTGCTTGCTTCTTTGCCTACCTAACTTTTGGCCTTTGTTTTTTTCATTTTTTATGATTTTCATGCCCATGAGCCAAGCAAGGTTTCTCCATGATTTGGACAACAAAACTGTTTTTTAAAAACTTTTCTATGCACCCTCTTATTGCCTTTTTTCATTGCAAATATTGTAAGTAAAAATAGTGGTGTTATTTTTTGTGTATGAGGGGTTTTAATGCCAATTTTTTGTTTTTTTGGTTGCCTAGGTTTGAAGTTTGACCTTTGCCCGGTAATCCACTAAACATGCCAAATCCCTTGGACCGATTTTGGGAGTATAGAAGCAGTGGGTAGGACAAATCGGACATATCTATCATGCAAATTGTGTGGGGACAAAATGATAGGAGAGGTTCTGGCAATTGAAATGCCATCGCTGGAGCTCACGGACATGATGTTGGGCTTTGTGCGGTTTCTAGTGTGGAGCTTATACAAAAAATCTTGGAAGCAATTGATAAAAAAGACAAAAATAAAAAGCAAGAAATGAGGTGACGTTCGGAGTAGATCTTTCGGGATATCTACTTCGAGTTTGAGGCCTAGGGTAGTGGGGAGAGGCTCCATAGCGTCACTTTTTGTTGATGTTATTGAGAGTGGCGGGGTCATCTTATTTTGTTCCACGAACGGACATGGAGCACAACCTTCCATAAAATCGATTGTTAAAAAGGAGAAGCAAGAAGAAGATAGAATTATGGGGAGGTGTCTTTTTTATGGAGTGACTTACCTCTCAACATCACAAAATACAATCCATTTTGGCGGGAAATGTGGGATGCTATTGCTATTGTGGGCCCGGGGGTACAAAGTGCATATGAGGAGTTGCGGGGGCCAATCCTTAAACCAAAAAACATGGAACTCAACTCTAGATTGGTGGAGTTGAAGCAAACATGGGAGGTGTTTGGATTTTTTGTCAGTGATGTTTGATGGTTGGACAACTAGGAAGGGTAGGACCTTTATAAATTTCTTGGTACATTTTCCTAAAGGTACCATGTTTATTAAATAGTGGATGCATTAACACATATAAAAGATGCAACATTGATATGTGAGTTGTTAGATGGGTTAGGTAGGGAGATGGTGTGCGGGAATGTGGTGCAAGTCATAACAAATAATGTAGCTAATTATGTGGCCTAACGATAGGTTGCTTATGGAGAGGCAACACACATTGATGCAGCCTTACTCCATGTGTGCTTACTTTCTATCGATTTGCTGCTTGAGGATATGGAAACTCCTCCTTCATCGAGGAGGCGATTGATATGGCTAGGAGCAATCCCCAAGTTTATATATAACCATGCTTTGTTCTTAGCCTCATGGGGAGATACCTTTTAGAAACGGGAGTTGTGGTGCCTTGCAATACTGTTTGCCACCAACTTTATTTCCTCGTCGGTCTTTGCTTCAATGCCGGTTTGAGTTGAAGCAAATGTTTGATACGATGAGTGGCGTGATTGTAGATACAACGGGAACAAGTTGGGAGAGCCATTGCGAAATGGTGCACAGTACATTTTGGCAAGGAGTAGAAGAAGTGTCCCTCCAGTTAGTGAACCTATAGTAAAGGTTCGAGATTGGTAGATGTGGAGAACTCGGTTAGTGAATATAACGTAGGGATTGCGAGATTAGATGATGTGGAGAAGCCGCTGTGTGGGCGTATTTGTGTAGAGGCCATGGATAGGGCCAAGGGAAATACGTCGTGCTTATTATGCGGGCAAGGGTTACGCTAGGCTTAATAGACACATGATATTATGGGATGCGATTGATAGTCGGTGGACAAGGATGCTTCATCCACCCATTCATGTAACACTCTTCTCAACCACATTTTCATACAAATGCGGCTTTGGTCTGATGGCGAGGTGATGGAAGGAACTCAGTTCTGTTTTCTGCTAGGATGTGTTGATCCGGCCGCCTTAAAATGAGTCTGAGATACAATTTGTGGGATTGTATTAGCTCTTTGAAGCTGATAATGCTATTCGAGAAATGACCCTCTTCATACCACGTAAGTGACAAGTCATGACTCATTAGAATTCTTGATTTGTAATTCTAGATTTTAAAATTCAATTATGTTGTATTTGAAATTTTAATTATGTTTTAAGTTTTAACTTTTTTCTTTCGTTATTTTGTTGTAGATATTTGGTGGCGAAGCTATGGTGCAAGGGCACCAAATTTGCGAAAATTGGCCATAAGAATCCTAAGTCAAACCTTCAGCTCTTTGAAATTTGTGAGCGCAATTGAGTGTATTTGAGAAAATACACTCAAGAAGATGCAACGAGGTATAATTTTGAGTTTCAACCTTCAATTGAGCAATTGAATTTATTGTAATTTTAATTTATGACCCTCAGAGTGTCGAGAGTCAAGACTCATTAGTTTTGACACTCTTACATGTCGAGTTCTCGCGCTTCAATGATTTAGTGTATGTGCATTACAATCTTTGACTTCGAGGTAAACAAATAGAGAAACCAATGGATTAGGATGCCATTTCCTTGAATAATATTGATGTATTGTCTTGAGTGGAGAGGTGGAGTTTGAGGTGCCCATCTTGAAAGGTCATCTACGGGGTTAGAGGAGAAACCATTAGTACATAGGCAAGAGAGGGGCGGGGAGGAGCAACAACAACGAGGAGGAGGAGGAGGAGGAGTACGTAGGATTATCAATATCAACAACATTTACCGCTCAATCTAGCGAGAGAGTCCTAGGAGGTTCCAAAGGAAACTACTAGACCAAGTGGAAATAATGGGACAAAGACCAGATAATTTTAGTTAACCATGGTATGTTCTATGCTTGGAAGCAATTTACTTCGATCTTTCTTATTAAGTCCAATTGATTTCACATTGTAATCATTAACATTGACGGTAAATGTTGATATAACATGAATAATCGCTAGAAGACAAGCCAAGACAAGAGACAATAATTTGGCGGATGCCGAGGAGAAAAACCCTAATGTGGGGAAAACCCTTTGATCAAATCTTCTTATTATTCTTGAATTTCAACGGAGAAAAGTACAATTTTCAACGGTCGACGGATGCCCTGGCAATAAAGTCAACGTTGGTCAAACCAACAAAAAGTCTCTCAATAGACTCGGGTCAAAGCCGGTCAAACTCGGCCTTTCTCACGGTGAAAGTCAACCCAAAACAATTCGAAATACCTCGGTCAAACTCGGTCAACGCAATAGTCGAACTTCAACAATGTGGTGACACGGCGGTCGTGCTCGGTTTACCTCGATTTTGTGCCACCAAATTCGGCCTCCACCAATAACGGTTGTCCAAGATCGAGTCAACCATGACTGAGTTGACCCAAAGTCAATGGTGCACAGAGCAACCCCAACACGGTCCAAAATTTCGCCCTTTCACCGTGTGGAGGAGAAAGTCTCTAAAGGAGGTACGTAATGCAGATGATGAAATGAGAGAGAATGCGTGAGATGAGTTTTTTTGTCCAAATGAGGTTGGAGTCTCTCCTTTTTATGTCCATCGGTGGTGTGACACATCTTTGGGGCTTCTAAGCCTATATTACAATTCGACTGACCTTGACAATTTGCACATGTGCATCACATTAAAATCAACCTGCTCTTCTAAACAAGATGATCTTTAGATCAATCTTTTCTTCGAAAGTGGAGATCAACAAAAATATCATCTCCATCATATGAGCGGTGCAACATGGAGTTTGGCCTAGTTTCCAAATTTAGCACTCCTCTCAGCGGGAGAACTCCACACCTTGCATCCATCTTTCAATGCAGTACCGAAATCATCATCCGCGGTCTGGTAAGGTACTATCATATATCATCCTGTCATCTTGTGTCATCTCTCTTGTCTTTGTACTTTGCCGGCACTCTGCTTGTAGAAGAAATAATGAAGAAGATATGATTGAGGGAAGTGAATTAGGGTATGCCACTCTCCTTGACCCGAAGTCGGTTAGAGGTAAAACCTCAACCCGAGACTTGATCCCGGATCAGGATTCTTTGAACCTAACCCATCTAGACATAGAGTACAGCAATACACGATGTGTCCATCGGTAATGCTATGATCTATCCTCATTTCCCAACTCATTGGCTAGATGAAAGGTACTTCCCATAGTGTCGGACTACATGGGTAGGATGCATGTGGGGCATAGATCAAAGAGGGTGAACCAACTCAATATCTTAATGGTGAAATAACACATCCTTAATTAAAGCGGACCCGCCTTGTGGTTGTTTATAGCTCTAAAGCTATCCCCAAGCCCCGACTCGAGCTCAAAGTCAACTCAGCGGGACCCTCATAATAGGGTACGTCCACGATACCAAGCTTCTCACAAAAGGTTAAGAATTTGACCTTCCCCGAGGGGCTTCATGAGAATATACGTGACACCGCCCCATCGGTCCCAATGTGATGGAGCCTTACGGCGCCTCAGCTGTACCATATCAGACAAAGTGGTACCTAATATCAATATGCTTGGAACGGTCGTGGAACACGGATTCTCTGAAAGTCGAATCACTTTGGTTGTCTGAGTTCGCGGTATCCCGGCACATGCCCAAATAGCTCACTAAAGAGCTTTCTCAACCAAACAACTTCACAATAGGCCATACTGACGCAATGTATTCGGCCTCGGCGAGTGCTCAAAGCAGGCGATTTCGCTCTGTCATCCAGGAGATGAGCGAGGAACCTAAGATGAAGCAACATCCACATGTGCTCTTACAATCCACCACTTTGCTGCCATTGACATCGGTATATCCGTGAGCCTCATACTCACAGTGTATCTCGGCCATGGTTGATTGTGCCCCGGAGATATCTAAAGGGTGTAGCAATCTAGTGAATGTGATGAAGTTCGACCATGTATTGACTCAACGTAATTTCACTGAAACATATGTCAGAGCATTGAATTCACACAGAACATCAAGCCTACGGAGTTGACGATACTCGGTAGGATTTTCCAAATCGGGCCCAACAACACTTCTACCACTGACTTCTTAAAGTTGAGTTCCATCGGAGTAGTCACGGATTTGCGGAGTCCACCATCCCATATCTTTCCATTAAACTACAATATATTTTCACGCAGGGAAAATTTCACGGCTTTTGCTGAACATCCGAACTGAGTAGTACCTCGATCCTAGGTCCTTCATCTACGACTCGAAGCTAGATCCCTCTTACATTGATGAATGAGAGGGTCAACATTTGGCAGGAAAGAGATAGTCCACACGGAAGGGCAGCGAAATGAGGCTTGTCATTATCAACCTTAAAGTAAAGGTTTGGATCAACATCATAGAGTAAAGCCCAACTTCATTAAGTAGCTATCGATCCTCTCATACCAAGCTCGAGGCTTGCTTCAACCATAGGAGCTTTTCTTCAAGCGCATACATGTGTATCTCTATCTCAGACTTCGAACCCCAAGAGTTGTTCCACATAGACCTCTTCCTTGATTGAGCCATGTAAGAAGGCGATCTTGACATCCATTTTGATGTAGACTCCATCCTTGCGATGCGGCAAGGGCAATGATCAAATGGATGGTGTTGTAGCGAGCAGTGCAAATACATCATCATAATCTATACCTTCCTTTTGAGAGAAGCCTCGGGCCATGGAAATCTTGCCTTGAATTTTCAACTTCCATCGGCTCTTGCTTGATCATGCTCGACCATTTCGAGGTGACAACAGACTGTCCTTCGGTCTAGGACCACATCCCTTGCCATCATTTTTCATGATGACTCTATTCCTTGTTCATAGCATCCTTCAAACTTGATGCTTCCATGACTTCTTCAAATGTTGAAGCTCGGATTATGCGATGATGCTCATGGCTACTAAGTACCTTCATTTTGTTGGCTTCTTACTTTCACAGAATGTTCCCCTTGGAGCAACATGTCTGTCTTGAGAGTGTCTCTAAGCCACGGGGGCCTTCTTTTATTTGAAGAAGGTGGATCTATAAGATCCATCGGTCATCAACATTGAGCATCGGTTCATCCTTAGGTTCTTCTGCCTTCTGCTTCTTCTTCTTTGTCTTCCTTTGAGATAGGAGAGATCTCTAACCTTCTACGAGGGCATCATCTTCGTCGAAGGTGACATCATGGCATATATCTACTTCTCTTTGACCGATCACATAGATTCTAAATGCCTTCGAGGATTTCAACTGTAGCCCACAAACGTTCCTTCTTTCCGAGAAGCATCCAATTTGCTTCTCTTTTCTTCTGACACTTGAAAATACATGGGACTTCAAAAAACTCTAAAATGTGAAACATCGGGCTTCTTACGGAGGAGCTTATTCGGGAGTTGGAATCCAATGCAAAATGTGGGCATTTATTTGAACACACGGCGGTGTTGGCGGCGCCTACCGCACTAGGAACCGGAAGACGCGAGGTCATAAAACGTAGCATAGACGCTTCCAAAATGGACTATTCTTTCTCTCGACAACACCATTTTTGTTGGAGTATCTTAGCAGTAGTTGTCTCCCTCTTAATGCCAAATTCCCTACAATAGTCATTGAATTCATTTGACTCGCATTCGATTCCATTATCGATCCTTAAGATTTTGATCTTCTTCCCTGTTTGATTTTCAACCAAGGCCTTGAAGTTGCCTAAACCATTTGAATACTTCATCATGCACTGCTTCAAGTATCGAGTCTTGCGGGAGAAGTCATATAAAAGTGACATAATATAAGCACATCACTCCCAAAGGATGTTACGGGCAACATACCGGATAGATTGAAATGAATCGGTTGTAAAATATCGGAAAGTCTTGGTGACACTTGAGATAGTCCACTTGTATGCTTTCCTTCGGCACAACCCTAACATACACCTTCATGATCATCTTTGAAATCGGGCATACCTGTGACCACCTTCCTTCGGGAAGGGCTTTGTAATGAGTGTGCAAACCTTCGATGCCATAGCTCGGATGAGAGTTGTGACCGCGCATGGCTCCCGAGCGGAGACTTCTCCATCTGATAGAGTGTATCAACCACTGAATCCACAAATGGCAAATGCTTGTTTGAAGTTCCTCTTCCAAATGCGTGCCTTTCCATCGATGAATGCCTTCAATCCTTTGTCTTCCTTCTTTGAGATAGACACTAGATTCTTCTTCAAATCGGGTACGTACAACACATCTTGTAAACGAGAGGACTTGACCTTGATTTAGATGAAGAGGTCCACCGATCCCCAGCCCTTTCACGGGATAGGTGGCATGCAGCCTCCAATGATAATTTCCAAATTTGTATCCTTTTCAATCCAATCGAGAGAGGGCCTCTTTATATCTAGTGAAGTGCCTTGAGGCACCATTATCAATCAACTAGTTATCCGGGGTGTCGGAGGAGATGCGGTAGAGAGGGAAAGATATAAGAATATATTCATTCTCTTATTATCAACAATATTGGATTCATCATACCTGGAGTTCCTTGACCTCTTGAAAGGTTGACCATTTCCATTTCATTTGATCGGAGGAGCCTTCCTCTTTCCTTTAAACTGTTGTTCCTTTGATTTCCATTCCTCTGAAGTTGTTGTTGTTGTTGTAGTCATAATTTCGGGGGAGAGTCCTTTATATTGGGGCACTCTCTAGCATAGTGACCAAACTTGTTATAATTGTAACATCTTCCCTTCCTTCCCTTGGGGCCTGCTCTTGCTTGATTTTGATTTCTCGGACAGCATTATTCCTCTTCTTTGCATGAGCGGCGAAGGTAATAGGGTCACTTCCATTCCCATTTGAGGGATGGTCTCTCTCTCCATCATCCTTGTCTCTCTTGAGTGCATCTCGTCAACAATTCATCAAAGTCGGAAACTATTATTATTGAGAATAGTGGTATTAAATATACATACCATGGTTAGGAAGTCCTCCAAGAGCAATGAGAGTAGTAATGGTTAGTTATGACCTCTCCAATAGCTAAGAGATAATTCTTGATTTCGGTGAGCCTCATGAAATATGATTGGATGGACTCTCCCTTGTCCATCTTGATGTTCTTCAACTTGTTCTTCAAGAAAGAGAATTTGATTGGCATTGCTAGCCACCGAGCACTTGTGTATCATACATCTCGTTAGATGTGCCCGGCTCGAATATAAGCAACCGGGTGCTTATGAATAGAATCCTTGATGATCTTCTTCGCCTTGTTTTCCCTTTCTTGTACTTTGTTTTAGTGGCAACCGATGCATTTGATGGAAGCTCGGTGATCTTTCCCTGCACGTAATCCATAACATCTTGTTCCTCCGATGCTTCCGAGATCAAGTACATTTTCCAAGCATGATAATCGGACTTATCATTATTGAGCTTGTCATTAGATTTGAAGTATGATGAGAAGCCCATTGACCCTAGTCCTTGTCTATTCAACTTTGTTGATTTCTCTTCTCACTCTTGCTTGTGCTTGCATCTTCACCTCAACTACGAAACCATGTTAATTTTAGTTATCCATGGTATGTTCTATGCTTAGAGCAATTTGCTTCAATCTTTCTTATTAAGCCCAATTCAATTTCTGTTATGCAATCACATTAACATTGACGTACGTCTTGATAGAACATAAATAATTGACGGAAGACAAGCCAAGACAAGAGACAATAATTTGGCGGATGCCGGCTTAAATGCGAGGAAAACCCTTTGATCAAATCTTCCTTATTATTCTTGAAATTCAACGAGAGGAAAGTGCAATTTTCCATGAGTCAAAGATGCCTTAGACAAAGTCAATCTTGGTCAAAGAAACGGTAAAAAGTCTCCCAAATGAAGAGCTCGATCAAGCCAATCCAAACTCGACCTCTTCTCATGGTCAAAGCAGCCAAAACAATCACGAAATACCTCGGTCAAATAGAATTGACACAACAGAAATCCAAACTTAAGCAATCTGCGATCACGCCATGGTCAGCATAGCAGTCAAATCACTCGGTTTACCTCGATTTAAATGCCACCAAATTCGATATCCAAAACGGTCTTGTCCAGATTGAAGTCAAACGACGAAGGTTGACCCAAAGTCAATCTTTGCCTTGAAACCCTTAACATAATTCGAAATTTTGAAATGACCCTTTCACACGTGTGGAGGAGAAGAGAATCTCCTAAAGTTTGTACGGGTGATTAGATGAGAGAATGTGTGAGATGGATTTTGGCCAAATGAGGTTTGAGTCTCTCCTTTTATATCCATCGACAGTGCGTGACACATATTTTGGGGCTTGCTGACTGTTACTACAATTTTGGGCTGACCTTAAATAAATTGCACATGTGAAGAAAATAAAATTCAGAATCCTTTGCTCATCTAAACAAGATGATGGTTAGATCGATGCGCACCTCTGAAAGAGAGATCCATAAATATCATCATCATATGGAAAACGTGCAACGTGGAATTTGGCCCTGGTTACGATTTAACTGGACTCTTATCACAGCCTGGCTATTATACCCTACTCTTTACGGATTTTCATCGATGGGAGGAGTCTCGATATATGGGAAATCACTAAGAACGATATATCAATGATGGAAAGGTAGTGATTTCAAAGGCCTATTCATAGGAGAGACTCGGATGATAGAGCTTACTTGCTTTCGAAGCAAGGTAGGGCTCTCTCGAAAGGCTTTAGAGGAAGCTGGAACCTGGAATGAGGGATATTCCTTTATAAGGATGTCCTAGACCTAAGATTCCTATGATAGGGATTCACTTAAATGATCCTTGTGAAATTAGGGTAACGAGGGTGTGGGACCACAAAAAAAGCAAGTGGACCCAAACAAGGTCAAGAGTTTAAGGTGAAACTTCAAACAAAAGGTCTTGACCAAGTAAGGGAGGAAGAAAAGGATCGAGAGAAATTATATTTGATGTGAATTTTTAATGCAATGATCCTTAATGAAGCGCGTAACAATGAAACCTAGGAACAAGAACAAAGTTGGTGGTTGGGCTTGGATGTTGAGAAATCTAGGGCAATGAGATGAGATGATTTCTCTAGCTTGATAACTATTTGTGATATATTTTCAACTTTACTTCTGTTGCTTCTTGCTTATTATTATGTGTTCTCTTCATCAAGCAACTACCAAAAACCAATAAAGAAAAAATGAGACAAAGGACCTGAAGATATAAGCAATCATCTAGGAACAAAACCTCTCCAATAATGAGAGGAAAACCCACAAAATTATTCTTCTTATAGAATCTTTAATTGAATTCCAGACCCCTTTCCTTGACAAAAACCCCTCGAAGACCAAGTCAACGTTTTCTCCTTGATGAACTTCTCTTCCTTGGGGGCTCAACGGTCAAACTTATCCATTGCTGATTTCAACCCCTTAACTCGGGATTTGACTAATTGTTTCGGATCTACAATTACGGCTCATGCAAAAACCTAGGTTATGTAAGAGGCTTTGAAGATGGACGAATTTCCATTTCTCTTCTTGTCTACTTGGCTTCCCTTCTTTGTCGGCCTAGAAGCACGGAGAGACCTTTCTTAGTCAAAATATAGCTCTTAGTGGTACAATTTCTTGCTTACCCTCTTGCAAAAACGATGCCTGACACGTCGCACTTGTGGAGGAGAATGACCCAAAACGGACCTATAATTGCTTCGATCTTCCTTTCTCTCGCTTCACCCTTGTTTCGACTTCCTTATCTTTCTTAATAGAACTCCTTTTTATGCTTGTTGTGATTGTCTCTTGAGAAGGCCAAGTTCCTCTTTATATAGTCTTTCTTGAGCCCTCGGAAATAGGAGTGACTTCACCTTCTAAGTAGTGCTCCTTTGTAGATTGACTTGATACTTTGCATTTGACAAGGTCTTGGAGGTAATTGACTTTGACTTTGACTCAAATAAATTTTCTTACAATATATAATATGCCCACGAAAGGGTTATTCATACATGACAATGACTCTTTTCACTTTTATAGACTCAATGACAAATCTTAGAAGCTCTCGGTGGGAGCTTGACCTATAATAAATTTCCCTTGAGCATGAAATCCATGCCTCAAAAACAATAATAAATTTATTTTTTCTCTTTTCATTGAATACATAAAATCAACATTACATATGTCATTATAGGATCGAACCTAGATACATATTTCAACAATGGAATAATTCCAAATCTAGCCACGTTCTTTAATTTGCGTGATTTGAAGGACACCCGAGTTGTAGTTGTGGTCCAACTCGCTCCACCAAATGGATGGAAGTTTGCAATAGATTTCGTTGATGCCTAGAGCCACTAGGGTTATGGCTTGGGGAGAGAGAGAGAGAGAGAGAATTCATTGAGGTGATCACGGATAGGATCGGTCACCTAGCCTATTGGGAGGTGGAGTCTGATGAAATTTCAATTTTTGGAGTTCTTTTACTCAATCAAGGAGTTCCCCAACAACTTCACATACCTCTAAAGGCGACGAGCTTGAACTGAAGATTTATGTATTCTACAATTTAATGACTTATCAGGTAATTATTAAGATATTGTACCCTAGGAACATTCATTCACTATATACAATCATGTAACATATGCAATACCCTCACAAAATCAAGATTTGACAAATTCACATTTCGTGGGGAAGAATTAGATTTCATGAGCGAAAATTCCATTCATTATGCATGTACATAAAAGTAGAAAAATAGACCATAAAAAGCACTAACAAGTATATGAGTATATCCAATCATCGAAAAGAGAAGAAAATGAAGCTCGACAGATTCAAATATCAAAGTATAGATCATCGATTAGTTTTGCAATAGCTATGAAATTCACAGAAGGATAGAATCACAATCCAAGCGATGATGAGAATCAAATAGTACTCTCACTAATAAATACCAGTCAATATCCTGCAAGTTCGATTTGTGTAACTGACCTAATCATACCCAACTAATAAAATAATGTACAAAATAACATTACTTGGTGACAAACCCCAGAATATAAGCTCATAACATGAGAGCTCGGCTTCTTAAGAGGGCCTAAATGATAGATACAATAGGTTGAAGGCCATTGAGCCTAATGGGTCAACATGTTATAAGAGTAGTGAAGGCTCCAACTATAGTGTAAGGTGGCCCCTTGATCTCCAAGCAAATGATCTATGGTGCTCCCAAGTGGTTGTGGGGGCACAAAAACATCCTCATGGGTCTCCAAGTGGATCGAAAAAATCTGTATCCCATGCGGCAAGTGGAACAATGATGCAAGCCCTCCCCCCCCCTAATGTCCTCCCATGAGTGAGACCATTATTCGGGCCTTGGATCAGCGCAGTGTGTAATACATATTTGGGCAGGTGGATCCCGGAGTGCATCATCATCATTAAATAGGTGGAGCAGAGGGCAAGATACTATAGATGCGTACTGAAGGATCCTTGTGCAATGCCATCACCTGCTATAACGGAACCATGACTCCAATGCGGTATTTCAAAAAATCACGATCGGGATAAAATCAACAGAAGTCATCATCGGTAAAAAATTGGCAAAACATAAAGACATTAAAATTCTTTTTTATTTTCTGATTTTAAATAAAGCATCCTGATTTTTTGGTGATTTTTTCGATTTTATGTGATTTTCATTTGGAAAAATATTTAATTGATTTTCCATGATTTTATGATATTTTGATGATTTTCTGATTTTGAGATTTTCATTTTTGGAAGAAATCATGCCGTTAAAAATAAATTCCTGCTTGATTCTAAGCACACCCTCACCGAGTGCCCATGCAATTACCCTCGAGAAGTGTTTGGACTGCCCCGTATGGAAGACAAACCCCAAAATGAAGACACACCGATACCGCAGGAGTTGAGTGCGTCTCCTCACCTTCCAATACAACAAATCAGGTTGCGGGGAGAGCGCCTCCCCCTATCGAACCCGCTCCGGAGAGCGCGCTCCCTCAAACCCGCTCTCGGAGCGAATGCTTAAAGGGTGATGTGTGAATCCTTATACGATCTAAGAGTACTTGATAAAGATACTTCTAGTTCAATCTATTTTTATTTACTTTTTTATGTCTAATTCATCATTCTACATGCTTTTGTTGACATATATGCATCAAAATATAAAATATAAAAAATGTATACTATATTATAAAAAAATCTCCCAGAAACGCTCCGCTCCACATGGCTCCCAGTAACCTTGCAACAAATCATTAGTGTAATTGAGCAAATAAGCTTACAAATCATGGACCTAAGTGGGCACTTCACGGTGGCATGCCCTTCCATATTAGGCTAGAGTTTACAAGTGTGACCAAATTTGAAGGGTAACCAAGTACCTATTGGGCGGTTTATTTCATAATAAGGGAGTGACGAGGTCCATGGTACATCCCTCAAAGTAGAAAGCGGTGTCATGTGATATAAAGGATGGAACGGAATGGGGCATCGGGGGAAGGCTCACAAGCCATGCACAATACAAGGTAGCACTGTGATAAGGGAAGCCCACATGGGTATATAGATGCGGGAAGGAGCAATCGTGGCTGATTACTAGGCTTTTAATTTTCACCTTCTTACTATGCCTTTTGCCTTTTATTGATTTCTTCTTTTACTCATTGCTACAGGGCTCAGAGGATGGAAACATAGTGTGAATGATATAGCGATGAATACCCCTTTAGAGTTGGGCGTTCTTCCACCGGGGGTTGGGACAATCATGGTTTTACTTAATGATGTAGGAGACGATGAGGGCCCTAGGAACTAGGAGTGATGGCCAATGATGACGAGGTAAGATCTCATGATGGCTTTGTACCATGCTGATTTATATGTCTTTAAACGTCTTTGCATTTTATGGTACATTTCATTGTTAGAGGTGACCAAATTATGCCTTTTTACTTTCTTTTTAGGCTGCATCAACCTGAGGCATTGTTTCCCGAGGCCAGCCCAAAGTGTGGACAAGGGGAGGGAGGCTAACTCCTTGTGGACTCGTGGACAAATGTGGACCCGAATGGGAAATATGTGAGGTTATAATGAGTTGAGGAGTGATGTGTGTGGTGTGAAAGTGGGATTGCCAACCAAAATTGAATTTCCCATGTAATTGATTTAGGTCCGTCGGCTACCGGTTACTCCCATGATCTTTTACTTTTGTGATGTTATTAGAATTGCATTTTAAAGAGCATAAAAGAACACATATGCATGCTTAAGCAAGAGTAAACAAGACAACCATCGGCAACATAAGAACATGAGATCTTGATAATGGAGTTCACCCGGTGTCGGCTATGTACGCTAGTCAAATTATTACTAAAGAGTAAGTCTGCTTCCTTCATATAGTCTTTGAAATTGCGAGATGTACATGGATGATGTTCTCATCATACAAGGATATGTGTCCTCGATGGCTTGTCTCTCACGAGACGTTGGCTAGAAGGCTGTCACTCACAATGGACCTCCTATTAGCATGACATAATCTCACGAGAGGCAAAAAACAAAGATCTGCAACATGCATCCAAGCAGAGGATCTGAACAACATAATGCATCTCCTGACAAAAAGGCACATGAGTCAAAGGTATATACCTCAACCCACAAAGTTGGTTGAAGAAGTGGATGTTAATTGCTGAATCTGTTTGCATCATCGGTCGAGTGGCATCGAGGGCATAACATGTTGTCCCACACTTGAGAATCGACCTTGTCCTCTAATCTAGAAAATGTTAGAAAAATGGGAAGCTCTATTGTTGAAACGAACATTGCCATCGGATTCTGTCTATAGCAGAGGTGTAGCGGAAACATAAAGTTTCATCAGCGAAGCTCGGCAAGTTAGGGCCTGAGAATCTTTTGATGCCCTCAAGATTCTAAGATTACATTCTCTTTAGAAAGATACGCAATCTGTTGCTGGATTGCCATTCGGCTTTACCATCGTGTTCCTACTTAAATTCTAGATAAAATAGGCGTAAACTTCATATCATTCGTAAGTAATTTACCTCCCCATGGAATCTTTCGGGCATCAAGGAATAATCTGCGCAGATTCTGCCTTTCAGAAAAACATGCCCCCACATGGTTCCGCCTTCCTTATTTAGTCCGTTCGCCTTTGCCACAGGCGCCTTGCGAATTTTAGTTTTAATATGTTTTGGTGGGCGGAGTTAGCCATGTGAGGTTGTTGGCGTAGTGGTAAAGAAGCCAAGTTGGTTGGAGAGGAGTCGGGGATAAATCCGCCAGCTCTCATAATAGTCGTTGTTTGTTTTTTATATACATTTAATTTGGGGCCGTTTATTCAGGTTGGGCGGCTCGTGGAGCGAGTAGGCGGGTGGCGGGCGGGTTCGATTCCACGGCCCATTATGATGGTGCCATGTGTATGGACTTCGGTCCCTTTTTGTTTCAGGTTCCTTTGGGTTGGGTCGGGTCCACAAGTGTGTATATATGTATATACGGTGTGTGTGGTGTGTGGCGGGGGTTATGGCCGCGCCCCATAATTGTTATATTTATGATATGGTTGTTGGAGGATGGTGACGCCACCCCATTTAATATATTTTTTGTTTATTTAAAAGAAATGGTCATTTAATTTTCCAAAATAAGGGTTGTTGGGCAATTTAACGAGGCCACAATTTTCTGGTTTTGGGAGCCCAACGTCCCTTGCCGGTTGACGGTAAATTGTTGGTTTCACTAACTGAATCCTTTGCCCAACTTTGACCAAAATTGACTCGCTCTAAATTCTCCATACGGGCTCGAATTGGAGATCCGTTCGCCTTGTTGGAATCAAGGTGAAAGCGAACCCCCAGTGGAGCTTTGGTTTGAGAGCAATCCGATCACTTTCAATTTTGACCATTTACGGCTCTCCTTGGGTTTCTTGAGGTGTCTGGAGCCCTGGATCGATGTGCTCCACAAAATTAGTAGCCAATAAAGGAGATCCCACGGGACTAGGATACAAGGTTAACCACCAAATTGGACAAGTGAATAAAGAGAGCACAAACCAAACCCACTCTTTCGCCTAATCCCCATTAATCCATGACCAAAAGTATCCATGATAAATACAGCAAAGAATGCCAACTACATATTGAAAAGCCATACCTTGATTTGGAAGGCCCACCTTCAAACATACGATCATAGCAGTCAAGTGAGGGTCCATTTTAGATGGCTTAGATGGTAGAGATGGTGGCATAGGCTATCGGCAAGGGGCGCAGTGAGGATACCATCTAGGAAAATTTCTCCTATGGGTGTCACCCACGGGTTGCGAGTAACAAACACCATCTACTACAAATATAGGAGAGCACAACTCAATACCCAACAATCATTATTTGACATTAGAGTGCGAGGTGAGCCTTCCCACTTGCTAAAGGCAAGCTTGACAAACAGCCATCTCTTTCTCGTAAAAGGGGAGAGAGCCTTGATCTCGGATAGCTAACTACTAGTTTTATTTGTTTTGCCACATATATCCACAATGATTAGATACTTTAATATATATGTGATGTATTTTGTATTGGTTCTCCACATTTGAGTCCTTGATTGGAAAATTATGGTGATCAACGGATTTGGTATACCTTTGATGTATCATTTTTTACTCTGCATCCACTACATCATATATAATATAGTGCTTTCTTCATATTTATGTGCCAATGTGTTTATTTCATCGTTGTTATTGCTTTATATCTAAGTTGCGAAGCGGGGGAAAGCGGTGAAGTTCTGAAAGCGGATGCGAAAGCGTGTCCCTCCCCGAATTTGAAGCGAAGCAATATATATGTGCAATCATAAAGCAATATATACATTTAAATATATGCAATCATAAAGCATACATGATACATTATGATTAAATTGTCCAATGTCCAATGCATAAACTATACTTCTTTAAATTTACATCACATTTACTCATGAGTGATCACATAATGAAAATAGCAATCAAAATCAGACACGATAAATTTTTAATTTCTTGTCTCCTTGCTTGATTAGAGCTCCTCGCATAGTCGAACGAACTTAGTGCTCTTGATCAAATCTGAAGTTCCATACCCTAGTACCTAGATGCTCTTGATTATTGGGAGTCTCCTTGCATAGAGGAGCTTGGTTCTCTTGATTAAATACAAGTTCCATACCCTAGTACATGAAAATATCCATTGGAAACATTGCAATACCCCCAATCACGAAATCTGAAAAAAATGATAAGTCACATATTTTGGGTAGAGATATAAAATTCTACTTTCTCCATATGGAAATCGATGAGGCAAAACCACTCTCAAACATCGTGAGTCATTTCATGGTAATGTTAAAAATTTACTTTAAGAATTTAACATTACCATAGTATATCAACACTACTATGCATAGGCTTGAACATTCATTTGTACTAAGACAAAAAAAAAATAAAAATGATAGAAAAAAAATAATTAAAACACACAAAGTGAAAAAAATCTAAAAATAAGAAGTTTAAAAAGTGGAAAACGCGCCCATCTGCTGAAACGTTTCGTTTCGTTTTACGAAATTTGAAACGAACCTCTATGCAACATTTCCTGCAACATAGCTTTATATATTTTAAAAATGTTTGAATAAATTGCATATATTATCGCTGCATGTTCTTGATATTTTAAAATGTTGCGTCTTTATAGATATTGCCAAAGATGTTTTCGGGACCTACTTGATAAGGTAATGAAAAATTCAAACAATAGGACATCCTTAGGAGCATGAATATAAAACCATAACGAGCGGTGAAGAGCCCATGGAGAGGCTGAACATGAGGTCCATGATGTGAAGAATGCCGTCGATGGCCGACGACGAGGAGGGCCGGGGGGGCGCCCGGCTCTGCCTTCTCCGAGTCCTCTGGAGCTATTGGGGAATGCGATTTGAAGAAAAATAAGTGTTCAAGCCTTGATGAGATTTCGGTAAAGAAAGTCTTTATAATGCTAACATTGTAGGAAACTATTAAATTAAGTGTAAAATGCATAAATAGATGAAAATGAAGCTATATGAACTAAGGAATCTTTCGAAAATTATATAATCGGGAGAAGAGGGTATGAAGGGTCATCA